>OX578140.1:8640631-9005631 GCA_951213105.1 Amaurobius ferox
CAGAAAGCCTGACCACAAAATTTGAGTATGTACATTCCAAGTCATTGGTGTGGTTAAAGTTCCTAAATATACAGGCTGACGCAACCGCCATTTTGACTTCAACCGATTCAATCAGTTATCGCAATGCCTATGGTATTTCAATGGCGCGCACGTTACAGGACGCTTGCACACTTAAACAGACTCAGATAACAACACTCTATTTCAAATCGCCTGTTTTGAACACTTTTTGTTTTAATTCAAATCCTTTAGTTTCAGTGCACGTGTAGTCGCGCGTAACAAATTGACATGCATGAGCAAAAATTTCCACTACTCCCTATAGTTACGTCAAGTTTGTGTTGTCAACCGCTAACCGCTAACCTAAAAAGAAGCCATTCGCGAGATAAATCGACGATGTTTAAACAAAAGAGTAAAAATGGAGATTAACAGAACATAGCTTAATTAAACAATGAAAAAAGCAAATATTATAAGCAATGATATACCCCGATATTTTTGCTAAATTAAAGATTTGTGCTACTCTTCCATTCTCAAATGCAGCAAAATAAAAATCAGATTACCTAAGATATGCATATTTCTAAGTATTCTATTCGTTCAAAAATATATAAATAAGTGTAAAGGAGTTATAATACGGATTCGGTTCAAAGATTGTTAGAAAGAACGTTTTCCTACACTTTACAACATAGTTGAAAAGTGTTTATGACTTTGTTCATTCTGTCTGCCTGTCTGTCCGTTTGCATGATAACTACCGTAAAAATGACTTTATCAAAATGAAATGTTAGTATGTTGTTGAGACGGTCTGTAGGACCTATGGGAGTATAAATGAATACTATCACACAATTAGTTTTGGATTGAACCCGGGTTGAAAAAATGAAATACACTCCATCCCATTACTGCTGAATGTATCTTATTTCAGAGATCTTTAAACCAGGTGACTTATATTTCAATGACGTCATTTGAATAAACTTAATTTTTTCGATGAAGTTTTAAGGTTTCAAATATAATAAATTAATATAGCATTACGATAATTTTAAAAATATTACCGCTGAATGTATCGCATTTTAGAGATGTTTATATATAATTGCATTGCAGTTGGAATGCGTTTCATAATCAATGCTTTATGCATGATTGATCTTTTTTGTTTATTATTTAAGATGATTATACAGAGGAAGAAATCGTCTGCAATGATAGTTTAAACGTAATGTTATGTTTGTAATATTAGAATTTCAATTACGTTTCTTCTAAATTCTTTGTTACTTCATGAATAGTACCTTATAAAAATAAAAATATAAAGTGGATATTTTACATAATAAAGATGTTTTACGTATGGATATGGCAGTTTATTTGTCTTGAATTCTTTAAAGAATATAAAAAGGTACTTTGATTTATCTTTGCTCAAAAAATAACTGAGAATTGACGCTTTCAGAGAGAAAATGGCAAAAATATCACCAAATGCTGATTTAAATGTTAAATGATGTTTGAATATCAAATATGGCTGCTATTCTAATTTGAGGATTATTTTTTCTTCGAATGTTTACAGAGTTTTATATTTTCTGTATGAAAATTTTCTTAGACAATAATCTTTAGACAATTTATATCATGCCAGTTAAAATAATTTTGATACAGATACATTTCATCTCTTTTACTTATTTTATTATCTTATAAGTACGGTCCATTCTTCTTATAGCACAGGACGGAGCTGAGAGTGGCCCCGAATTAAGAAAATCTGATGTGGGCAGCACATGACTCACCTTATATAATGAATGAATTTACTGCTTTTACAATAAAAAATAATGTATAACATCCCCACGGTACTGTCTTTTTATTGTTGAATTGTGCATTTGGCGATTTTAAGGATGCAGATATGTAAAATTATTTCGAAGTACCCAATTAACTTATATTTCGCGAAACGCTAAATAAACAATTATCAATATTGATAGCATACTCAATAAGCGATATAGTCCATATATTAAAATATTTTAATAATTAATTCATCAATAAGGCATTATTTTAATCAATTTAGCGTTATTTTTGCAATTGTGACTATATTTTTGTCAATCTGAGGCGAAATATCGCCAAGTTGAAGATACTTTGCTAAATTATTCGCCAAGCTCGTCAAATGCACCACCAAATGTTATAGATAAACGGAGAGAAGAGCTTACTTCCCATTTGGAGTAAATTTTATCAATTTGGCGACATTTTTGTCACTCTGGCAGTATTTAAAATAATTGCCAAGTTGGCAATGTCCCGCTGAATTTCTCGCCAAGTGCTACGGATGGATATATATATCTTACAGTTTACATATCTTATAGTTCACACTTATGTTCCTTCCAAGATATTGAACTTTCAACAATTAGTTGTCATTTTTATTGATTTAGTGTCATTTTTATCAATTTGTCAACATTAAAAAATGTCGCCAAGTTGGCGATATTCCGACAAATTCATAGCCAAATTCGTTGTCCAGCGATATGAACGGAGAAGTAAGTTATTATAGAAGATTAATGACTATTGGCTTCCAAATACAAAAGTATTACCTAAAGTACCTTTTCTCATGAATGGAACGAGCTAGATCCACTAGAATGATGTCACTAAATTCATCTCATGATAATACATAATAGATGCTTTGATCAATTTATTTTGAAAATGTGCAATATCTCGAGAACGGTTCATGCTAGCGTTCTAAAGTTTATGTCAATCGTTTTCTAATGAGAAATGACATGAGAAATAATTATTTTCGTAACTATATTAAAGGTTTTGATTTTTTGATGATTTTTTCCATATTTCACTCGAAAATTTAGGGGGGGAGTTCTAAACATTCGAATGCGTTTAAAACAACAGGCTTCCAGTATTCACGGATTCTAATTTTATACCAAATTTCGCTCAAATCGCTGCATTTGTTCCTAAGATATCGTTTCTACAGGCCCACTGATACACACACATATACAGACATCTTAAAAACGTTTGATTAGTGTTCAAGGATGTTTGAAACGTGCTCTCCCATCGAAAACTGGGATTCGAATTTTCGACGCCGTCACAATACTTTCCTTATATACAAGATACCATGTATATAAGGAAAGTACAAAGACTGCCAAACGGCGTTTTAAAATATCATTTTCACCACAAACTATACTACCACCTTTGTTCCAAGAAATATTATTTCTGATCCATCTGAAAAGTTCATGTGTGGGCAGCACATGAATTTCCCTACAGACTCAAATTCTTTTTCTCTTTCTTTCTTTAATAATACATTAAATTTAATTTAATGTCACAAAATAACCCGCATAATTATTTGAAATGATACGGAATTGGCACTTTTAATTCAGTTTTCGGTTTCATTGGGTTACTGGATGTATTTTCAAAGGCGGAGTAGCAAAAATTCGAAAAACCTAAAATATCTCGAAAACGGATAAAACCTAAAATAATGTCATGGGTCTTACTCCTTTCATCGTCAAAAATTAAGTATAAAATTAGCATTCAATGGACATTTTTGAGTACACGTAGTCTTTAATTTTAGATTTTGACAATTTTTGTGTGTTATATTGCAAAAATAAGCAGGTTCTCCTTTCCGGAATCATAATAAAGTTTAATCAGCACCAGAGTATCTCACAAGTGATTTATTTATAAAAGTGTATAACATTGGGTCATTTAGTAGTTCTTGAGTTAGTGTGGTTATATACATTGCACGGACAGACCGGCAGACAAACACACGGGCATCACAATGAAAATAGTTTCTTCTTGTTCTAGAAGTTCCAAAATGTGTATGGGCCCGATGAAAACTCGAGTTGCGATTTTCGAAACAATTCCAATACTTTTTTATACATTGCCATGTATTGTAGGGAAAGTAATAAGGCTTAGAACATTTAAACCTTCCAATCATTTGTGTTCTAATTAGAGGACTTACGAAATATCTTAATTTTTTCTAGTTTATATCCACGCATAGAAGCTCACGGAGGTAGGTACAATTGTTCTTTAGTCAACGTGTCTATCACTCATATATCTAAGCATACACTCATACATATCTCTAAATATACACTCATGCACACAACATATCGAACATTTTTTAGTAAATGCCAGATATGTTCAGGTAGCCTTAAAATATGGTTCTCTTAAAAATTTAGAAACTAGTTTTTGGAAAAAATACTATTTTCTTTGTACAATAATACAAGAAAGTGAAATTGTTCGATCTCTGCTAAAATGTTGAAGTAAAAAATTAGTCTCAAGTTTAAACAGAAATAAAATTATTTATGAAGAAAGAAAAATTCTTCGGTCGCAATCCAATTGTTTGAGACTGGCTCGACAGAAGTGAAAATAAATTTACAATATAAGATTATTTGCATTTGCTGGAATCCTTAATGTAATAAAATAAATAGTCTGTGTATATTGAAACTCACTTAGTATTTCTATGTTTAAACAGAAAGAAACAAAAATTTTGAGATAAAATATTTTCTTTTATACGTATTGATTTAGCTTCGAATATAGTTTATATTCTGCAGTTTTTAATGTGTACTTTTCATCGTGGATAGAAAATTACCTTTTTTCAATTTATTATAAAACATATACTGAACTTTTTCTCCACTGTTTCGAAATATCTTGCTCATTTCAATAAAATATGTATCAATAAATAAAACAACTCAAAAATAATTTGTGATAAGTTCAGTCCAATAGAGTCATTTTTTTCTATTAAACTTCACATTTAAAACTTTTTCTCATTCGCTAATAAAAAGGATATTATTATTTTATTATTTTGGCATGAACTATTGCTAGTGTCTTACACAGGATGTATATTCTGTTTAATAAGAATAAATATTCATTTAATACTTTTTGTTAAATATTTTCCCCATTCAAATCGTCTAAAATATATTTAAAAATATTTTATATATAACTTTTAGAGGATTTAAATAGGATATTGGAATTTCAGTTATCGTAGGAGAAAACGAAAATGCCAATTTTTGCGAATTTGTATAGAATTGAAACTAATCTGGTGGTTTTAAAGTATTTCCTTTTCATATCTGCACAGTTATTTATCAACCAATCATTAAAA
Organism: Amaurobius ferox; assembly: GCA_951213105.1. Classification (NCBI taxonomy): domain Eukaryota; kingdom Metazoa; phylum Arthropoda; class Arachnida; order Araneae; family Amaurobiidae; genus Amaurobius; species Amaurobius ferox. The sequence goes on from OX578140.1 coordinate 8,645,667, forward strand.
TCTCATTACGACATGATCCGCGCCAAAGGACAGGAAATTGAAAACATTTTGTTGCTTTTAAAAGGGAAATTTTCTTGCCAAAATATTATGCTTCGCGCCCATGTATATAATGAGTAATTATGCCAGAAGCAAGTAAAGACAGTTACTGTTTGAGGCGCTCAAATAGAAAAAAAATATTGCCCAGAATGTATATAAAACGAATGCAGTATGCTTCAAATATAGAAGAAATCACAGTCTAAGTAGGTCACTGAATAGAGTCTAGTCTGCACATATGATTGTCTATTATTTGGTTCCCGTTTGGAAATAAATCGCTGAAATATCAGTTAGAAAACGCAGAAAATTTTAAAGCAACTCATTTAGGCTTAATTGCTGTTGTCATCTTAGCCAAAGTTAAATTAAAGCGCGAATAAGTTCCAAAGAAACGTTATAAATCAGTTCTTCCTATTTCTGTTGAAACAGAAAGCATCGTTCTATTACTCAGAATTTTACTTGATCTCTGGTGAATCGATTTTAACTGTGATAGAAGTTGGGTATTTTGCTAAATACCGTAATTCTGCCGGTGTCTGAGATGATCGAAAGAATATGTATTATAGAATGTTTATTGGAGATATTTAAATGACAATGGCATCATTCGTGAACGGTATTATGCCACTTTCATAGTTCGAAAAAAATCAAACAGGCAAATGTAAAAGACAAATGTAATTAAAGTGTTTTTTATTGTCTTCCAAGCGAACGCAAATTTATTTATATCTAGTGCTGTTTACATCTAGTGTTTAGCTGAAATTCTTAATATTCTGCACAGAAATATGAAAATATTCTTGTTTTGTCTCAATATAGTGCAATTTATCCTTATTAGGAATTTACTTTTTTAATATTCCTTCACTTACATCTTTAAATTGAGTTAAGGAATTATTCTCCAATTTAACAATTTAGGAATGGATTTAAAATTAGCAACAAGCATTACCTCAAAAACCGACGAAACACAAAATATCGGCCCCAATTCGCTTGGCTTTTATTCTGGAATGACCATATTCTTTCTCGAGTGTGTGGAAAACCACTAAATTTATAGGTAATAAGCACGCAAAGTGTAGGTAAAACGATATCCTTAAAAGCTCTAAACGACTTTCTACTCGTAATATAAAATCATTTACTTTATATTCTGAAAATAATTCATTACAAAAGTGTCGTTTTTACTTTATATTAAATGCTACTGAATTTCTTAGTTCTCTTTATTGTATTTATATTTAGTTTCACAGTTTTGAGCGAATATTTTGTAAAATTCTAAGATTTGTATCATTTTTTTTATACCTACACATTTATCAGTTTATTATTAGATTTCTGGTGCAATGGTTATCTTTCGATCATTTTAGGTTTATATTTTTGACCAAAATTTCCCTACGTTTGCGGTAGTAGCTGCTCCGTCTTATTTGTCCTGACAAAGAAGGCTCGTTTTCACGTTTTAAACAGGATGATAGTTTTAATCAACTTCTTAAGCAATTATTTGTTAAACATTTTTTTAGATAAATTAATCATTAACGGTAATATGTCCTATTCTGTCTCACGAAAACGCCTCTTAATTGTAAATAAACTTCCCACCCAGTACAAAAAGACCTATTCCCAAAACAGGTATTAAATCACAAAGGTTTGATCGAAAAATTCTAACCCTTCACAGGCTATCTTGACTCCAAATTCACGTAATCACACATAGTTCATTTCCAAGTTCTTTTAACTGACTACGACAAAAGATGGCTACGTGTGATATTAGGAAAGGTTTATGATCTTTTGTGACGTTACCTAAACAGCTCAGGTTCTTTGGAAACTTGGCGAAAACCAATTTGAGATTTAATGACATTTTTGGAAGCGAGTTTAGTTATTTGTACTTGGTGGGGGAAATGTTGACTATGAAGTGATGTGTTTATGCAAGATTTCAAGACTTTTTGAAGAAATACAGGGTGGCCATAATTAAAGTAGAGGTGCTTAGAGTCCGATAATGAGAAAACTGTTGGGCCAAACTCAACCAAATTTGCAGTAAATACTATTTAGACCATGGAGTTTTGATTTTAATAGAAAAGAAATAGTTCGGTTTTTTGTCACAGCAGACCAAAGTGGCGCTGTAAGGTCCATTTTTGGAGTAAAATAGATATAGGAAGTACAGAAAGTTAACATTTTACATGCATTTTGAAAAGGACATCCCATTTACACTTATACGTATTATGTGCATTTTATATTTACATTTGCATCTTAGAAAATAAAATTGGATTTACATACGTATGACATCACTTTTTATATTGGCATCCTTTACATGTGTGATTCAATATGTTTTCCTTGCATATGTTCCAAAAAGTGCATTCTCTGAACAACATTCTTTACTGCAGAATGCAGCAGATCTCCATTGATTTGCTTGACGTGCAATGTTATTCGGTCCTTTAAAGTGGCTAAATTATTCACATTCCGTTGGTATACCAAGCGCTTTACATAACCCCACAACCAAAAGTCACAAGGGGTCAGTCAGATCAGGCGAACGGACTGGCCACTTCATTGGAAACGCTCGACTTCGGTTGTTGGTAAAATGCTGTCGTAGAACTTCCTGTACGAGCAATCCAATATGAGGGGGTGCTCCATCCTGCATAAATATCGTAGATTGAAGACATCCACGCTGTTAAAGTTGAGGAATAACAAAGTTCAGCAGCATTGTTTGATACCTCTCAGCATTGACGGAACCTTCTGTACTTGCTATACCTTTTTTACTCTAAAAATGGACAGCGCCACTTTGGTCCGCGGTGGCAGATATCTGAACAGTTTTTTTTTCTTTTGAAAATCAAAACCCCATGGTCTAAATAGTATTTACTGCAAATTTGGTTGAGTTTGGCCCAACAGTTTTCTCACTATCGGGTTCTAAACACCTCTACTTTAATTATGGCCATCCTGTATTTATGCACATGATTATACCAATGTCGCCTATAGGAGGCTATTCTTCAAGATCCAAGGATTAATAAAAAAAAAGGATTTCTGATTTGGATTTAGCATGGACGAATTAGTTATTTTTTTCAGCCCTCTGGGTTGCATTGGATGCTCTAACATACGGAAATTGCGCTTTTAGAGAGATTATAAAAATGTTGGATTGACCTTATCTTGTTTCTCGATCGAAATTATTCTTCTTTGTATAAACACGTATAAAAATGTCTCTAAATGGTAGTCCACAAACTAGGAAAAATAAAGAGAAAATATAAATCCTCATTTTGAGGACTTTTAATTTTACATTTAAAATTTATGGATGCCTTAAATGGAAACAAGTTTTCCCTTTTAGCCCAACAGAAATAGTTATTGTTTCAGGAGTGAGTGGTTTATATTCTAGGATATTTTTTATCATAAAATCATTAAATGGGATCATTTCGCAGCATTTGCACTCTTTGCAGATATTTAGTACTCTTTTTTGTTCGTGCAGGTTTTCGTTTTATTGAGATTTTGTGAAACATTCCGATGTGTCCAACACATGAACTTCCCTACAATTTGAGGTATATCTATACTGTGAGACACATTAAAACAGATAAGAACTGTCATAAATTTACCACGATCAAAGTGCATATATATTTTGGTATTGACTCATAAAATAAGCATTTCACTTAAATTAACTTGATTAGTTTGAGAGATATAAGGCAATCTGTAAAAAGTAATATTTCTAATATCTTGAAAACGGTTCTTAATGACTGCTAAATATCAGTCTCCATATATGTGAGATTAAACGTACTTACAAAGCATTATTCATCTAGCTATGGTGAAGATATTTATAGGTTTACGTTTTTTTTATTTTAAGCTCTAAACAGTTCAGTATCTCGAAAGCGTCCTAAGGTAATCTCCTATAAATGATGCCAATCGCTTTTGGGATGGTCATTTCCTTACCACTTTTACCAAATTATATTTCACGTTATACATTTTAGAAAAGAAATGTTTAAAAATTGAGAGCTAATATGCTCGAAAAACTTGAAAACCAAACTTTACTTTAAAACCAAAAAATTGACATTCATTTATAATATATTTCTATCGAAATACTTTTAATTTGGCAAGTATTTTCGGGAGCTATTGCTCTGTATGTAGAAAAATACAATTTTCGGCATCTCAAGAACGGCTTAAGTTCACTTCTGAAAGTGGAGTTCAATAATTTAGGGTTAAACGTTCATAACGAAATTCCCCTCATTTGATAATAGTGAGTGCATTTAATGTTTTATGATATTTCTAATTTAGAAAAAAAATGTGCAATATCTCGAGAACGGCTCATGTTATCGTCTGATATATAGTATATTTTGTTTTTAATTAGAAAATCTCATATAATATTGACACTCGTAATATAACTACATTTTTGTAACATTTGTTGGGTTTTCAATCAAAAATATCTGATGTGGGCAACGCATGACTTTCCTTATATAATGCAATGAATTTACTATTTTTACAGTTAAAAAAATGTTATTCTTATAGTAGATACTTATATTCTTTCCAAGATATTGAATTTTCTTCAATTAGTCGTCATTTTTATTGATTTAGCGTCATTTTTATCCATTTGGCGAGATGTTTGTTAATTTGGCAACAAATAAAAATGTAGCCAAGTTGGCGACATTCTGCCAAATTCGTCGTCAAAATCTTGTCAAGCGTTTTGGAGGGAGAAATGAGTTATTCTTACAGCAGATAAATGACTATTGGCGTTCAAATACAAAAGTATTATTCAAAGTATATTTTTTTCTTGAATGGAATGAACTAGCTCCACGAGAATGATGTCACCAAATTTATCGCATGGTATTAGATATGAAAAGTGAACATGTTTCTCAATAGAAAATATTTTTATTTTTATTTTATATGACTTTTTGATAATTTTTTCGAAAACTGTGCGATATCTCGAGAACGGTTCATGTCAGCGTTCTAAAATTTATGTCAATCGTTTTCTAATGAAAAATTACATAATAAATGTCTATTTGTGTAACTTTATTAGCAGTTTTGATTTCTTGATGAGTTTTTCAAAATTTCACTCGAAAATTTAGGGGGTTCTGAACATTCGATTGCGTATAAAAGCAATATGTTTCCAGTGTTTACGGATCGTGATTTTTGTACCAAATTTCGTTAAAATCGGTCCATTCGTCCATCAGTTATCGTCTCCACAGACTCACTGACACACACACACCCACAGACATCACCTCAAAAATGTTCGATTCGTGATCAGGGATGCTTGAAACGTGCTCTTCCGTCGAAAACTCGAATTCGAATTTTTTTACCCCGTCACAATACCTTCTTTATACTTTATGTATATAAGAAAAGTAAAAATAGGTTTTGCACGTTCTTCTCCTGAAATAATGGCAACCAATTTTGCTCATATTGTTCAAGAGATATCTGAAGTCCACAGTGTCAGGCAGAAGACATATACGTAGCTGAAAATATGATTTATTGATATCCACCAAGGTTCACGACCTTTTTCAACATCACAATACGAATTTTCATTTTACATATACTATGTATGGCAGGGAAAGTAAAAAAAAAATTGATGTGGCAGAATATGAGTTTCTCCAGAGACTCAAATTCGTCTCCTCTTTATTTCTTTAATAATTCATTAAATTGGGTTTTATTGCACAAAATAATGAGCATCATTATTTGAAAGTACACTGATTTTCCAATTTTAAAACTGCCGTTTTTATTTGGTAACAGGACGTATTTTCAAAGGCAGCTTAGTAAAAAAGCGAAAAAATTAAAATATCTCGAGAACGGCCTGAACTAGAGGAATGGTGTTGGTCTTATTCGTTTCGCGGTCCAAAATTATGTGTAAAATAAACATTTATAACAAACAAAGTAACATTTGAGCAAACGCAGTCTTTTATTTTAGATTTTGACAATTTTTGCGCATGATTTCGCAAAAAAGTCAGGTTCTTTTTTCTCGAATGGTACCAATATCCCCTCAGCACCAAGGTAACCCACAAGACACTTACCTATAGAATTTTATGAAATTTAGTCAAATAGGTTTTGAATTACAGTGGATACATACATTGCAGAGAACTACACAAACACACACAGATCGACGTCAAGCCAAAAAATAGTTGCTTCTTGTTCTGATGTCCCAAATCGTGTAGATCCGTCGAAAACTCGAGTTGCAATTTTCAACACGATTCCAATACTTTCTCTATACATTACCGTGTATTGTAGGGAAAGTAAATATATTTAAAGGAATGTATAAGAATTCGGAGACCATGATACCAAATTCTAAGAGATCGAAGCAATATTAAAGAAAATAATATGTGTTTGTTCGCCCCCCCCCCCTTCCGGATCCAGATGCATACATTATATATTGCATGAAAAAGGTTTAATATTTAGCCCTCCTGCATTATTCTTCTACCATTTAATATTTATAAATCAAAAATATTCATATGCATAAAACCGCTAAATACAATATCACATGCGAAACATAAGTAATTGAAAACAGATAACAGATACCACGCAAGCAAAACTAAATATATAAATCCTATTGTTGTCGGGTCCCCTATCTGAGAAACGATTACGATACAAAGATAACATCTACAACGGAATAAATAGACGGTAAGTCATTTTCAGTGAATATCAAGAAAGCCTCCAGATTCATTTAGGAAACGTAGTCCGCATAAATGCACTCCTCCTGCTCAGATTTGAACACCGCCGTGTTCAATAATTGATATTGAATCTTCCGTATTGTTGTTATTGAATCAAGTGAAATGTTTGTAATTTCTCGTTGCACGTTCATTATAAGAGTTGACTGAGGGAACACCTTACTGCATTGTATTGTCACTTAATTGTTATTTTACTGCATTTACAAATCTGGCATACCTTTTAACTGGTATGTGGATTTTTTTTGTGTCAATAACATCTATTCTTGGTGAGTTTTTGGTTGAAATAGGAACTTTAAATAACATGTCATTACATTAAACAATTACACCAAACCTAAGAGATGTAAATTTAAAAAAATTTTACTTGTTTTATCGGAAATATGGTACATTGTACGAATATATAAAATAGTTTCTATATTGTAGTATTTTGGACGTTTTTTTATCTCGAAAAAACTAAATATCTAAACACTATCTATATCGCTAAAAACTAATTATCTCGCTATTAACTGCAAACGCGTACACACACATTCATCTTTCTTTATTATGTAAGATAAAATTTGTATATAATATGTAAATAAATGTACAATAATGCCTTTAAAATTAAAGTTCCACTTTGAAATGCCCATAAAAGGAAAACTACTGGACAAAATGTTATCAGACATGGCAATAGTTTACAGGAGGTCATGAGATTTTATTTTCCGCAAAAAAAAAAAAAAGTTCAAAAACCCACCACCAGCGGGGAATGGCGCTGTATGCAATATTGCTAAACGAAATAAGACATGAAGACATCGGTTTAAATAATATGTAAATAAAAATTGTAGCCTTTAAAAATCCTACAATGATATACAGGGTGTCCCAAAAATATTAATCTCGGTATATATTTATTGCAAAAATATAAATAATAATTTATATTTTTGACCAAAATTTCCCTACGTTTGCGGTAGTAGCTGCTCCGTCTTATTTGTCCTGACAAAGAAGGCTCGTTTTCACGTTTTAAACAGGATGATAGTTTTAATCAACTTCTTAAGCAATTATTTGTTAAACATTTTTTTAGATAAATTAATCATTAACGGTAATATGTCCTATTCTGTCTCACGAAAACGCCTCTTAATTGTAAATAAACTTCCCACCCAGTACAAAAAGACCTATTCCCAAAACAGGTATTAAATCACAAAGGTTTGATCGAAAAATTCTAATCCTTCACAGGCTATCTTGACTCCAAATTCACGTAATCACACATAGTTCATTTCCAAGTTCTTTTAACTGACTACGACAAAAGATGGCTACGTGTGATATTAGGAAAGGTTTATGATCTTTTGTGACGTTACCTAAACAGCTCAGGTTCTTTGGAAACTTGGCGAAAACCAATTTGAGATTTAATGACATTTTTGGAAGCGAGTTTAGTTATTTGTACTTGGTGGGGGAAATGTTGACTATGAAGTGATGTGTTTATGCAAGATTTCAAGACTTTTTGAAGAAATACAGGGTGGCCATAATTAAAGTAGAGGTGCTTAGAGTCCGATAATGAGAAAACTGTTGGGCCAAACTCAACCAAATTTGCAGTAAATACTATTTAGACCATGGAGTTTTGATTTTAATAGAAAAGAAATAGTTCGGTTTTTTGTCACAGCAGACCAAAGTGGCGCTGTAAGGTCCATTTTTGGAGTAAAATAGATATAGGAAGTACAGAAAGTTAACATTTTACATGCATTTTGAAAAGGACATCCCATTTACACTTATACGTATTATGTGCATTTTATATTTACATTTGCATCTTAGAAAATAAAATTGGATTTACATACGTATGACATCACTTTTTATATTGGCATCCTTTACATGTGTGATTCAATATGTTTTCCTTGCATATGTTCCAAAAAGTGCATTCTCTGAACAACATTCTTTACTGCAGAATGCAGCAGATCTCCATTGATTTGCTTGACGTGCAATGTTATTCGGTCCTTTAAAGTGGCTAAATTATTCACATTCCGTTGGTATACCAAGCGCTTTACATAACCCCACAACCAAAAGTCACAAGGGGTCAGTCAGATCAGGCGAACGGACTGGCCACTTCATTGGAAACGCTCGACTTCGGTTGTTGGTAAAATGCTGTCGTAGAACTTCCTGTACGAGCAATCCAATATGAGGGGGTGCTCCATCCTGCATAAATATCGTAGATTGAAGACATCCACGCTGTTAAAGTTGAGGAATAACAAAGTTCAGCAGCATTGTTTGATACCTCTCAGCATTGACGGAACCTTCTGTACTTGCTATACCTTTTTTACTCTAAAAATGGACAGCGCCACTTTGGTCCGCGGTGGCAGATATCTGAACAGTTTTTTTTTCTTTTGAAAATCAAAACCCCATGGTCTAAATAGTATTTACTGCAAATTTGGTTGAGTTTGGCCCAACAGTTTTCTCACTATCGGGTTCTAAACACCTCTACTTTAATTATGGCCATCCTGTATTTATGCACATGATTATACCAATGTCGCCTATAGGAGGCTATTCTTCAAGATCCAAGGATTAATAAAAAAAAAGGATTTCTGATTTGGATTTAGCATGGACGAATTAGTTATTTTTTTCAGCCCTCTGGGTTGCATTGGATGCTCTAACATACGGAAATTGCGCTTTTAGAGAGATTATAAAAATGTTGGATTGACCTTATCTTGTTTCTCGATCGAAATTATTCTTCTTTGTATAAACACGTATAAAAATGTCTCTAAATGGTAGTCCACAAACTAGGAAAAATAAAGAGAAAATATAAATCCTCATTTTGAGGACTTTTAATTTTACATTTAAAATTTATGGATGCCTTAAATGGAAACAAGTTTTCCCTTTTAGCCCAACAAAAATAGTTATTGTTTCAGGAGTGAGTGGTTTATATTCTAGGATATTTTTTATCATAAAATCATTAAATGGGATCATTTCGCAGCATTTGCACTCTTTGCAGATATTTAGTACTCTTTTTTGTTCGTGCAGGTTTTCGTTTTATTGAGATTTTGTGAAACATTCCGATGTGTCCAACACATGAACTTCCCTACAATTTGAGGTATATCTATACTGTGAGACACATTAAAACAGATAAGAACTGTCATAAATTTACCACGATCAAAGTGCATATATATTTTGGTATTGACTCATAAAATAAGCATTTCACTTAAATTAACTTGATTAGTTTGAGAGATATAAGGCAATCTGTAAAAAGTAATATTTCTAATATCTTGAAAACGGTTCTTAATGACTGCTAAATATCAGTCTCCATATATGTGAGATTAAACGTACTTACAAAGCATTATTCATCTAGCTATGGTGAAGATATTTATAGGTTTACGTTTTTTTTATTTTAAGCTCTAAACAGTTCAGTATCTCGAAAGCGTCCTAAGGTAATCTCCTATAAATGATGCCAATCGCTTTTGGGATGGTCATTTCCTTACCACTTTTACCAAATTATATTTCACGTTATACATTTTAGATAAGAAATGTTTAAAAATTGAGAGCTAATATGCTCGAAAAACTTGAAAACCAAACTTTACTTTAAAACCAAAAAATTGACATTCATTTATAATATATTTCTATCGAAATACTTTTAATTTGGCAAGTATTTTCGGGAGCTATTGCTCTGTATGTAGAAAAATACAATTTTCGGCATCTCAAGAACGGCTTAAGTTCACTTCTGAAAGTGGAGTTCAATAATTTAGGGTTAAACGTTCATAACGAAATTCCCCTCATTTGATAATAGTGAGTGCATTTAATGTTTTATGATATTTCTAATTTAGAAAAAAAATGTGCAATATCTCGAGAACGGCTCATGTTATCGTCTGATATATAGTATATTTTGTTTTTAATTAGAAAATCTCATATAATATTGACACTCGTAATATAACTACATTTTTGTAACATTTGTTGGGTTTTCAATCAAAAATATCTGATGTGGGCAACGCATGACTTTCCTTATATAATGCAATGAATTTACTATTTTTACAGTTAAAAAAATGTTATTCTTATAGTAGATACTTATATTCTTTCCAAGATATTGAATTTTCTTCAATTAGTCGTCATTTTTATTGATTTAGCGTCATTTTTATCCATTTGGCGAGATGTTTGTTAATTTGGCAACAAATAAAAATGTAGCCAAGTTGGCGACATTCTGCCAAATTCGTCGTCAAAATCTTGTCAAGCGTTTTGGAGGGAGAAATGAGTTATTCTTACAGCAGATAAATGACTATTGGCGTTCAAATACAAAAGTATTATTCAAAGTATATTTTTTTCTTGAATGGAATGAACTAGCTCCACGAGAATGATGTCACCAAATTTATCGCATGGTATTAGATATGAAAAGTGAACATGTTTCTCAATAGAAAATATTTTTATTTTTATTTTATATGACTTTTTGATAATTTTTTCGAAAACTGTGCGATATCTCGAGAACGGTTCATGTCAGCGTTCTAAAATTTATGTCAATCGTTTTCTAATGAAAAATTACATAATAAATGTCTATTTGTGTAACTTTATTAGCAGTTTTGATTTCTTGATGAGTTTTTCAAAATTTCACTCGAAAATTTAGGGGGTTCTGAACATTCGATTGCGTATAAAAGCAATATGTTTCCAGTGTTTACGGATCGTGATTTTTGTACCAAATTTCGTTAAAATCGGTCCATTCGTCCATCAGTTATCGTCTCCACAGACTCACTGACACACACACACCCACAGACATCACCTCAAAAATGTTCGATTCGTGATCAGGGATGCTTGAAACGTGCTCTTCCGTCGAAAACTCGAATTCGAATTTTTTTACCCCGTCACAATACCTTCTTTATACTTTATGTATATAAGAAAAGTAAAAATAGGTTTTGCACGTTCTTCTCCTGAAATAATGGCAACCAATTTTGCTCATATTGTTCAAGAGATATCTGAAGTTCACAGTGTCAGGCAGAAGACATATACGTAGCTGAAAATATGATTTATTGATATCCACCAAGATTCACGACCTTTTTCAACATCACAATACGAATTTTCATTTTACATATACTATGTATGGCAGGGAAAGTAAAAAAAAAATTGATGTGGCAGAATATGAGTTTCTCCAGAGACTCAAATTCGTCTCCTCTTTATTTCTTTAATAATTCATTAAATTGGGTTTTATTGCACAAAATAATGAGCATCATTATTTGAAAGTACACTGATTTTCCAATTTTAAAACAATTGCCGTTTTTATTTGGTAACAGGACGTATTTTCAAAGGCAGCTTAGTAAAAAAGCGAAAAAATTAAAATATCTCGATAACGGCCTGAACTAGAGGAATGGTGTTGGTCTTATTCGTTTCGCGGTCCAAAATTATGTGTAAAATAAACATTTATAACAAACAAAGTAACATTTGAGCAAACGCAGTCTTTTATTTTAGATTTTGACAATTTTTGCGCATGATTTCGCAAAAAAGTCAGGTTCTTTTTTCTCGAATGGTACCAATATCCCCTCAGCACCAAGGTAACCCACAAGACACTTACCTATAGAATTTTATGAAATTTAGTCAAATAGGTTTTGAATTACAGTGGATACATACATTGCAGAGAACTACACAAACACACACAGATCGACGTCAAGCCAAAAAATAGTTGCTTCTTGTTCTGATGTCCCAAATCGTGTAGATCCGTCGAAAACTCGAGTTGCAATTTTCAACACGATTCCAATACTTTCTCTATACATTACCGTGTATTGTAGGGAAAGTAAATATATTTAAAGGAATGTATAAGAATTCGGAGACCATGATACCAAATTCTAAGAGATCGAAGCAATATTAAAGAAAATAATATGTGTTTGTTCGCCCCCCCCCCTTCCGGATCCAGATGCATACATTATATATTGCATGAAAAACGTTTAATATTTAGCCCTCCTGCATTATTCTTCTACCATTTAATATTTATAAATCAAAAATATTCATATGCATAAAACCGCTAAATACAATATCACATGCGAAACATAAGTAATTGAAAACAGATAACAGATACCACGCAAGCAAAACTAAATATATAAATCCTATTGTTGTCGGGTCCCCTATCTGAGAAACGATTACGATACAAAGATAACATCTACAACGGAATAAATAGACGGTAAGTCATTTTCAGTGAATATCAAGTAAGCCTCCAGATTCATTTAGGAAACGTAGTCCGCATAAATGCACTCCTCCTGCTCAGATTTGAACACCGCCGTGTTCAATAATTGATATTGAATCTTCCGTATTGTTGTTATTGAATCAAGTGAAATGTTTGTAATTTCTCGTTGCACGTTCATTATAAGAGTTGACTGAGGGAACACCTTACTGCATTGTATTGTCACTTAATTGTTATTTTACTGCATTTACAAATCTGGCATACCTTTTAACTGGTATGTGGATTTTTTTTGTGTCAATAACATCTATTCTTGGTGAGTTTTTGGTTGAAATAGGAACTTTACATAACATGTCATTACATTAAACAATTACACCAAACCTAAGAGATGTAAATTTAAACAATTTTTACTTGTTTTATCGGAAATATGGTACATTGTACGAATATATAAAATAGTTTCTATATTGTAGTATTTTGGACGTTTTTTTATCTCGAAAAAACTAAATATCTAAACACTATCTATATCGCTAAAAACTAATTATCTCGCTATTAACTGCAAACGCGTACACACACATTCATCTTTCGTTATTATGTAAGATAAAATTTGTATATAATATGTAAATAAATGTACAATAATGCCTTTAAAATTAAAGTTCCACTTTGAAATGCCCATAAAAGGAAAACTACTGGACAAAATGTTATCAGACATGGCAATAGTTTACAGGAGGTCATGAGATTTTATTTTCCGCAAAAAAAAAAAAAGTTCAAAAACCCACCACCAGCGGAGAATGGCGCTGTATGCAATATTGCTAAACGAAATAAGACATGAAGACATCGGTTTAAACAATATGTAAATAAAAATTGTAGCCTTTAAAAATCCTACAATGATATACAGGGTGTCCCAAAAATATTAATCTCGGCTTTTATTCCTTAAATATTGATCTTAAACATATACAGGGCCTTTAAAATTAAAGTTCCACTTTGAAATGCCCATAAAAGGAAAACTACTGGACAAAATGTTATCAGACATGGCAATAGTTTACAGGAGGTCATGAGATTTTATTTTCCGCAAAAAAAAAAAAAGTTCAAAAACCCACCACCAGCGGGAATGGCGCTGTATGCAATATTGCTAAACGAAATAAGACATGAAGACATCGGTTTAAAATGTTTTTAATCGTTTCTAAAACGTGTTGCAAATCATGTTCAATGTGGCTTCCACAATTTTCTGAAAGCAAGTTAATTCGCATTACTGTGTTCTCAACAGTAGCTCTTAGTATATCAGGAGTAATGTTACGAACATGTCGGTGCATCACATTTTTCAATTCCGCCAAATTGTTTATGTTATCACGATAAACATTGACTTTGAGGTAACCCCATAGCCAGAAGTCACAGGAGTTGGGGTCTAGTAATCTGGCTGGCCAAGACTTGGGGAAGTGTTGGCTTAAATCCGGTCATCCGTGAAATGTTGCTTAAGTAACTGTTTGACACATGTACCAATGTGAGGTAGAGCCTCGTCCTGTATAAAAATCATGGTGTCTAAAATGCCACGTTGCTGACTTTCAGGTTATTAACGTGGCATACGGTTAGAGATTCTTGGTTCAGGTATCACGAATCGTTTTAAAATCGACTCTAAGTTCGCAGCAGTCACAATGCTAGTCATGGGCCCAGCGGCCGATTGCTCTTCAAAGAAAAATGGTCCAATTATGACACTAGCTGTCATACCACACCAAACTGTGACTTTAGGAGAATGCAATGGAACTGGGTGGATAACATGAGGGATTTGTGTGGCCCAAATCCTGCAGTTATGTGTATTGACATCCCAGTGCAGTTATGTGTATTGACATTAGGTAAAAATGGGCCTCATTTGTCCACAAAATGTTCCATGGCCAATGTTCATCCACCTCCATCCGTGCAAGGAATTCCAGAGCGAAAGATTCTCTTACAGCAGGATCGTTAGGTTCAAGTTGTTGAACAAGTTGGATTTTGTATGGGTAGTACGACAGCACTTTACGAACGATTTTGTACACCGTGCTCAATGGTAAGTCCATTCAACGTGCAACAGCACTTACGCTGTATGTCCCATGTGTGCTTTCCATTGTTGCTTCCTCTACTGCTAATGCAACAGTCTCCTCGGTTTTCACAGAAACAGGCTTCCTTCCCCGGCCAGCTGCAACAGATAACAAACCTGTGGCTTTAAACTTCGCCATCGTTTTCCTCAAACCCTGCGGTGTCATTGGCCCTCGAAGTATTCGTCCAAAGGTAGAACACTTTTACAAAGCACGCCGTTCCACATTGCTATCACAGTCATAATAACACTTAACGAGAAAAGAATGGTCTTGCATGGTTGGTTACAGACATCGTCCACTCGTAACAATGAGAGCTCTGACGAGGAGCCTCAATTTTATAGCTGCAAAATCAAATGACGTGTAAAGCGCATTTGCATAATTCTAATTTTAATTCCTCCTGCCGTAAGCTATTTTATAAGCCATTGCGATTTTTCATAACCCCTCAAAGAGTTTAGTTTTAGAAACGATCGAAAACATTTTAAACCGCTGTCTTCATATCTTATTTCGTTTAACAGTATGGAACACAGCGCCATTCCCTACTGGCGGTAAGTTTTGAACTTTTTTTTTTGCGGAAAATAAAATCCCATGACTTCCTGTAAACTATTGCCATGTTTGATAACATTTTATCCAGTAGTTTTCCTTTTACGGCCATTTCAAAGTGGAACTTTAATTTTAAAAACCCTGTATAATAAATTACAAAGTTGCGTAAAAAAAGGTACATAATTTTATGAAATCGATTAACATTTCCAAGGGAATTCAATTTTAGGAAATACAAAATTTAAATTTTTTTACGACCCCCGTACAAAAACAATTTACAATGCGTAAAATGTGCTCCATGCACTCATAAGGTGATGTACAAAATTTCAGCATTTCATCATAAAATGTCCCAGAGATATGAAAAGACAAAAATGCTGACTTAAACCACTTTTCGATGCATCGACATGGGTGCTCAGAGGGAAAAAATCATGACGACAGACCGCGTTTCAGGGGTCATACACAAATTACGAAATAAAAGAATGATTACATAAATAATTAATAATGTTGCTATTTATTGGTACAAAAGTATCTACACTGTGTAGAAATAATAACTTTACACAAAGATTACAAAGCTTGTTCGAAATGTTTTCCATCCGTGCCAAAGATCCATTAAAGATAAGAGGCAGATATAATTTGCTTATGATGCATTTCTGCGTTGAGTCATTTGTACTCTTGCTTTAAATATTTGCATTTTAATTTGTGATTAATTCCTCACCATCTTTATTTAAACATATCTCTGGGATATTTTATGATAAAATGCTGAAATTTAGTATATCACCTTATTAGTGTATGGGTCATATTTTACTCATTAGAAATGTTTTTGTAAGTGGGCCGTATAAAAATCTAAATTTTTTATTTCTTCAAATTTAATCCCCTGAAAATTTTTATCAATTTCATAAAATTCTGTACCTTTTTTACGCAACTTTGTAATTTATTATGTACGTCTAAGATCAATATTTAAGGAATAAAAGCAGATGTTAATGTTTTGGGACACCCTGTATTATTAGATTTTGAATCGGGTTCTTAATTTTAGAAATATAGTGGTTGTATTTTCGATATTTTAATATTTTATGCTATTTTGAAAATATGTTTCTAATTTCGATATTTTAAATTTTTAATCTGCTTTGAAACTGTCTAAAGAAGACAAATCACCTTATTGACGCAAAACAATTTCTACGGCCTTGACCCACTTGCGATTTTTGTTCATAAGTCGTATCGTCTGTTCTCATCAATTTGTCAATTGAATTATATATCATTCATAAAACATTTAAAAATTAAAGTGAATAAATTTATAGATGATTTGATGTCAACTTTATATCAAACAGATGCATTAAAAAGTATTTAAATATATTTATTTTCTATAAATTGTCTATAACTTTGTCTATAAGTATACAATACCTCTAAGATGCATGCAGTAATAAAACGCAAATCTAAGGAAATACGTTTCTGGTGATTTAAATGTGTTATTTTGATTCCGATTTTCTCCGGTATTTCAAGTTGTATAACTTACAATTTAAATTTATAACAAATTATATGCTCCATTGTATTTAGATTTTCAGTTATTGAAATTACTTTTTACTTTCCTTATATACAGCGTGTAATAAGGAAAGTATTGTTACGCGGCTGAAAATTCGAATTCGAGTTTCCGACGGGAGAGCACGTTTCAAGCATCCCTGATCACGTATCGAGCATTTTTGAGGTGTTGTCTCTCTCTCTCTCTGTGTGTGTGTGTGTGTGTGTGTGTGTGTGAAAGAGTGTTTGCGAAAGTGTGTGTGTGTGTGAAAGTGAGCCTGTGGAGACGATGAACGAATGGACCGATTTGAACGAAATTTGACACACAAATTACAATACGTGAATACTGGAAGCCTATTGTTTTTATACGCAATCGGATGTTCAGAACCCCTTAAATTGTCGTGAAAAATTTTGAAAAAATCATCAAAAAATCAAAATCTTTAAGAACGCATTAGACGCAAATAGACATTTCTTATATAATTTTTCCGTAGAAAACGATTGACATAAACTTTAGAACGCTAGTATGAACCTTTGAGATACTGAACGTTATTCAAATAAATTTATCAAAAAATCCCATAAATTAAAAAAAATATATTAACTGTTGAGAAACAAGTTCACTTTTCACATGTCAAATCATGCGATAAATTGGGTGATATCATTCTCGTGGATATATCTCGTTCCATTCATGGGCTAAAATACTTTTGTATTTGAATAGCTTTGTATAATAATAATACCTTTGTATATGAACGCCAATAATCATTTCTCTGCTATAAGAATAACTTATTTCTTCGTCCACACTGCTTGGCGAGATTTTGGCGACGAATTTGGCGGAATGTCGCCAATTTGCCGATTTTTTTAAATGTTACCAAATTAACGAAAATCTCGATAAATGGATAAAAATGACGCTAAATCAATGAAAATGATGACTCATTGGCGAAAATTCAATATCTTCGAAGGAATATAAGTATCTACCATAAGAATTGCCTATTTTTTTACAGTTAAAGTAGTAAGTTTTACAGTTAAAGTAGTTGAGCGGTAATAGTTGATGTTTATAGTAAAAGTAGTTCATTACATTATATAAGGAAAGTCATATGCTTCTCACATCAGATTTTTTGCTAAAGTAAAGCCTAACAATAATGCCAATTTATATTACAGAAACTTTTACATTTGCCTTTCCAGGATGACTCGCTTATTTTATCGATAATGTTACTTACCGTTTTTCTGTTTCTTTCCATTTTAAGAACATTTCTGGGAAGTACCTGCAGAAACATCAAAATCCCATTTTCACTATAATTTTTTTTTCACGTATATAAAGGAATTTAGTAGAGAGTGGCACTTCAAAATGGGAAGAATGACCACATGTTTGTAAAGAAAAAGTCATTTTGTATTTTCGTTAAAAACTTTGAAATGTTATTTGGAGATAAACTCCGAAATCGTGCCTGTATGACACCTTTAAGGTGTCTTAAGACTGTTATCGTTGAAAAAAAAAATGTAAAAAGAGCTACAAATCATTGCTTCAAGTTTATAGTTATCGCTTTTAGTTTTTAAGATATAAGCATCGCAAACTTGAAAAAAGTGAAATGTCCATACTTCTTTAATTTGACAAGACGATTACTCGAAAGCTATAAGAGCTTTCTTAAAACTAAATATAGTTTTAGAAACTTAATTTCCTCATACATATTTTTGCGGCTTACTATTTTTATCTATCTTCCATAGTTTCGAAAACATTAAACATGAAAAGAAAATCGTTCGGACTGATACATTAAAGTTTAATCGAAAAAAATTTAACCAGGTCCAAATTTCCATTATATACACTAATAGAGTTTTCTAAGAACTACAGATACTTACTAATTGTTCAGAGCTAGCTCTTGTAGTTGCGGTACAATCATTGTATACTATATCCTAACTTATAATCTGGAAAATTTTCAATCTCCTTCAACCTGACAAGACAATTTCTAAAAAACTATAACGTTTTTAATAATAAAAATAGATTTTAATACCAAATAGTTTAGTATATATTTTTATCGTTTACTACATTTTATCTATATTTTATAATTTATTATATATTTCGAATTATTATATATTAGATATTTCGATAAGTAAATAAATGATAAAATCACTTCCTCGGAAATACTTTTAAAATATTTTGGACAAGAAAATAGTTCAAAATTGTAAAATATTGAAATTGTTTTTATATATTCATAATCTGGACACTATTTTTGACAAAACAAGAAAACATTATTTACATTTTTATCTATTATGTTCAGGTGCATAATCTATCATATCATATAAATCTATCCTATCAGTTGTTCTAAAATTTATTTCCAACAGTATAAAAATATCAATTTTGTGTCATGGCAGATTTCATACATGTGAGATTCGAGCTCGTAACTAAGCAATCAAATAATATGTACCTCACTAAAAATGGAAAGGAAATACCTAAAATAAGAGTAAATAAATACAACACAGTTTTCAAAAATAAGTATATATATTTTTAATACGTATTTTAATATGTGTTTCAGGACATTGTACTACAGAAACGTATTTGTTATTCTTTCGTGTTATTTAATTCTGATTAATACTGCAAAAATATTTAAAAAACAATTTAAAATTATATTTAAAGGAATGCATGAATAAATACATTTTTTAACAGCAAACATTAGCTTTAAAGTTATGGAATAACAAATTTATATATACGTAAATAATTTAATTTAAAAAATGAACGATATTTGCTGTTTCGTCTGCTTTAAATTAATTACGATGACAAATTAAAACATCAATAATTTCTCGATTTTCATTTCCGCGTAGATGCGACAAGCGTTCAAGATTTTCTTCTACTCGAAAAATATAAAATAACAATAATCGTCTGTTTCTTTGAATTAAATTTGAACTGCTACTGAGACAAGTTTTGTGTTCCAATTAATACTGTTCGTATTGTCGCTGATAGATCGTTGGAAGTAAAATGGTAAGTAATCATTTTGTATGTTAATTATATTTTTAATATTTAAATTGTTTTATTTTAAAGAATTTGTTATTTTATTATGTAATTCTTATGATTACATATTAAAATGTGTTAAGCATTTGTTCTATCTTACGAAATCTAAATATAGAAAAGTTCTATAATTCTTGAAAATATGGAACAGTATTTTGCATTAACATTTCAGAAATATTGTGCATTATTCTGCAAACTTATACGCTTGTAGGATTTACATTTTAATGTCTGTATTCTATAAATACAAGCTAGGAATTTTTAATTTAACAGCTGATTCGTTATTGAAATTATTATTCAATTTGATATTAAACTGTATTTACGTTTATATTTCTAAAAATGTAATGTATCGTATATTACATATGAATTAATGTTAAATGTAATTAATTTAAACAAACGTCATTAATAACATTTATTACATATGTTTCATTTTGTGAAAATTCCAAACGCATTTATATTACTTTATACAATTTCCATTAAAATATTGAATATAAAACAGGCGTAAGATACAACTACCAAAAACCAGCAATTGCATTTTAACGTTTGTTAAGTGCAAAACACCGTTTTTGACCTGAGAAAGTTGGTTCATAACGCCATCAAAACAATTGTCCACCTTAGTTGCTTACGTCTGATTTCTTAGAGAAGTTCTAGAATGTTGTGTCACAAATATGATTAGTGACGTTTTACTGTTAATGATGATAGGAAGAACAAGAAAGATCAATCATGCTTAAAGCATTGATTATGAAACACTTTCCCACTTCAATGCAATTTTATTTAAAAAAGTCGAAAATGCAATACATTCCTCGGTAATATTTTAAAACTTATCACGATACTACATTGATTTATTATATTTGAAAACTTAAACCTTCATTGAAAAAAATGAACTTCATTCAAAAGACGGCATTGAAATATAAATTGCGTGGTTTAAATATCTCTAAAATGCAATACATTCCACGGTAGTATTTTTAAATCTATCATAATACTACGATAATTTATTATATTTGAAAACTTCATCGAAAACAACTGAAATTAATTCAAATGACGTCATAGAAAAAATAACACGCCTGGATCTCTCTATAAAAGCAGGATTTCATTCATAACTTTCTCCATTTCATTCATCACAATACTATAATAATTTATTTTATTTAAAAATTAAGACCATGGAGCTACAATTCATAAACTTTATGCTTAAAACTTCATCGAAAAATATCGTCCTTCTGTTCATAAAATCAATTAATATTTCATTCATATCAGCCATGCAGACTCCATGGACTGAATTATTTTGTGTTAAAGAAATACAGTAATTCTAATACAACTCATTCTACATATTTTGCTGTTTACATTTTACATAGGTGAAAAATAGGCTTAATTGTAGAAATAATCAAATTTGAATGAGAATTTAAACTCAAATATATTGTCATTGTGTTGTTTTAGTATGTAGATGCACAGAATTTAAGCAGAAATAAAGTAGTTTTAGGATGGATACAACACTCAATATGAATTAAAAAGAACTTTAAAAAATCACGAATTTGAAACAAGATGGATGCCATATCTCATTTTGAAGTGGGTCATGTGATCGTTTCATATCATGGTCACGTGATCGTTTCATATAAGATGTGTAATTATTATTTTAATTTTTATTTAAAAATCTACTGAATATATTTAGCTGAATTTTTTTTTATATATTTTATGGAACAATTTGACTATTACCTAAAATTTTCGAAGCAATTTGTGAATTTTAAATCCGCTTAAAAAATGTTAGAAAAATTAGGTCCCATAGGGCTCAATGTATTTCATTTTTTCAACACGGGTTCAATCCAAAACTAATTGTGTGATATTATTCATTTATATTCCCATAGGTCCTACAGACCGTCTGAACAACATACTAAAATTTCATTTTGATTAAGTCATTTTTACGGCAGTTATCGTGCTAACGGACAGACAGACAGACAGACAGACAGACAGACAGAATGAACAAAGTCATAAACACTTTTCAACTTTGTTGTAAAGTGTTAAAAATGGGATTTGGCAGACAAAATTAATATTAACCTTTTGCTTATGAGCGGAAAAGCGTCCATCCCAAACGAAGAACCTCTGAAAAAGACAGGTATTTGACATACCCTATCCCAAACAGTTCGATCCCCCTTTGCAGCCATTGGCGTCCATGGACGCCAAAAGGTTAAATAATTAAGATTTACAAAACAATACAATAAATGAACACTTTGTAAATGCAGCATACATACACAAAAACTGGTCTACTAATTTCAAAAACAAATAATAGTCTGCTTCTTCAGGAACGACAAGAAGCAATTGCTCAAGTAATGTTATCAATTGAGGATGGCACAAGTGATTGAAGTTAGGAGAAAAGAAGTCGCTAACATCGTAGAAAGACATGAAAGGGGAAAAAAACCAAATTAACGGGCAGAAAACAACGGACATACAAAACTACAGAGGAAAGAAAGAAGGCAATAAGGCGGTAAGAGAATGGATATCAGAATGAGTATAAACATCTGAATGGAAAGAAAACTTACTAAAAAACCCCAGTAAAAACGGAAATCCGAAATACATAAATCTGTTGCAAAACATAAGTAGCAAAAATTGGAAACGATAGAAAACCCATTAGAACAAAAACATTTTAAAAATCAAATATGAACAATCCAACAGGTTTTGGAGGCCTAATGAATTAACTTCGTCAAGAATTTTATTTTCTCTGCTTTTGATTTTATCACGCGGTGGTAACACGTATGCAATTATCAATTACCTTCTTAAATTGTGTGAGGTCGCGTTTTTTATCGGTCCTGAAGAAAAGGCTGTTATTTACATTTGAAATTATTAGATCAGTTTTTTGCGCATGTATGCTGTGTTTACGAAGTTTTCATTTGTTGTGTTATTATTGCAGTTTTTCAGCAATTATTTGATTTGCCTCACAGTTGAGATCCAGTGATCAGATGGTAAAAAAATATGGGGAATGTTATTATAATATTTCAAAAAATGCGATACATTTTTTGATATATTATAATATCATAAATATATGTATTTTGAAATTTAGTAATTAGAGAAGGCGAAAAATATATGTGTCAAAATCCACAGTCTTATAATAATACTAATTTCTAAATATTCTTTAATATATTAAATATGTATTGTTTTAAAAACCCATATTAACTTTTATTTAACATATCATTATCAAGATATGTAGCAAGTTTCGTGCTATTGTATTAAAAAATATTCCACCTGAAGCATTTTGTATGAAAAATGATAGCACAAATCTCATTTTGAGAATAATGTAAAAACAAACAAACAAGGAATATCAATCATGCATAAAGCATTCATTAAGAAACACTTTCCATCTGCAATACAATTTTATTTAAACATATCTGAAATGCGATACATTCGGCAGAAATATTTTTAAAATTATCACAATACTACATTAATTTATTATATTTGAAAACTTCAAACTTTATCGAAAAAGAAAATGAACTTTATTCAAATGACGTCATTGAAATATAAGTCGCTTAGTTTAACCATCTCTAAAATGCGATACATTCAGTGGTAATACTTTTAAAATTATCACAATACAATAATTTATTACATTTGAATACTTAAAACTTCATCGAAAAAAATGAGCTTTATTCAAATGACGTCTTTGAAATATAAATCGCCTGGCTCTTTATGTAAAAGTTGTAAATATTTCATTCATACACTTTTATGCCGTTCCCTTCATTCACACAGTTTTGTTCCATTCCTTTCATTCATTAAATATTACAATAGTTTATTTTATTTAAAAAATTAAAACCATGGACGTAGACGAAATTTAACTCTAGGGTAAAACTTCATCAAAAAAGTCTGCTATAAAATCGCCTGTTCTTCATGTAACATCAATGAATGCTTCATTGATATCAGTTATATATCAGACTCAAAGAGCAAAATAATTTTGTGTTAAAGAAATTCAGCAATTCTTATACAACTCATCCTACATCTTTATCATTCTCCATAAGTGAAAATTAAGCTTAGATGTACAAATAATCAAAGTTTGATGATCATTTAAACTCAAATATATTGTGATTGCCTTGTTTCAGTATATAGATGCACAGAAATTAAGCAAAAATAAAACGGTTTTAGGACGGATACAACATTAAATATAAATTAAAAAGAACTTTAAAAATTGCGATTTTTACACAAGATGGATGACATATTTTATTTTGAAGTGGGGCACGAGATCTTTTCATATAATGGTCACTTGACCTCTTCATATATTATGGGTGTAATTAGAATTTTTATTTTTATTAACACTTTACAACAAAGTTGAAAAGTGTTTATGACTTTGATCATTCTGTCTGTCTGTCTGTCCGTTAGCACGATAACTGGCGTAAAAATGACTTAATCAAAATGAAATTTTAGTATGTTGTTCGAACGGTCTGTAGGACCTATGGGAATATAAATGAATAATATCACCCAATTAGTTTTGGATTGAACCCGGGTTGAAAAAATGAAATACATTGAGCTCTATGGGACCTAATTTTTCAAACATTTTTTAAGCGGATTTAAAATTCACAAATTGCGTCGAAAATTTTAGGTAATATTCAAATTGTTTCATAAAATATATAAAAAAAAAATTCAGCTAAATATATTCAGTAGATTTTTAAATAAAAATTAAAATAATAATTACACCTCTTATATGAAACGATCACGTGACCATGATATGAAACGATTACATGACCCACTTCAAAATGATATATGGCATCCATCTTGTTTCAAAGTCGTGATTTTTTTAAGTTCTTTTTAATTCATATTGCGTGTTGTATCCGTCCTAAAACTACTTTATTTTTGCTTAAATTCTGTGCATCTATATACTGAAACAACGCAATGACAATATATTTGAGTTTAAATGCTCATCCAAATTTGATTATTTCTACAACTTAGCCTATTTTTCACCTATGTAAAATGTAAACAGCAAAATATGTAGAATGAGTTGTATTAGAATTACTGTATTTCTTTAACACAAAATAATTTAGTCCATGGAGTCTGCATGGCTGATATGAATGAAATATTAATTGATTTTATAAATATAAGGACGATTATTTTCGATGAAGTTTCAAGCATAAGAGTTTAATTACTTGTATCTCCATGGTCTTAATTTTTAAATAAAATAAATTATTATAGTAATGTGGTGAATGAAATGAATAGGAGAAAGTTATGAATGAAATCCTGTTTTTATAGAGAGATCCAGGCGTGTTATTTTTTCCATGACGTTATTTGAATTAACTTCAGTTGTTTTCGATGAAGTTTTCAAATATAATAAATTATCCAAGTATTATGATAGTTTTAAAAATATTACCGTGGAATGTATCGCATTTTAGAGATATTTAAACCAGGCAATTTATATTTCAATGCCGTCATTTGAATGAAGTTCATTTTTTTCAATGAAGGTTTAAGTTTTCAAATATAATAAATTAATGTAGTATTGTGATAAGTTTTAAAATATTACCGAGGAATGTATTGCATTTTCGACATTTTTAAATAAAATTGCATTGAAGTTGGAAAGTGTTTCATAATCAATGCTTTAAGCATGATTGATATTTCTTGTTTATACTACAATGATTAAAACTGTAAGGTTTCGTGATCACTGAGCTATAAATAACGCTTTTATACATAATTATGTTAAATTTCATCTATGCTGCCATGTTAGGAAATTATAAAATGTCGAAGTTTTCGCTCGAATTTCAAAAAATTATATCCAGTTCTAGATTTCAAGTTAACAATTCAGAATGTAAAGTTTCGTGAAAATGCATTAACATTTGTGGTAGCTATTGCTTACACAAGAAATTTACGGATATCCTTTTAAAAATAGTCAAAACGTGTTCAGGAAGTCCTGAAACATGTATTAGCATCACAATCTCGAAATCTAAAATGTTCGTAAAAACAATAATTTCTGTATGATATATTCTCGTATATTTATAGTGCGAGAAAAAAAATATAATATGCTCAACACATACCTTTCCTCATATATTTATTAATTCGATATTGTGAGAAAACAAGAAAACAAATTCTTTCTTGTAACTTAATCTCGCTAAAAATTAATGAACTTTCTATTGTTGCCAATTAAAATTTGTGAATTGATTATTTAAACTAAAAAATGAGGGGGACAGCACTCGACTTTCTCTACAGGCTCAAATAATTTTTCTTTTACACAATCCATTAAGTTGACTTAATTGCACAAAATGACTCAAATATTTATTTGACCTGATATGGAATTTTTAGTTTTTATTCAATTTTCGTTTTCACCTGATGACTGAACATATTTTTAAATAGTGGCGTAGCAAAACAACGAAGAACAGAAATTTCTGGTGAATGGTTCGTCCTAGAACAATGGGGTTGGTTTTATTCCTTTCGTCGTTGAAATTTGTGTATGAAACAAATATATATAACCTATACATGTAAGCACATTTAGCTTTTATTTTAGATTTTGACGATTTTGGTGAACCATTTTGGAAAAAACGCAGATTCATTATTTTAATCATACCAAAATGTAATTAGCAGCAGGTTAACTTACAAGTGAATTAAATATCAAATTTTCGCCAAATAATTTTTGAGCAAGAGCAGCATATATTGCATGCGAGTGCACACGCACGTGCACACAGACAGACACACACACACACACGCACACACACACACAGGCACACAGAAACACATATTTCTTTCAAAGCGAATTATCTTTCATTAAAGATTTAAGCAGAATACGTACTATTAATGAACGAATTTTCGTGAATTTTAAAGAAAATTATCCTTTTCGTGTTTTGAAGACGTAATCGATATTAAAATTCTGATATAGAAAAATCAACTGACAATCCGATCATCATAATTTAACAGGAGTAAAATTGAATATTACATATTGTGCTAAAGTATAAATTTTGTTTCTAAAGTCATCCTCTCTTAAATTATCATTTTATAAGGCATCCGTAAGTCGTAAGAATTTTCAGTAAGCACTGTTCAACGATTCCAACTTTTGCAGTTTCAGCGCATGCATATTGAACATGAATTAACAGTGTATCATCACCAACCTAGAGTGTCTAGAAGCGAATTACTTCTATGCACTGTAACCAGGCGTTGCTAGCGGTTTCATTGGTTTCATGAAGATGCTATATTCTCGGAAATTTTGACGTCACCACATGGCATCTGCTAAGTTCTGAAATCTTGCACATTAATTTCCCGAGTTAGAGAACGTATGCGTTTGTTAAATTGTGTTAAAAATTTTCATTAATTTGTGTTTGAAATGCAATAATACTTTATTTTATTTTTTATTATGTTTTCTCGATGCATGATGTTCCAAAAGTAACGATAATATTACGACATTCGACATTAGAAACAGGTTTAAATTTGTCTGATTATTGTATAAAGGACTATTTTTAGAGGTTGTATTGGCGATCAAAAACGTGTTTAGGCGCTTATTTAGGGCGTATCCCGCCAGTGTAGCAGGGGAAACGACGTCATCTCATCTGCGTCCCCCCCGAATGCGACTACACTTTTGAAAAATTGAAGGAATGCAACACTGCTTTCAATCCCGAGGCAATATCGGGATATTTTCTAGTAGTTATTGAAATTCATAATTCGAATATGTTACAACTGTAAATAAAGCTGACCGAACAAACAGAAGCGTACCAAGCTACATTGTCTAGAAGAGATTTACTTCTAAGCACTGTAACCTAGCGTTGCCACTGGTTTCATTGTTTTCATGAAGAAGTTATATTCTCGGAAATTGTGACGTCAAGTGTTTTGAGTAAATTATATCTTTTCTATAAACTTAATGAATCTTCGTGTAGAAAAATGGTATAAATTGTTTCAGCAACAAGTCTCTTGCTAAGTCATTTAGTGAAGTCTTCTTAGTATTTCAAATTTCCTTAAACTTGGATTCTTGGTTCAGTATTTACTCATGTAACAATCACAACCTAGACATTTCAAACAAATGCAGACGTCTAAATAAACACAGCAAGATCCTACCCCCACCCCCTCCAAAATCATTTAATCTGATATTTTTTCTGATACAACGTGAAATCCAGCTTGATTTAGTTAATTCAATATTTTCTATTGAGTTCTTTAGCAATAGCTATGTGAGTTGGCATTGGCAGTGGATAATCAAAAGGCAAATGAAATGTACTTTGCTTACCGACAATATATTATGTCTATAAGCGTTATGGACCTTATTATATAGACTACATAGCCTTATATTTTGGCGAGTTTTGGAAACCACTGGAACTTTTTAGATTTATCCGATAGCTTTCTTTCTAGGAATTTCTATAGAGATTATATAAGGAAGTCATTGTTCAGTTGAATAGAGTTGACGCAATACGTGTCAAATTGAATTGTGAGGTATGTCAGAATTTTGGGCAGATTCCGCTATTTTGTGAATTATTTGAGCATTTATGTAATTGCTGTTTTATTGTATCTGAAATCGGTTTTCTGATTTTGTAAGATATCTGTACTAGCTGAAAATTGTTTCTGTTCACGCTTATTGGTGATTTTAAGTAAAAGAGTTGGTTATTCAGAAATTGGAGCTCATTTTTAAAATCTGAGAGTACACCCATGATTTGAGAGGATAGCAATATCGACATATTTAATTGTACAATGCGAGCCAACATGTATCAATAGTTTATTTGGCCACGCCCATTTTTTTCAATCGGAGTTCCCCTTACGTATTGAAATACTGGTATTTATTTCGAATAAATATGAAAGTGGGGAGTACGTAAAATTTAATTGTATGATGTGATTTCAAATCACAATTTTAATTAGCAAAAATGTGACCAGGAAAAATTTCCAAAATTGAAATAACCTGCCGATGTCGATTTCGTATGTATTTGTCATACGTAAAAATTTTCATTTTATTTTGGTTATTTACGGAAGGGTCACTGGTCAATTTTTCTAACCGCAGACATTTGAACAGTCCTTTTTTCGGTGAGCTTTAAATAGCTAAGAGCTATCGCAGAACAGAACTTGAAATTTCTAAAAATATAAATTGAAATATTCTTGCGGCCTGTAATAGGTACCAATAATATTTTATTGAGACATTATATGTAAAAAATGTTTTCGTTTAATTTAGGATTCCCATGAAAATGAAATACATTCAAGAACGCTGCTTCGAATGGCAGAAAGCAGCTAGTCAAAATAAGCAGAATACTAGTGCTAGCTAGCTTGTTTGGCTACTTTTCAATGTAGTTTTCGACTTTATTATTATATTGAAATAAAATTCTATAACAGTTGGAAAGTGTTTTATAATCAATGCTTTATGCATGAATGATCTTTCTTGTTTAAAAAGCTACAGAATATATTTCGCTGAAATTTTTTTCAAATTTTTTGTGGGATAATTTGAATATTTCCTAAAACTTTCGAAGCAATTTGTGAATTTTAAATTTGCTTAAAAACTGTTTGAAAAATTAGTTCACATAGGGTTCAATGTATTTCATTTTTTCGACCCGGGTTCAGTCCAAAACTTATTAGGTGATATTATTCATTTATATTCTCATAAGTCCCACAGACCGTCTGAACAACATACTAAAATTTCATTTTGACAAAGTATTTTTTACGGTAGTTATCGTGCGGTCGGAAAGACAGAAAGACATAGTGAGCGAAATCATAAAAACTTTTCAACTATGTTGTAAAGTGTTAAAAAACGTAGTTTTATGGTAAAAAATAACCGTATGCTCCATCTACAATTATCAGAATCGATTTCTTGTTACAGCAAACTTAAAAAGCATTAGAGAATTTAAATATGTCAGAATCTAAAATTAGGTGAGGAGGGGGGTATCTAAAATGAAGTTTTAAGTAAACTCTAAAGAAACTCAAGGGAATCTGCTCCGTGTTTACATCGCATGCTAGGTACGCAGCGAAAACTTACAGCTTTCAAACTTTCGAAATCGTTTAAGTATTAAATCCTCGCTTCCTCACGAAATCATGCTGTTTGGATTTCTATTACAGATTCTTGTTTATTTCTATTTTGAAGGAAATTTAAGCCTAAAAATGATTTTTCAGGTCAGTTTTCTCAAATAATTTGAAGGAAATTTACCTGAAACACGTATTATTGGTCGGAATTGAAGTCGTCCATGGTCTCCTTTTGAAAGGACGCCGTACGATAATTCCTTACATGTTGATATTGGTGTCGCTTGTAACACAACTGGTAACAATCCAGAAATTTCTTGATTTGACTATCTGTTACAACTTATTGGTTTTAGGTAAAATACGGTGCCAAATCTATAATTTGTGGCCGTGCTAAAACATTTTTTCACGATGATCAGAGGGATGCAGGGATACATTTTCTTTTCTTGGATTGTCGGGGAGAAGTATAAGATAATTAAGATATTTCCTTATCTGGCCAGAGTGATTCAGCTGGTAGCATAACTGGCAACAATCCATTAGGGACTGCTTCGATTATCCGTTCCAACAGATTGTTTATTTGAGGTTAAAATCAAATGCTTTACAAATATTGATATTAGAGTCTTATGTTCTATAAAAATTGAGGTTTAAGGCTTCAACTAATAAAACATACAAAAATATATCTGACAAGGACAAACCATATACACTCTAAAAAAAAAATCGACAAAGAAATCGATTCACCCCCGCAAAATAATCCAATAGTAATGAAACTGTACATGCAAACACCTGTCGACCGAATAAGTAAATGATCAAAACTTCGCAGCCAATGAATGAATAGTTGGAACTACAGAGCATTGAAACTGAGCAACATGGTGGTGTATATAAGGAGCGAACCTCGCTTCCAGGAACAAAACGTGCAGTGGCTTTATAAATACTACTGTCAATTTAAACATGTTTTTGAAAATTTGAATTTACTGTTTGATTCTATTACAAAAGTTTATTTATTGAAAAACACTAATAGTTGTAAATTCTGTCAAGCTATCAAATTAACAATCATGACTAAAAATAAATACATAGGAAATCCTGTGTTTTCGAAATTTGGCCAGCTTCTTTCATAGCTTAGACATTTATGCAAACATTTTAAAGAAATATTTATCCTACATTTTAACCTTCAAAATTAAATTTCAAGTAAAAAAAAACATACAAAAATATATCTGACAAGGACAAACCATATACACTCTAAAAAAAAATCGACAAAGAAATCGATTCACCCCCGCAAAATAATCCAATAGTAATGAAACTGTACATGCAAACACCTGTCGACCGAATAAGCAAATGATCAAAACTTCGCAGCCAATGAATGAATAGTTGGAACTACAGCGCATTAAAACTAAGCAACATGGAGGTGTATATAAGGAGCGAACCTCGCTTTCAGGAACAAAACGTGCAGTGGATTTCGATTGCGTTTACGTACCTTGATTATATCCATACCTCGTCGTCGAATTCGCGGCCACTGCGAGCATATGAAGGGGTTTGAAAGAGGGCTTGCGGTCGGACTGCATGAGCCTGGATGGACACACCGTCGAATCGCTCAAATTTGGGTGGGAGCGATGCAGCAATTAGACAATGTTGACAGGAATGGATCCGGAATGGCAGATTTCAGCGGCAAGCGGGCAGCAGATGACATAGAACGACAGAAACGAAAGATAGAGCGATTGTCAGAGCAGCTGTGACAGCACAAGATTTGTCGTTATCAACCATCCAGAAACGTGACAAACACGGAAGTGACCACCTGGACCATTAATATACTAACTACGGGAGCGGAATCTATACTAGCAGTGCCCATTACGCCGCCTACCACTTACCAATATGTACCGTCAACAGCAATTGCAGTGGTGCCGGGCCCGATCAATTTGGAATTTTTCGGATTGGGAACGGATTGTTTTCAGTGATGAGTCAGTCCTTTTTCCAACTGAGTTCTGAAGACCAGCTCAGACGGGTCTGGAGACAGCCCGGATATCGTCAGGATCCTGTTGTTACTGTCGCATGCCCCGACAACAGGGAGTTATGGTCAGGGGTGCCCTTTAGTTTGATAGCCGGACTCCTTTGATAATCCTCCGTGGCACCATCACAGCACAGCGATCCGTTGCCGACATTCTATTGTCATTACTTTTGAGACACACTGGGCTAACTTTTCAGCATGATAATACTAGGCTACACACGGCACGCCTTTTCTATTGATTGTTATGCGTGCTTACGACACACTTCCTTGCTCAGCCAGATTCCCAGATATCTCGCCTATTGAGCACATTTTGGCTGAGATGGGGCGTCGCCTGCGACCATTCCAGAATGTAGACGAATTAGTTCGTCAATTGGAAGACATTTGGAACGACATCCCTCAGAACACCATCCGGCGATTTTATGCATCAGCCACATAGGGTAACAGCTTGTAGATCTTTTAGTACAATGAATCCTCCAATTGTTCTGAAATTCTAATCATTTCTTTTTTCGTACATCCACATTACACGTATCAAATTTTGTCTCATTTGGATAATTATTTTTTGGTGCGGCGATTTTTTTTGTATATGTATAACGATTATTATTAATTTTATGAAGTATTTATTATTTTATATTATGTATTATTATAGGTGATCATTTTTTCTATATTATACGTATGAAATTATGTTATAAATGGATAATATGCGTGCAACATATTTTCTGAAAATACAAAAGTTTAAAACGTTCTGCCAATAAATGTATACTAACGTTCAGTTCCTTACATAGAATACTGCATTTAACATATATACGATATATAATACGTCTATATTACTTGGCGTTTTCATAGCACTTAAATGATTCCAATGGAAAAACAATTTATATGGATATGTATTTCGAAAACTAGTAATGGCTTCACAAGTCTTAAAAGAAGACATTAAAAAAATATTGCATGTAAAAGTATTTTATACTTGTCCGTATTATGTTAGGGTCTCAGGTGTTCAAATTGTAGCTTACAGAAACAACAATAAAACCAATCTAATACAGTAGTAGTTTAAGAGAAAGTTTAGTAAACATTTTTCAGAAAAAGTACGCTTTATATTTTATATTATGAGGGATTTTTTTTTTTGCGTTTTATCTACAGATGAAGTTTTTGTTTCTTATATTTGCTACTTAAAAATGCATTCTTTACATTCAGGAAAGTGTGTCTTCATATCTGAATATGCAAACGATGCATTTTCAGATACTGGAAATTACGCGTTTAAGTGAATTTGGAATACATTTAGTCATAGAACGAGCTCTTCGGAATATTAAATTAGCAAAGAGCATAAGGAAAGAGGAACTTGATTATATAATTTACTTCAAAACAGCTTATGAATGAATATTTTGGACTGTGAACTTATCTAATATATTAAAGCTAACATGTGTATATATATCTGGGAATTCGAAATAGCTTCTAAATAAACTAGAATACTGAAAATCGCTACACATATTGTCCAAGCATTGAAACTGTTGAAAAAAAAAACATCCCACATTTCTTAATAGGAAGGATTTCAGGACTTGTTTTCGATATAACCAGGCAACTAACTACACGTTCCGACACATATAAGCCATGTACTAAAACTATCTATGAAATAGGAAAAACCTCAGATAACCTTATAGGTTTTCTAACAGCCAGGTCTATATTTTATAATCTTTCGCTCCCCCACTCCACTTTCATTAGTTTGATCATGTATCAGCTTCTTATTAAGTTAGAGTTTAGCTTTCAAGTCTATACATCTCAGTTTTAGCTAAGAAATGCCATGTATCCGAATTCATGCGCCCCCCACACACATCTATAAGGTGCATCTATAAGGCAGGTGCGACGTACGATGGTGTGTTATTTATGATGTTTCCACTATTCAATGATGTTTCACGCTTATTATCCGAGCATTAGTATAAAATAGACGTAACCAGCAATGGCATCAAGAAAACTTGCTATAAGCCAAAACTTCTCCGACAAAACTTCTCTGACGGACAAATGTAATTTTAAACTGAATCCTTTTTAAATTTCTAAAAGATGCACGAGACTGCATATGCCAAGATTATCCTCACAGAATCCGGC
Organism: Amaurobius ferox; assembly: GCA_951213105.1. Taxonomy (NCBI): domain Eukaryota; kingdom Metazoa; phylum Arthropoda; class Arachnida; order Araneae; family Amaurobiidae; genus Amaurobius; species Amaurobius ferox. Next base: position 8,679,448 of record OX578140.1, read on the forward strand.
TATAGGGGCGCATTTCAAAGCAAGGATCGCGCTCCTACTGCACATAACAGAATCTACAGACCGACTACATATTTATATAATGGGCATTAATTTATATAATCCATTGAGCTTTTTCTGGTTATGGCCAGAATACATATTTGCATCCCGTTTAGCATATGAATTGCTTGTCTTTCCTTTATCAGTTTTAGTAGCACATCCAAATCCCTTTTCCCGACATTCCATTTATTACCCTATGTTTTATTCACCATAATAACTACTATTTAATAATTTTATACTTTTATGATCACAAACAGGTTATAAGAATTTATCCACTCATCGTTCTGTTGGCGTGATTGCGAAATTTCAATTTTCAGCTGCCGCCAAATCCGTTTGAATTTGGGAATGATAATCTCAAAGCAACATTTAAATGTATTAGCTGGCTCATTCAGACAATCCAAGTTTGAAATTTATGACTCGTTATTGCTTCTCTGACAGCTCGTAACAAGTTTGCAAATACTGGAAAGGGGTGCAGCCTGCCGTTTGTATAAGGAAATGCACTTGGAAACAGTCTTGTTAACGTATAAACATGAATTCAAAGAGACAAAATGATTCCTATGTGTTGCATGCGCATTTCGATGTAAATAATAATTTCTCAATTAATAAGAGCTCAACGATATTTAATTGTCTGCTAAATGTCATTTAAAATCGGTCTAAGTGGCTTACCTTAATGCACGTTCGGATATGTGAAAATTTCAGTAGCTGCCATGGGAGCTACGCTCCAATAAAAATGGAAAATGAATAATTAAGAATCAAACTAGTCATCCTGAAACATTTGCGAATTATAAAATATATTGGATTAAAATTTGTTCTCTGAAGAAAAATAAATATTAATAGGATGTAAACGTATTTTAAGCTTGTTTGATACCTACATCGCTTTTGAAACGCGAAGAAATTGCGTGATAAATGGTATAGAAGTTAACTCATTTAATAAATAAAAAGAGACTAATTTAAAAGATGAACATATTACGGTGCGTATCAGTAGTGTGAAGAAAACATAATTTCATTTCTATGGAGAAGACTGAAGGTAGGACGATGCAATTTTAAAATAAGTAATAAGTGAAATATAAGGGATGTTATTTACCAGTAATAAATTGCCAGATATATTGTATAGATCTCTCTAATCTATGACATAAGAGACATATCATATGCCTCTGTAGACATGCTACAATTATTAAGTCAGGTGTGATGTCGCATGCAAAAATCAAAATTATGTATCATCAACGTCGCCACTGTCAAACAAATCGTAGCACCATCGGCATTATCAGAAGTGGGCAACCCAATGGTTAGCTCGTGGGGATTGCGCTCGGATGGCCAAGTTCGATTCCCGGCTCTGTTCAAACTGGCCTGTGTTCGGTCGAATTAAATATGTGGGAACGTAATTACTCCTGAGAGGTTGATGGTAGAGGAAGTAGGGTAGGATCCCTGTGGATTCCGCCTCTGCTGTGTTCCAGTTTAAATTGGGTGGCACTGTTCAGGTTGTCTAAACTGATACACCTTCCAGAAGGTAAGACAGTCTGAGCGGAAGCAGAAGAAGGTAATATCGCCCAATTTATTATTTTAAGTACAGTCCTATCATTATTAAACACCAATGCCAGACTTCACCTGCATTAGCCCTTTACTTCACTGCGTGGTATTTTATCGTCAATGTTAATATAAATACTGATGTCACGAAAACATCACTTCATGATAAAACATTCCTGTAAGTACAGCAAACAAAAATCGACTTAAAAAACTTTATGAAATCTTAAAATTGTTAAAGATAAGCTCCCATAAGAGCGGTTCTGTACTTTCATATATAAGATACCCTTTTGAAGGACCTTTCTTCAAATCACACGTAGTCATTTTTTTGCTGCCACAATCAGTTTTCTTAACTGACTATCACTAAAAAAGGTCACGAATGATTTGAATAAGAGAGTAAACTTTTTAAGCAGAGTTCTGTAAAGCTTAAAACACAGCTGCAGTCCATGGTGATGCCCTCATTTGACGTTCAGCTCGAGTCTTGTTTGCATTGAAGAAGGAAATCGAAGTATTTCTGAAACAATAGTCTGTTTCCTTATTTTATTTGCGCAGCAATTTACGTCATTTTGCCTCATTTAATTTTTTAATTTCTTTTATAAATGCTTCATAAAAGACTCTGAAAATGCATTAGTGTAAAACTTTCAAATATAAATCCAATTATTCCAGAATTTGGGAAACGTATTCTGGAGGTCCGAAAACTTCTTTTCTTATTTAACTTCAAAATTAAAAATCTAATAAAATCATTATTTTTCCCATATTAAAATACAGAATTAAAAATGAATACCGACATTCATTTCATCCGAACAAAGAAATATTAAAATGCCTTACAATGATTACTCCCTCTTGAAGGATGTTTTTATATGAAGCAAAACAGATTTATTTTTTCTTCACACTTAAAACGTGAATGCGTTACACGATTAATTTTATTTACTTTTAACTCATTCAATAAATGTAGTGCACCTGAGACTCCGAAACTTAAAAGAATCCCTCAGCAAACAAAATTCTTTTCCTTTCAGTCGTGCGAAGAAAATTGAATTTTAAATAACTTCTTGGATAATAAAACGGTGCAATTCTGAAATAATCTTTCGGTGGAGCGTATTCTTGCGGTTATGTAAGGGTATATAACTTTGAGAGGCATTATTGTCGAGGTATGAGTTTTAGTTACACATTGCAAAATACTTTTTTTTCTTTGGAAAAAAAAACTGATGTGTGCAATCCATGATCTTTCTGATATAATGCAATGATTTTACTTCTGTCACAACAAAAAAATGATATATAAGATTACTATTTTATAATACCCAATTAACTTATATTTCATGCAACTCTTAATTGGCAATTATCATTTTGTATAGAATACTCAATAAGCACTATAGTCCTTATATTAAAATGCTTTAATAATGAATTCATCCATTTGGCGTCAGTTTCATGAACGAGGCGTCAATTTTGAAATTTTGACGATATTTGCGTCGATCTAGGGTTGAAATATTGAAACGTTGGCACTATATCGCTAGATTATTAACAAAGTTTGCCAAATGCATAGCCAACTGTTACAGGAGAACGGAACATAACATAAGAGTATTTCTTAAATACTAGAAGATATGCCCATCATATGATGCAATTCAAAATTTGCAAAACATAACCTCCCATTTAGCGACATTTTATCAATTTGGCAACCTTTAAAATAGTGCAAAGTTGGCGACATCCCGCCAAAATTTACGCCAACTGTTACGAATAGACAGACGAACATCACTCCAATGGTTAAAATGTATTCATAAAGTATTAAAATGTATATCGGTATCAAAATAACGAAATCGAAAGTTATCGTGAAAAAAATACTTTCCAATAAGAGAAAATAAAAATTCGCTCAAACTATTGTATGAATCAACCAGTGAAATTTTCGTATTTTAAAAGACAAACAAAATAGATATATTTCTAAATCAGTACAAATATATCTGTATTAAGATTATTATTCCGATACAGTTCAGGCAAGATAGGACTAATATAGAAACACAAAGGCATACATATATACTAATATACACACACAAGCATCACGTTACACATGTGGTTCCGTAAGTCCTTCCGAGAGGTTGGTGGTAGGGGAAGGAGGATACGGTCCCTGTGGATGCCTCCCCCACTGGGTTCCGGTCTAAATGGGGTGGCACTTCCCGACCGTCCAAACAGTTACCTTACACCTTTCTGGTAGGTCGGACGGTCTGGGTCTCACCAACAACAACACACAAGCATCAACTCCAAAATGTTCGATTCAAGTTCATGGATGCCTTAAACGTATTCTTCCGTTGAAAATTCCAATTTGAATTTTCGACCCAGTCGTAATATTTTTACTATACATTATATGCTATATATTTAAGGAAAATAATGCATATATAATTAAATCTGTAAAATATTAATTATTGCAGCACTCCGGCTAGCCACACCATGAACAGTGCGCTATATTTTAAAATATGAATATTAAATAATCATTTCTGATAATGAAACATTGGATTACAATATCATCTGATGAATAAGATACAGGTTACGATAACGTGGATCCTACTTATGTTATCACGCTAATAATTGATATCAACACAACTACATACGAATGGTAATTTTTTCGCACAAGTCAACGTATTTCTCGGCCGTCTAAACAGTTACCTTACACCTTTCTGGTAGGTCAGAAGGCCTGGGTCTCAACAGCATAAGTCAACGTACACATTAATACATTTATCCCAGCGATCAAAGAGTGTAAACGTTTCTTTACGCTAGCTTACCTGTCTAAAGTCGTGGAAGCTATGGTCTGCAGTGCTGCATCGATCTCGACTCGTTTGCCTAATAAAAAGTTCACTAATGAGATAAAGATGTGATAATTCGATGGGACAACGGCAAACTGCATGACGGTTGCAACAGAACCTTTCACTTCCGCTTTCTCATTATTTCACCTGATTTGATGTGCGCAGTCCAGCGCTATCACACAAACGTCTTACTTCAGCGCTTAAACGTACAGGCTTCTTTTGTTTAATGGATGCTTGTTAGAGTGACATCTTCCGCTTTCAAAAGTCTGACGACTGCACTGTACTTTTCACTTGTAATACATTTCCATCAAACCCTCCATTTCGTTCCCTCGCCAATCGCTGAATACTTATTATCAACATAATCGAATGCGGGACTGTTTCTTCTTTCACTCGGGACTGACTTCTTTCATGCGATACACTCAGAAAACTGATGTCACACGTGCGCGCGCATGTCGTCCATACACGCCGAATGCAGCTTCAATATCGGGCTGCCATCGTATATACGGCTCCAACATACACTGAAAGTAAAAAATTGGATGTTAATGCTATCAAATGGAGGAAATATGAAGTAAGTAATCTTCTTCCATCCTCCCGCCGCTGTAGATTATAAAACGTCTGGGTACATGAAGACAATGCACTTCTTAAACATGCGACCGTCTAATAAAACGCAATTACTGCGAGTATCGTTAATAAAAGAAATACCAGCCAGCGACTACTACATGGCACAATAATATTCATTATTTTACTATAAACGCTATTACTCGATGATTTCCACATTATGATAGTGGGGCGGAGTGGAAACATATGGAATTAATGTTTTTTTTTTTTATAGAAGAGTGTAGATAATTAGATCTGCCAATATCCGAAAATTTTACAACTACGATCTTTCACTGTTATTCAGTTGTTGCCGATTACGAAATGGTTATTTAAAAAAACAAACTATTTTTAATAGTTGTAGATCATTAGATTTCATTTTACGTAAAATTGGCCATTGATCGTAACAGTGGGGGCTCGTGGGGTGATGCAGGATAAAAACTGCTTTGCTTACAGTTATCGGCTGAATGGGTTATTATAATTATTATTCGACGAATTTTTCAGACTCATTTGGCTATTTTTAGATAATGTTTGACAACACTTGCGTCAGTAGCGTGACGTCTTTTGAAGATGTCCATTGTCGAGGAGGAGGGGTAATTCCTCTGCTAAATCTGCTTCACCCATTCCTAAAGTCATGCGTCGCCCATCGTAATCAAGCATCGAATAGGGATGATGAACGACCTTCTGATTAGCCATGAGGTATGTTAGCCCTGAGGTATGTCATCTTAGTCTCTTAAGGAATTAGTACATTAACTTTTAACAAAAGGATGGATGGCGATAGGAGGTGTATTTCAAACTCTATTTGCAACAACTCTATTTTTGCTGAGATGCTAATTGTTGAACATTAGACTTCGTTGCACTTAAAAATCTTATTTTGATTTAATCGAAAATTGAGCTTCATTAACAACCTACTTATGCAACTTTCTTGCCATGTCATGAACTATCACCTTAAAGATATTTATGTCATTAATGCAATTATTACGAACTTTTCATTTAAAATATACTTTCATCTTAAAACTTTTCTCACGCTAAGCTAGTACAATGTATGATGATAGTGGTTGTGACTTGTACCATTTATTGATAGATATGCGCTTTTATAAGTGGATTAAGTAACCATTTCTTCATTTACCCAAGTAAGGGTGGGACATGTCTGTCGTAGGTTAAATAATCCCATTTCAGTCCAACTCTGTGTCCTTTGCCACTCAATATAGACTAAACCATAGACGTAAAAGCATGTTTCTGGACCTATATATGTCTATTGATCGAACCAAATGGGGGAGAGTTCAGAGGGATCCTTGTCTTCCACCTCTCAGAGAAACTTTCAGACCTACGGATTTAACATACCCATACTCCGAGTCGACATTGGGATTGTTCGGGCTGCGGTGAAAAATAAACTCTGGTCTTCTTTGCACGATCCTATTGCCATGGCCTCCCATGACATCCAGAATGGGGGCTTTAGGATAAAAATGACAATGTCGACTATCTTGATGTCCGTCTTTATGACTTAGAACTTCCAGGGTGTAGATAGGCCCCTTTTTTCTCTCCCTATGGGAGCCCATGTATAGAATCTATGGGCCCGTGCCTCTCGCCATGAGCACTGGAATATTGCGGTCCATTTAAGTAACCATTTTTACTTTCACTGGTGTTGTCTAAGAAAAGTATGGTGTTCGTGATTTAAGCACAAGCCAAGTTTTTTCCTTAAATGCATGGGTGGGGGCCAAAGATAACAGAACTAACTTTTGTCGGTTTGCGGTTGGGTGGCAAAGTGGGTGGTCTGGTAAATCGTTGACCCTTCGTAATCTAAAAAAAACATGAAGGGATTTGGATTCAATTTGCATACGTTGCATACGTTTGCATATTGCATGCGTTGTCTAGATGTGAAAGCAGAAAAATAACAGGAAATATATAGTTTAGCTATGTAAAACAAGATTTTATCAAAATCGTTGGCTTTTCGTGATCACAAATTACGCTGAAGTGATTTGCACCAACTTTGGGTGATATACTGCCCTTATTGCCTAGATGTGAATGCAGAAAGAAGGATGCGAAAAATGTATTTGGGTATGAAACAAAATTTTGATAAAATCACTGATCCTTCGTTATCTCAAAAACCGCTGAAATGATTTGAGCACAATTTGGTTGGTATAAAGCTTATATTTTGTAGATGTGAATATAGAAAAGTATAAAAAATATCTATAATTTGGCTTAAAAGTCAAATGCCTACTTGCTACGCATGGAAAGATTTGGAAAAAATTATTTTTTTAGCGGTTAATGAGTCATTTATATATAAATCAATGATGCTGATTTGATTAATCACTATTGACTAAAAATGAATCGTTTATTGACTCAAAAGTACTCTCAATAACGTTATTCAAATAGCTACTGTAACTTTTTTATTAAATATATTAAAAGAAACATATTTGATTATTACTTTCCTTATATGCGTAGTATTATGTATAAGGAAAGTATTGTGACTGGGTCGAAAACTCGAATTCAAGTTTTTAACGGGAGAGCACGTTTCAAGCATCCCTGATCACGAATCGAACATTTTTGAGTTGATGTCTCTCTGCGTGTGTGTGTGGAAGTATGTGTGTGTGTGAAAGTATGTGTGTGCGTGAAAGTATGTGTGTGTGTGTGTGTGAAAGTGTGTGTGTGTGTGAAAGTGTGTGTGTGTGTGTGTGTGTGAAAGTATGTCAGTGAGTCTGTGGAGACGATATCTCACGAACGAATGGAGCGATTCGAATGAAATTTGGTACAAAAATTACAATCCAGGAATACTGGAAGCCTATTGTTTTAAAACACAATTGAATGTTCAGAGTCCCTTAAATATTCGAGTGAAATTTTGAAAAAATCATCAAAAATTCAAAACCTTTAATAAAGTTACATAAACAGACATTTCATATACAATGTTTTCTTAGAAAACGATGTACATAAACTTTAGAACGCTAGAATGAACTGTTCTCGAAATATTGCACATTTTTCAAATATATTTAACAAAAAAGCCCATAAATTAAAAAATATTTACTGTTGAAAAATATGTTCACTTTTAATATGTAATATCATACGGTAAATGTGATGACATCATTCTCGTGGATCTAGCTCGTTCAATTCATGAGAAAAAATACTTTGAGTAATACTTTTTTATTTGAACGCCAATAGTCATTTATCTGTTATAAGAATAACTTATTTTGCCATCTACAACGCTTGGTGAGATTTTGGCGACGAATTTTGCGGAATGTCGCTTACTTGGCGACTTTTTTAAATATTGCCAAATTAACGAAAATCTCGCCAAATGGATAAAAATCTAAATCAATGAAAATGATGACTCATTGACGAAAGTTCAATATCTTGGAAAGAAGATAAGTATTTACTATAAGAATAACCTATTTTTTTTTACTGTAAATGTAGTTAATTCATTGCATTATATAAGGAAAGACATCTGCTGCCCGCATCAAATTTTTTTCTATAATCATCATTAATCATCTGTCATATATCTTGAGAACAATTTCATCGATTAAAATAGTTTCTTAATCTCTTCAATAAATAAATTGAAAATAGAACTTTATTAAATGCGATATCAATAGAAGAATCATATTGCAAGATTGGGAGAAACAGATTCACATTTATTTTACGGCCGCCATAAAAATGTTACATAGCTTTGATAACAGAGTCATCATAAGCTCCCCATAAATATTTCATACATTCGCTAAGATGTTTCAAATGACCATCAAAACACAGTTTGGGGCACAATAGAAAAATATATTGATGTGTAGGTGGAGATTTCAAAATGCTCATCGATAAGTCAGTATAAAGGAAAATCATGTTGAAGGATTATACATTTAATACCTTTAAGAATATTTTTTGCGTAATTTCAGAAGTATGTGATAATTAATGGTCAAGATGCTTTTTAATTTGCTTAATGCTCATTTTTAAATTTCTGATGAGCCAAATGCTAGGGATAAAGTATAGTTTAAATAATAGATGTGGACTTTATCTTAGTTGCATAATGTTTTTAACTTTTGAGATAAACTTCAAATATTTGCAATAGTGATAGTAGTATGGAGTATGGTGGGTACCTTGCCTGACATAACTGTTCTAGAATGACGTAAATTTTAAAAGTTCCTTGAGAAAATTCTTGATTTAGTTTCATCTTAGTATGTTTAGCTTTTGATGTTTAGTATAATTTAGTAATCAGCACATTGTGCCAGTTAATTTAGTAATCAGCACACCAATAAACATAAATAAATTTAATTTCTTTGGGTTTGGTTTCTTTGCAGATTTTCGGTCAAAAGTCTAATTTGAATGGTGACTAGATTTTGCTGTGGATATCGAAAAAGAAAGAGTATTGATTGAAATTATTTAGACTAAGTTCGGAAATAAAATTATTTACTGGCAAGTTAGTCCTCATTTTGACGTTCACTTAATTTTAAAATGTGCTTATACCTACGGTCATGGGAATAATAATAGTTTCTTTTCTAACAATTCATTAAAATAAAACAAATGTGCTGGTTTATAAGATTATTGAAAATTCTTAAAATTTAGTTTATTTCCTTGTTAAGTACAGTTTATCATACTGACTACTGAGAAAAAAAAATTCCATATCTGTACAATATTTACAACGCATCTTACAAATGTTATATTTTGCTGTTAAAGTGTTAAAAATAATAAAGGGCTTAATTTGTGTTAAATGTGCTTAATTTGGTGAAGTTGCATATCATATCACTCGACAAACATTAAAAAACAGTGAAAAAATCTAAAAATAATTCCTCAGACTTAGTGACTCGCAGAGCATAATGAATCTTTTGAAACCCTGAATCATTAAAGAGGGTACAGCTGTCGAAATAATGGTTGTACACCACGCTATCTAAGAAGTAAAATTGCTAACCGCAACACCTTATTCTTATAAACCATCACATATATTGAAGTATAAAATCACTATTTCCATGTGTTGTGAAAAATAAAAATACAATCTAATTTTTTAAAATTCCTTACACTTTTCGTGTTAATGAGGATTTGAAGAACATTTAATAGCTTTCTAAATAAATTTCCTTTCTTTATAAATTTGGAACAGCTGGTTTGAAATTTCTAAAGATTAAAAAATAATTACAAAAAAAATTGTTTTGTTCTGAGAATGTCGTGGACTCAGGTGTTCTGAAAGGAGTTTACCCCATCAGCGATAAAAGTAATCGAATGAGGGAGAGGAAAGTTAACTAAAAATATTCTAAAAATTTATTGATGTAATGTTATTTGCAGCTCTTAATAGTAAGGGAAGTAATCAAATATTTTTTAAAAATGTACTTTTATATCTGATGATATAAAATAAATATTTTAAGAAAAAATATTTCTTCACAAAGTAATGCGAATTTGAAATAAATTGAAACTTGACGGGGATAAATGTAAAAGTAATCAAATTCTAGTGTTCTAACATTTGACATTCCTTACATATACAAATTTATATATTAGTGTAAAACTACAACAAAAAATGAAAATTATTGCTTTTATGGCTGGGTGACGTGTGATAAAATATGCTTATTATAGTTACCGATTAAAAGAGTTAATTTATTAAGAGCAGAGATTAACAACTATGTGGTACTGAAAAAATTATAAATTTGAAATCGTTAAATATATCATAAAATTCTGTAGACATTTCGTCGTGTATCATCGACTGCTCTATTGGAACACTTATCTCATTTGTAAAGTAAATGTTACAAGTTAGGAAGAGCTCAAAAGTTATTCATATAGGACATGTATTATAATACATGTATAGTAATACATTAAAAGTTAAATAATTTTCATAACGTTCGTCGATATTTAACAAACATCCTTAAAATTCCTACATCATTTCTCTAAGCTCAGTTCTCCAAAAATCAACGGTCTCTAATCGTTAACAATTGAAATTGTTGTACCAAATTTCATTCGATTCTCTGCATTTGTTTTGTTTTACAATTATCGGGATCACAGATAGAGAGTGAGACTGACATTGCCAAAAATTATTAATGCATACATTTATATGTGATTCCCATAACATATAAATACCCCAGAATCCAAGAGTCGCAGTTTTGACCCCCCCCCCCCTCCTTTCATGAAAATACTTTCCCTTTGCAGTAACAGTATTTAAAGTTAAGGATTATTATAAATTGGAAGAAATTTATTTACTGATAATTCTAATTAAAGTATAAGATTACGCTTCATAAATTAAAAAAATATATATTTAATAGTCATCATATAACGACGAAAAATTTCAGCAGTGTCGTTCCAGAAATGTATCATGTGTAGAACTTCAACATGTTAGTTAAGTACTAAGTTTAAATCTTTAGCCACAGTTTAGATCCCCCGGTTGCTTTATAAAAGTTTCTAATAGAATGATTTATCTAAAATTTAGAGAATCAAAGCCTATTTTCATCAACTCAGACGACACGTAAGAGTTCCTTGCATAAAATATTACTTCGTCACTAACAGTAATTTTTACAAATGCATTAAATAGCGCATATGAAAATGATTTCAATTTCATATCTTGATTTAAGAGAAATTTCCAGTAGAGGAATAAAATATGATTTCGAAATTATCAGATTTTCGTTAAAAACTTGCAAAACTTCCCTGACGAGAATAGGCATATGTCAGTAAGGAGAAAACAATTATTTCTAGAGTGTTAAGAGCCCCTTTATTCAGAACAAATGAGCAGATAGAACACTATGCGCCCTTAACTACTGTTAAGAACGAACTGCGACTGTATTATTCAAGGAAGTTTTGGCAATTTTTATCTTACAAATAGCAGTTTGATTTATTGTAATGGCTTTTAGTATCTATCTTCTTAAAAAACATTCGACAAGAAATGTTCCTTATACACTTTAAAAAATTGAGACACACTGCACTGTAGAATGCAGAAATCCATTTGCTGTTTAAGATTAAGAAGTCCAACTGCTTTGTAGGATGCAGAAATCCAGCTGCTCTGTAGGAAACATTAATTTTCTGGTTAATACCAGACTTAATAGGAAAATTTTAGCAATTATGCACTGTATGGTCTGGATTATAATTTTTTTTGGTAGCCTAGTGTTCTTGTTATTGACACAAATGCTAATTTGAATAGGCGCTACAGAGATTCCGAATGAAATTTCGAAGTACAATGAAGATATAAGCATAGGCAGGGCTATATATAGCGACCCTGGAGTCATTCCTACGGCCTATGGATATGAAAGCCAGAGTAAATTGTCCAGAAACAGAAATTTGAACTCTGCAGAAAGTTTGTGAGTGATCTGTTTCTGCGACTCGGAAAATTTTGCGGCCAGGTTCTTTTTGCTTTGTATTTCCCAAAAGCTTTGTATGTGTGTGTCTAAATTAAAACTCAACTTACTTCGCAATAAATAAACCTCAAAATAATTTTTGTTTCGTTTCGCATAATTACTCTAAATATGAATTTCATGACGATCACGCATTCATTCTTGAGCATAGATGTCTACCCCTCTCAGAAAACGTATAATTCGAAAATATTTGAAACTTATTCTGATCTCAAATCATGAATTTTGTTTTAAAATATCGTATTACAAAGAGTCATAAAAATACTTTTTAAATATATAGTAGGTGGAGATATATATATTGTTACGTTCGTAACAATATATATTCTTGAGAATATATATTGTTACGAACGTCTAAAGTGCCGTCACTGGAGTCGCTTTTGAAAACCAGAAGACGAAAACACTTTTACAGGCGGCCATTCCTGTGACGTGAATTTAGGGTTGTCATATGCTGAATATTTAAGAGGGGTTGCCAAATTTAGCGATTCATTGCCTATTTGTCAATTTCTGAAGACATTTCGAATATTCGAGAACCTTTAATAACCTCGAAATAACGAATTTTCTACGAGATACAGGTCCATTCTCGAGGTTTTTATGGCGAGTACATAAAAGGAGGCATCACTCGGTTGCAGCAATTAAGGTGATGCGAGCTACATTGAATTGAGAGGTACGTCAAAGTTAAGAGAATAGTACCGGCTATTTTGTGAAATTGGTTGAACAATTTAATCGCTGTCTTATTGTACCTGGCAGTTGTTCAGTGATATTGCGAGATCGTTATAGAGATATTTGCTTTATATTGTTTCCGTTTACTCTGCTTTGTAAACAAACGCGTTAGTTATCAGTACATTTGGGCTCATTCTTGAGAATATCTGTTGCCCACGGTTCAGCGGATAAGTCGCAATAATAGGATGTTGTAATATGTTGACAAAAATGAAGTGAAAAGAATACCGCAATTATTTGCATTTGATGCAATATCTTGAGTAATTCCTGTAAAATTCAGATCATAAAAGAGCATCTGATGTGGGCAGCACAAGAATTTCCCTGCAGACTCATATTCATGTTATCTTTAAGTCTTCAATCATGCATTAAATTAAGTTTAATGGCACAAAATAACACCCATCATTATTTAAAATGGCACCTAATTGGGCACTTTCAATTCAATATTCGTTATCATTGGTTAACTGGACTTGTTTCCAAAGGCGGCGTAGCAAAAACCGAAATATCCGGAGAACGGCTTGTCCCTGGGATTGGTCTTATTCTTTTTATTGTTCAAAATGACGTATAAAAAAAAATCTTTAATTGGTATATTTGAGCATAAGTGATTTTTTATTTTAGATTTTGAAGATTGCTGAAGACCATTTTGATAAAAAATGCAGGTTATATTTTCCCGATTCGTACCAAGATCTAATCAGCACCAGGGTAACTCACAAGTGATTTATTTACTAAATTTTGTGAAATTTGATCTATTAGTTTTCCAGCCAGAGTGGATGCAGACAATTTTTGCGGTCTATTTCGCAATAAAAGGCGGGTTTTTTTTGTCCCGAATCGTACCCAAAACTAATCAGCACCAGAGTCACCAACCAAATTTTATGAAATTTGGATCATTCATTTTGAAGTTAGAGTGGATGCATACATTGCGCGCGCGCACACACACACACACACACACACACACACACACACACACACACACATCACGCTAAAAATGGATTTTTCGTATTCATGAGGTCCCAAAAAGTGTAGATCCGTCGGAAACTCGAGTTGCGATTTTATTTTGTGATCCCAATATTTTCTCCTTACATGGCCGTGTATTGCAGGGAAAGTGTTGGACAAAGCGGAAATAGATTATCCATTTTAAGCATAAAGGAGAAAAGCAGAAAAATCCATACCTTCGAGGAAATTTATTGCGCATTGCAGAAAATAATGACAAAAAATGAAGTAATCGTTAACCCAATAAACTAAAAAGTACCAAAAAGGAGCAATTTATTAAAAATTATTAATTAAAGGTCAAAACATTTTCAGTCTTTGCATCGAACAGGATGTCGCTAATGTAATGTCATTTTTTCTTTTTTCTTCCGTCAAGCTGCAAATATTGTTTTGTGTGTTTTTTCCTTGAGACCCGATAAAGCTTTTTCTATTAATTTCTTCTAACCCATGAGAGAGAAAAATAAATGTCTTAGAGTTACGTAACAGAGAATCGAATAGAGAATGAGGTAGGGAATTGTATGTGGCATTCTTTTAAGTATAAAATAATGGAATCGTAACGAATTCTACACGTTACGTTGCAGAGTCCCTTTCGACGATAAGGGGTAGCAATTTCGTCCCAGTAGCTCAAAGGTAGAGCATCTGCTGGCCAGTTCGGTGATCCAGGGTTCGATTCTCGGTTGGGTCAGTAAGGCTCTTTATAATAGCGCCCGAATAAATCAACCCTGTAGGTTAGTGCAAGATGTCGGAGGTCTGAAAGTGACTTTAGTACCACTAGTACGGATTCAGTGGCCTTTGGAAGATTGAGAGCCGATTTCAAATTGAGAGAATAACGACCAAGCAGGATACTGACCTGGGTAAAAATAGTATTAGCAAGAGTCTAACCTGAGGTAAAAATAGCAGGAGGTGGTCAGTCAGATTGTCAGCGGCCCGCCAATCTGGCATTAGAGGGTGGAGGATACAGAGTCCAAATGGCATGAAATTGCAAGAACTTATCGTTCGACGATAAGTTCTTGCAATTTCATACCAGTAGCTCAACGGTACAGCGTCGGTCGACCAGTTTGGTGATGTAGGGTTCGATTCCTAGTTGGAGCAGCAAGGCTCTTTACAAAGTAATAATGAATATTTGAATATGTACGATACATAGTTCAAAGTGCTGACTTTGAATTTTTGTTTTGATTTCATTTAACATCGAACTATTACTGCGAAGATACTATTTTTAACTTTTTGTCTCACATAGCTGGTTCTGTATAACTTTAAATACTTTATTTTTGTATTGAAGCCGATGATAAGATCTTGCAATTCCGTTACAGTGACATCGAACAATAAAACAGGATAAGACTTTGTACATGTATAGAATCGATTACGGGACAGAACCTAACTGTATCGGATTTTTGATTTAAATGTCTATTTTCGACGCTGAGATCCGTAAGTTGTAAAACAAAATTTCAACCTGACATTTCAAGAACATTAGCGCCTATATTTGACAGGTTTAAATAGTAGTAAATTTATAATTTATTTTCTTCATTTCCAAATGTAGAATCCTGTTAGACCATATTAAGGATTCATTTATTTTATCTATCAAACAAAATAAATAAACCTTGTGTATCCCATGTAATACGTTCTCTTTCCAGTCCACATTTATAGTTTAAGAATAAAAATGCAGCACTTTCTACAACAAACTTTTATTCCACATTAAAAGCAATAAAATTCTTCACAGCCCGTACAAATTTGTTAAAAGCCTGGGCGTTAACTGCAGACAATTAAGCGTTTGACTTAAGCTATATTTTACCTTAAACATATTTCGTTGGCGTGTTAAACCATTAACATCCGGCTTAACTCATTTGCAGCAGAAAATACTAAACTTTTCAGAAAGTTTAGCTGCATTATACGCAACACCGTCCTACAAGTATCGCCAGAATAGAAGATAAAAGTCAGGTATTTAAATTCGACTCACTTTTGGTGTTCTTATAAAATTGAATTATTTAAGAAAACTTTAATATTCGAATTTCTTCCGCATGAAAAAAAAAACGAATTATTAGTTATAAATCTGTGTCGAAATTGGATTTGTGTCTTCGGTAATTGCTTTAATAGAATGTTTGCTTTTTTAATGGGTTTGGAGAACTTCGTAACCTTTTATAGCCACTAAATCGATAACTTTTGAAAAGTGTGATGTCTTCTAAAACTTAACCTTCACTTCGATAGGCAAATTTCGAATCCCACAATGAGTCGACTTTTTTCGCGATAATTTTCTCTGTTTAACTCTGAATTACCTGTAACTGCACTGGCGGTAAGAAAATTAGCTTTAAATAGACAAGTTTAATGAAGGTGGCTAAATTTGGCTACCTCATTGCGAGGTAGTATTCAAGTTATGAATGACTTTTGGTTTATTTCCTTTTCACAAAATATTAAAATGGATTGTTTTTTATTTTTTAAAAATACATTGTGTGACGCCGTATTCTCTGGAATCGTGAATATATTCTGGATAATTAACGCTTTATTTAAAGAACTAGTAAAAGAAAAACAAGATTAAGTTACAGTTAATAATTACTTAACTAACTGACAAGATCACAAATACCCGTCAGATACAGTAAAAAAACCAATGAATGAACTCATTCTAAAATAGACGATTCTATTCTCGAGATACTGATATATTCATAATTCCCTTTGACTCGTTTTGCGACAATTTATTCTATCGGAACCAGCTCATGTGTTGAAAATTTAACTAAATAATGAAAAGAAAATAGCTAATTAACTAAATAATAAAAATAAATTTAACTGAATTATAAATTTAAAAAATAAAACTAAGTAACTGTTAAAATTATTAACCAAACTGCAAAATTCGTGAACTTATCGAAACTAGCGCCAGTGGCCGATATTTCGTTAAATTTGCCACCAAATTTGACACAAAGGTTAAAATATTAACATTTTGCCTGTAAATGTCGTTTTTTCTCTAAGAAAAAATATCTTTGAGATATTTTAGGTATGCGAAATATTCCTGTATCAATTTGCATTTTAGAAAATTACAATCATCCAATAAGTATTCCTGCATTGAGGGCATTTCCATGGCGAAAGGTCTAATATATTTATTTAAACTATCCATTTTGTAAAAATAAATGATTAGCGCAATACAAAGTATAACTGAAACAATAAAGAATGATGTGAATGACTACGTGATCAAAACAGATCTTCATGTCGATATATTATTATCTCCCTATATCATGTACTCTATCCTACAACTATTAAACATATTGCTTAATTATACTTATAATAAGGGAATTCATAATTCAAAAATAATCAAAAGTACATGTATACACATTTCTGTTATGTCAACTAAAAAAAGCGACTACTTTACGAACACTAGTTACACCTAGATACAATTCTCAAAGCATTATGGCATTTTCAAGAGTTTCATCCATAGGAGTTTTATCTCCTTCTTTCTAACTCCATGTACAGTACTCAGTACACTCAAGAGACCTTGACCTTTGTCTACTGCCAAGGTATCGATATATATATTTTAATTAAAACCAATAATTCAAGTTAACGTTAAATGTTTATTCACTTAAATGTTTATTCGGTTAAACGTTTTAATTTGTAAAAGTAACGAGGTATTATCTGATGTCGAAACTCCGTTAGGGTCAATTTTTGGAGATATTTGATCGAAGCAGATGTTCAAAAACTGATTTAGAAATTTATATTTTTTGGTGGAATAAGTCAGTTTTACTTTACCTTTAAAACATGGTAATGTATAGGAAAAGTATTTCAATCATACCGGAAATCGAAACTCGAGCTTTCGACGGATCTACACGTTTTGGAATATCTAAAATGCGAAAAAAACTATTTTTGGCCTGTTGACTGTGAGAGTGTCTGTCTGTCTATCTTGAGTTACTTGTGGGCTACTCTGGCGCTGATTAGAGTTTGGTAGGATTTGGAAAAAAGGAACCTGATCTTTTTTCAAAAATGGCCCGGAAAAATCGACAAAATCTAAAATAAAAAACTACGTATGCTCAAATGTATCCATTAATTGTTTGTCGCAGACGTAATTTTTAACGCTGAAAATAATAAGACCAACCCCATTACACTAGGACTAGCCGTTCTCGAGATATTTTAGTTTTTTCGCATTTTCTCTACACCACTTTTGAAAATAAGTCCAGTTACAAAATGCCAACAAAAATTGAACTAAAAGTGCAAATTCAGTATCATTTAAAATAATTATAGATGTTATTTTGTGCAATGAAACTCAATTTAATGAATTATTGAAGAAATAAAGAGAACATGAATATGAGTCTGCAGGGAAAGTCATGTGCTGCCTACATTAGATTTTTAAGTTCCCTGAAATACATAGTAATGTATATTACTTTCTCTGCAGTACATGATAATGTATAGGCAAAGTAACGGAATCATGCCGAAAATTGTATCTCGAGTATGCGACGGATCTACACGTTTTGGACCTCGGAACAGGAAAACACTATTTTTAGCGTGACGTCTGTGTGCGTGTCTGTGTGTCTGTCTGTCTGTCTGTCTGTGTGTCTGTCTGTGCGTCCGTCTGTGCAATGTATGTATACACTCTAACTCAAAAACCAACGGACCGAATTTCATAAAATGTCGTTGGTAAGTCACTTGGGTGTGATCCTGGTGCTGATTTAAGTACGATTGCCGAAAAAAAACACCTGCCTTTTTTTGTGAAATGGCTCGCAAAAATTAGATAGACACAATTAATAGACACACAGACACACACACACACAGACGTCACGCTAAATAACTATTTTTAGCGTTCTAGAGGTCTCAAAACGTGTAGATTAGTCGAAACCTCCAGTTGCGGTTTTCAACATGATACCAATACTTTCCCTATACATTATCATATACTGCAGGGAAAGTAAAAATCTGATGTGGGCAGCACACGACTTTCACTGCAGATTCATACTCACTTTCTTTGATAATTCAGTACATTGAGTTTAATTGCACAAAATAGCACCAATAATTATTTTAAATGACACTGAATTGGCACTTTAAATTCAATTTTCGTTTTCATTTGGTAACTAGGCTTATTTTCAAAAGTGGTGTAGCGAAAATGCAAAAAGTCTAAAATATCGCGAGAATGGCTAGACATAGTGCAATGGGGTTGATCTAATTCTTTTGATCGTTAAAAATTACGTATAAAAAAAGCATTTAATGGATATATCTGAGCATACGTAGTTTTTCATTTTGTATTTTAACTAATTTTGCGGACCATTTCGCAAAAGAAGGAGGGTTCTTTTTTTCTGAATCGAACAAAAATCTAATCAGCACTCGGGTGACAAACAAGTGACTTATCTACCAAATTTTGTAAAATTTGATAAATGAGTATTTCCGTTAATGTGGATACAGCAATTTTTGAGGGCCGTTTCGCAGAAAAAGGCAGGTACTTTTATCCCGAATTGTACCAAAAACTAATGAGCACCAGAATGACACACAAGTGACATACCTACTGGATTTTATGAAATGTGGTCCATTAGTTTTTGAGTTAGAGTGGATACATACATTGCACAGACAGACAGAGAGATAGACACACATACACGGGCGCCATGCTAAAAATAGTTTTTCGTACTCTAGAAGTCCCTAAACGCTTAGATTTGTCGAAAACTCGAGTTGCAATTTTCGGCATGATTCCAATACTTTCCCTATACATTGCCATATATTGTAGGGAAAGTAAAATTCTGATGTGGATTAGCGCATGACTTTCCCTGCAGATTCAAATTCATTTTGTAATTTTTTATTTCACTATGCACTAAATTGAGTTTAATTGCATAAAATAATATGGATACTTTTCTGATATTATACCCAATTCGTTTTTTTCTATTGCATCTTCGTTTCATTTGGCAACTTAATTCACTTTAAATTCTTCAAGTCCTTAAAATTCCCAAAACTAGAGTATCTCGATACCAGTTTAACCTACAGACATAGGGTCATATTTATTCGCTTAGTTGTCAAATTTTACATGTAGAACAAGTACTTAATTAATATATTTCACGAATTTCAATCATTTATTTCAGTTTCACTACCTTGCACATGTAGTATTTTATTTTAGATCGAATATATTAGATTTTCCGGTCATTTCGCAAGAAAAGGCAGATTCTTTTTTCCGAATCGTATCAAAATCTAACCCTCATCACAGTATTCTACGAGCGACTCATCTACCAAATTTTGTGTAATTTGATCAATTAGTGTGTCAGCTAGAGTAGATACATACAATTTTTGCGGTACATTTCAT
This sequence comes from Amaurobius ferox, assembly GCA_951213105.1. Lineage (NCBI taxonomy): Eukaryota > Metazoa > Arthropoda > Arachnida > Araneae > Amaurobiidae > Amaurobius > Amaurobius ferox. Next base: position 8,699,628 of record OX578140.1, read on the forward strand.
AAAAAAAGGCAAATTTTTAATTTTAGAATCGTTTCAAAATCTAATCAGCACCAGGGTGACCCACAAGTGGCCCATTTACCAAATTTTGTAAAATTTGATCTATTAGGTTTTCAGCTAGTGTGGATACAAGCAATTTTTGCTGGCCATTTTGCAAAAAAGGCGGATTTTTTTTATTCAATACCAAACCGTACTAAAAACTAATCAGCACCAGGTTGACAGAAAAGTGACTTACCCACCAAATTTTATGAAATTCGGTCTATTAGTTTTTGAGTTAGAGTGGATATATACATTGCGCAGACAGATATATATATATATACACAGACGTCACGCTAAAAATATATCTTTTGCATTCTAGAGGTCCCAAAACGTATAGATCTGTCGAAAATTCTAGTTGCGATTTTCGGCATGATTCCAATAATTTATCTATACATTACCATGTTTTGCAGGGAAAGTAAAAATTGAATAAAAAGTGCGGTGTTATTTTATGCAATTAAATTCAATAAAATGAATTATTAAAGAAATAAAAAAATGAAATTGAATCTACAGAGAAAGTCATGCGCTGTGCACATCAGATTTCTATCTTCCCTGCAATACTAGTTTATGTATAGGGAAAGTATTGGAATCATGTCGAAAATTAAAATTCAGGACCTACACGTTTTGAGACCTCTAACACGAAAAAACCATTTATAGCGTGATGTCTGTGTGTCTGTCTGTCAATGTATCCACTGTAACTGAAAAAATAATCCACCGAATTTCATATAATTTGGTAGGCAATTCTCTTGTGGGTGATTCTGGTGGTGATTAGATTTTTGTACGGTTCGGAATAAAATAATGTGTTTTCTCTTTTTGCGAAATGACCCGCAAAAATCGCATATACTCTAGCTAAAAAACGAATTTGTCAAATTTCACAAAATTTAGTAGATAAGTCACGAGTGGGATACTCTGGTGCTGATTAGATTTTGGTACGATTCGAAAAAGAAATACTTGCATTTTTTACGAAATGGCCGGTCACAATCTAATCGTTATAATCTAAAAGAATACAATCGCCACAATCTCAATTACATGCTTATGTTATACATACTACTTGACGAGAAAAAGAGTAAGGTCAACTTCATTACTCTAGGACTAATCGTTTTCGAGATATTTTATTTTTTTTCGCAGTTTTGTTACGCCGTCTTTGAAAAAATGTCCAGTTACTAAATAAAAACAAAAATTGAATTTAAACTCTAAATTTTGTGTTATTTTGTGTAATTAAGCTCAATTTAAGGATTATTAAATAAGTTAGAAAATGGATTTGAGTCTGTGTGTGTGTGTGCGTGCGATATGTGTCTGTCTGTCTGTCTGTGTAATGTATATATCCACTCTAATTGAAAAACTAATTGAATAAATTTCATAAAATTTGGTAGGCAAGACACTTATGAGTGATTTTGGTGTTGATTGGATTTTGGTACGATTCGGAAAAAAGGAAACTGCTTTCTTTTGCGAAATGGTCCGCAAAAGTTGTATTTATTCACTCTAGTTTAAAAACGAATTAATTAAATTTCACAAAATTTGATAGTTAAGTCACTTATGGGTTTCTCTGGTGCTAATTAAATTTTGGAATGATCGGGAAAACTAAAACCTGCCTTTGTTTGCAAAATGGCCCGAAAAAATCCTCAAAATCTAAAATAAAAGACTAAGTATACTCAATCGTATCAGTTAAATGCTTGTTTTATAAGTAATTTTTGATGATAAAAAGAATAAGACCAATTCCATTACACTAGGATCAACTGTTTTCGAGATATTTTAGTTTTATCGTATTTTTGCTACACTATCTTTGGAAATACGTCAATAAAGAGAAAAAAATAAAGAGAAAATAATTTTAAATTTGTAGGGAAAGTCATGTACTGCCCACATCATATTTTTTAATTTTATCTCATATGGTCGGTCAGACTTTTAAACACAGAGAAATGGGACTGATATAGATTAACACCGATTACTGGTTAAAAATAAATATACAAAATTATAATATATTCAAGGAAATATATTCTCAATATACCATTATCTTAAACCAGAAATACATCATCTCCCTATTAAATATTACCAGAGGAACTTACACTGACTGGAATACATGTGTCATAAAACATTTCAAAATGCAAAATGCCATTTGCGAGAAAGCAGCTTAAAATCTCAAAAGTTTTCAAAGTAATTTCACTTGCTGTGGCAACGTTTTCCAGAGGAACGCAACATGCATCTTGCCGCATTTTGCATGGAATACATTCGAAAGCATTTATGTTCACTCTGCGTTTAAATGAAAATGACATCGCTAATTTCTGACGTTTCTTTTCAGAATATGCATCTGAATCTACTCATTTTGAGCGAATATTGCATTTGTAAAATGTTGAGCCTCCGACGCGTTTTAAACGCCATTTTCTTCATTTAAACACATCGAGGTTCCAGAAAATTTGAATCATGACAAAATTTTATGTTGAAACGAAGCGAATGAATAACATTTTATGCGAAAGGGGGTATGGTGGAAATAATCTGAGAGCTTGATCGTGTAATTTATTACCCAAACTGGAACAACATCGAAAGTGATTTAAATTGCAATTGCATAGGAATCTAACCATTAAGAAATAGCAAAAGTATAATATGTGTTTTTGTTTCGTGTATTTTAATAAGTTTATTTAATATCTCTAAAATAGTGTCACGACGAATATTATGAAAAATGCGTTTTTACTTTCTATGCCATACATGGTAATGTATAGGGAAAGTATTGGGATCAAGATGAAAATCGCATCTCGAGTTTTCGACTGATCTACACGTTTTGAGACCCGTAGAGCAAGAAAAGATATTCTTAGCGTGACGTCTGAGTATGTGCGTGTGCATGTGCGTGTGTGTGTGTGTCTGTTTGTGCAATGTATGTATCACCTCTAACTAGAAAACTACGTGACCCAATTTCAAAACTTTTCACTTGATGGTCACTGTGGTGCTGATTAGGTTTTGGTACGATTCGGGATAAAAGAACCTGTCTTTTTTGCGAAATGACTAGCAAATACCGTATGTATTCATTTTAGTTAAAACACTAATTGATTAAGTTTCCTAAAATTTTGTAGATAAGTCATCTGTGGGTTATCCAGATGCTGATTAGAGTTTGGTATGATTCGGAAAGAAAGAAGCTGTTTTTTTTTTTTTTTTTGCGAAAGTGCTTCACAAAAATTGCCAAGACCTAAAAGCAAACACCACGTATACTCAAATGCATAAATTATATGCTTATTTTATACGTACTTTTTGACAATAAAAAAAATAAGGTCAATTCCATTACTCCAGGATTAGCCGTTTTTGAGATATTTTCGTTTATTTGCATTTTTGCTATTTCCAGTTACCGAATGAAAACAGAAATTGAATTAAAAGTGTAAATTTGATGCCATTTCAAATAATTATGTGTGTTATTTTGCGCAATTTAACTCGAATGAATTATTGAAGAAATAAAGAGAACATGAATATGAATTAGTAGAGAAATTCATGTGCTGCTCTCATCAGATATTTTATTTTCAAAATATATGATTTGTCGAATTGCTGTGTACGACAAATACTTTATTTAAAATGCCTCTCATCGGGAAACGCTTTTCAGTGCAACTCTAGAGAATGTTGAATCTTCTATATGTTGAACTTGAGTCAATTTCCCGGACCTTAGCATATTTATTGGATATATGATACAGAAATTTTTAATTGTCCTGTAAACTTCGCCTTTTTAACATTAATTTTTATTCAAAATTTCTATTCCCAGTCTCTTAAACGTAATTAATTCCAACTCATTGTTCTCTCATGTTACTTCATTAGTCTAGTCTAAATTATTCTCTAATTTTCATTTACATCTGAAATGAGATCAATCTTTTTGACATAGTAGTTTCCTTTCGTTATTTCGGTTTAGATAGTATTGTATCTGTTTAGACAGCCGGACAGCAGTGTTATCTAATTTAGACCGGAAGGAGGCAGCCGTTTTTGAATTATCCTGGCGAAATAGGCTGATCTCATAAAATTTCTCATCATTGGAGTTCTTTAATTTGTTAACTTATTTCTTCAAAAGCCAGTGGTACCGATCATGTATGCAATTTCCAAGGGAAGACTGTCTGAAAAATATCTATTGCCATTTTGTAAAATATCTATGACTTAGTATTTCGAATCTTCTTCAATAATCTGACCTGATTCTCTTCCCATTTTCGAAAAATATACTTCATGTTGTGTAGTCATAAAAAAAGATTTGCTAGTTGGCCGAAAAGTTCTTCAACGAATTTTATGTGTCAAAGAATTTTATGTGCCGTGCGAATGTCCGTATATGATTTTATCAATGTTTTAATAATAAAGCTGCTTAAAAGATGCGATAGTATTTAGTCTGATTTTTATTCTGCTTTATTAGTTATATATATATATATTATATATATATATATACATATATATATATATATATACATATATATATATATGCATATATATATATATTGAAACTCGATTCAATTGTTTAGAAATATTATAATTAATCAGATTTTCAGAATTTATAGATTATGTGATAAAAAATTTCATGCTATGCATATAAATAATCTAAAAAATACCAGCAATTTATATAAATATCCCTCTTATTTAGTAAATGGTACAGTTAAAAAGTTTAGATTAGCTGGATTTTCATGAATTCTATTCATAGTACCTTATATCAGCCAGACATCACCATTCTCTTGTATTAATAATATTTTTATTTTTACATCCACTTAAACATTAGCCTTACTATAATAAGCCCTACTTTTTTGTAGCTCTTATTGTATGTTATTACTTTTTCTTGCCTTTTCGTATTACTGTTATTTATTCCTTACGATTGGCAACAGTAGACTATTTCCTTTTCCTTTTCGAATGACAACACTGGTTTCTTCATTCTGGGTTCCAGGGTGCGACTGGTTCGAGCATATGCAGTGGTTCTTCCAGGTATTCGTGTTTCCTTTATTTTTCCTTCTTTATGTATGTTGTCCAAGTAGAAATAGTTTATAGATATAATCTATCTATTTCTTCAGAAACATACATGTTTTGTGTTTGCGTTGACAAAATACTTGGACCCGATGAAGAGTTTTGGCGAAGTGAACAATTCCATTATTTAGACCTAGCCCTTGTCGACGTGTATAGCATTAAAGCTCGGATTTTATATGTTTTCCATTATCGTTTCCATTCCATTGGTATTTTTTGATTATCTTTAACTCGATGACTCGAAATCTGTATTTTTTTTTTCCATTTGATTGAAGATATTCTGTTAAATAATTTTATTTTGTAGGTTTGTTATTAAGTTAGGTTTTTCGAGTTGCAGCTTCTCACTTTTCTATCATTGGACATTCAAACTCTTATTTTATATATATATATATATATATATATATATATATATATATATATATATATATATATTTAGTTTCTTAGAAGTACCTATTTAAATTCAAATAGCAAATTAAAGAAAGTTTATTTTAAAAGACTTAAAAGGTTTTACCCAAATGTTTAAAATATATAATATATTTAAAAATAAAGTCCTAAAACAAACAATCATGCAAAAATATAAACTCATGATCCGATTTCATTGTTTTATCATTTTTTCATAAGATTTTTGAAATCCTTTGCAATTTAGAAGCCAGACCACATTTACATGCATTAATTGTCATTAATTAAACTTCTGTAAACTATTTGAAGTTCCGCTTAAAAATACATTGTTTCTTTTCACGTTTAGATGTTGACTAAAGTAACTTGTTTGCAAAGAAGCAATTATAAATTCTCGGACATTACGGGGTTGGCTAATTATCTAATACCTATAACTTAAAATTCACTTGGGATGTCTTTTCCAAGAAAAACAATGGCGTCCTTTTCAAAATAAAATAGAAAAATTCTTCATTAGCGTCAAACGGGCTAAATTGTTCTTTTTCTAAGATGAAGAAAATTTTTGTTTGTGAAGAAAGTTTTGAAAAGTAAGCGTTAAAATGATTAGTCTGATTAAATAACTTCATTATACTTTACTCTAGCTAACATTACTGAAGTTAATTTTTCTAAAAATAACCGAAATGCCAGGGGTCCATTTGACATTAATACACAATATATGTGTTGTGACATGCAAATATTACGATTTTATTAAAAATACAAGTTCTACTGAGTTTACACGTTTTTGGACATCTCTGAATACAAACTTTGGTCACGAAATCTATTTAACAAATTGATTAAATCAACTGAAATTTGGTACGATGGTTTCAATCGATGAACTTCATTGATTTTTAGAGTACACGGATCACAAAAATGTTCTACAGTTTTAGAACACTTTTTCAATGAAAAAATCGTTGTAAATAGATCATCAGGTTGAAACATATAACAATGACAACCAATGTATTCAATTTGTCATTTAAAAGCTCGTATAGGGCACTAACCAGTGCTTTTTTTCGATATATTGAACGTTTTTATTTATAATGAAAAGAGTTAAACATTAAGTACGTTCATTATCAAATTTGTAGATACTTTGTGAATACTGTTAACCAGTAATTATCTAAGTCTATAATTTTGAACACATGAGGCGTTGTTTTCGAGATATAATGAGTTTTCCTCTTCCGTCAGGAACCGTAATTTTTCTCGAAGAAAATATATGAATTCCACGTAATTGTGTAATATTATTTTAATCGATACAACCCTGTTTGTTTTTAGCGAGATCGAATTATAAGACATTTCTAATTTGTTTTTTGTCTTCCACCCCTTATGTCGAAATTTGTTAATATATAACAAAAATCAAAATATTGAACTAACCATATTTAATTATCTAAATTAATTCGAAAACCAGGAAACATGCAGTTTGACTAATATAGTTTATTGGCCAGAATCAATAGGGTGACCAATAGGGTGGCCATAGTAATTGTTCTAAATTCTGGCATTTATGAAAGTCTTGAATGATGTTGATGCAACGAGTCACCGTCCAGTTATTAATATGATTCCTGTGCAACACTAAAAGTTGTACAATATTATACTGCTTTTGTATTCATCCACCAATAGACCAATTATACAAACTCAATAAAGTTTATAGATGCATACATTAAAACATGCTACTCAGCTTTATAAAATAATTTGAACAAAAAATTATATTTTGACCATTTCTACCACTTTTCATTTAAAATCAGCCAAGATTTCATAAGCAAGTATCATATGATTAAACTAAATGAAGTACTGTTAAAAAAAATCTATCCTCAAGGAAAGCTCACAGAATCTACATTTTCCTATAAATGTGGTATTTGGGATATTATATCAAAAAATTTGTAACATCGATAGGAACCGCACTAAAATCTGTCGAACTGTAGGTCGCAGCTCAAATTCGAGCACATCGTCGTAAACAAAATCAAAAACTATATGGGCGAATAAAATTCGATTAAGAAAAAAAAATTTGATCGAAGCCATTTTGAGGCCACTTTGAAAATTATCATTCCATTGAGGATAATGAAAAGTTATTTCCTGTGTTTTATAACTCGTGTAAATAAAACAACTTTGATATGTGGTTGAAGAAGTTTTATAGATTTTCACCCCCTCCTTCAACAAACTTTGGTCACTGACCTAAGAAAATTTGACATCACAATATAATAGTTAATAATATTTGTTGAGTCTTTCCACGTGAAATGGGCACAGCGGGTTGCTCGACCATTTTATTATTTTCTTATATTCCTACCATAGTTAGCACCATTTATATGTACACCAAAACAATTTTTAGTTTTTTTATTTGCCGCAAATTCTGATCTGGACCTTTTTTCACTTGCCGGGATGGGTCAAAATTATGGGGTCACGGAAATGACTATAGCTCTATAACTATCTAAGTTAAGGGAACAAACTTTTTACCTCTAAAAGCAACATACATTTTGAGCTTTCAGAATAGGTATTTAAGTTGCATTTAATTTTTAGTTTATTAGATTAAAATTGACTTAAATTCAGAAAATAAAAATGGCAAAATCGAAAATGGCGATTTTGAACTAATATAACTAAATACCAAGAACTGATATTTTTTCCTCAAAAACTGGAGGAAATCAGCTTTTAGCTTATCGAGAGCCGACGCAGTGGTCGAGTGGTCAAGGCGAGTGTTTCCACAGCAATCGCTCGACCGCCGTTTTGTGGGTTCGAGTCCCACGTAAGGCATGGATGTTTGTGTTGTGGGCGTAGAGTGTTCCACCTCCCCCCCCCCCTCTGGTGCGCCTGGGGCAACGTCTTAGGACGGCTAAATGGTTCACGTTCTGGCAGCTGACGAAAGGCGAATGACGAAAGTCAAGTGCCTAACCAAGTCAAGTGCCTAACCAAGTCAAGTGCCTAACCAAGTCAAGTGCCTGCCAAAAAAAAAAAAAGCTTATCGAGAAATAAAATCCATTTCAGTATATACTCTAATTAGTATCTCGTTATGAAATACATTGACATTAATTCTAACATTTAAATTTCATGTTTCAGAATCGATTGATTAGAGTCCATTTTCTTCCATGGATAGATATATTTTGCTTATACAAAATAGTTGAAAAGTGTTTATGACTTTGCTCATTCTGTCTGTCTGTCTGTCCGTTCGTACGATAACTGCCGTAAAAATGACTTTATCAAAATAAAAGTTTAGTATGTTGTTCAGACGGTATGTGGAACCTATGGGAATATAAATGAATAATATCACCCAATTAGTTTTGGACTCAACCCGGGTTGAAGAAATGAAATACATTGAAACCTATGCGACCTAATTTTTCAAACATTTTTTAAGGAAGTTAAAATTTACAAATTGCTTCGAAGGTTTTAGGAAATATTCAAATTATAGCATAAAAAATACGAAAAATTTTCAGCGAAATATATTTGGTATTTTCTAAAATAAAAATTAAAATAATAAAATTTATATTTATTGTTATTTATATTTAGTTTTTATTTTTAGGTTTTATTTTATATTTAGTGTTGTATCCGTCCTAAAACTGCTTTATTTTTGCTTAATTTCTGTGCATCTATATTTTGAAACAAAGCAGTTTCAATATGTTTGAGTTTAAATGATCAATGCCATCCATCTTGTGTCTAAATCGTTATTTTTAAAGTTCTTTTTAATTTATATTTAGTGTTGTATCCGTCCTAAAACCGCTTAATTTTTGCTTAATTTCTGTGCATCTACATTCTGAGATAACGCAGTTACAATATATTTGAGTTTAAATGATCATCAAACTTTGATTATTCCTGCAACGAAGCCTAATTTTCACTAATGGAGAATGTAAACACATAAAGATGTAGGATGAGTTGTATAATAATTGCAATATAGCTGATATGAATGAAACCTTCACTGATTTTACATAGAGAACAGATGATTTCATAGCAGACTTTTTCAATAAAGTTTTACGCATAGAGTTAAATGATTTTGCCTGCATGGTTTTAAGTTTTTAAATAAAATAAATTATTGTAGTATTGTGATGAATGCAAGGAATGGAATAAAAATGCATGAATGAAATATTTACAGCTTTTACATAGAGAGCCAGGCGATTTATATTTCAATGACGTCATTTGAATACAGCTCATTTTTTCCGATGAAGTTGTAAGTTTTCAAATGTAATATATTATTGTAGTATTGTGATAATTTAAAAAATCTTACCGCTGAATGTATCTCATTTCAGAGATGTTTGAACCAGGCGACTTTAATGACGTCATTTCAATGACGTCATTTGAATAAAGCTCATTTTTTTTTCGATGAAATTTTAAGTTTTCAAATATAATAAATTAATGTAGTATTGTGATAATTTTAAAGATATTACCTCTAAATGTAACATATTTTAGAGATGTTCAAATAAAATTGCAGTTCATTTGGAAAATGTTTCATAATCAATGCTTTATGCATGATTGATCTTTCTTGTATACGTATTGCACGAGTTAGGATGTAAATTTATTTAACTTATTATTAAAAGATGTTGACAGGAAATTTAACTTTTTATTTTTATTTTTTTTATTTTCATAAACAAAAAGCACTATGATGTTTTATTACTTATCTTCCATTTGTGATTGAATTATTGTCATGTTATTATGTATTTGCTATAATGTTTATGTTTTTATTTGAGATACCACAAAACTGAGATTATCATTATTTCATTAACATGTTTGCATTTAATTGGGAATCATTCAAAATATTTCTCAATTCAATTGGATTATCTGGAATTTTCCCCATGATAAAACCTGTTTTTTAAATAGCTTATAGGGCGGAATATCGGCGGGTTTCACTAGTTAATATAATCTGTACTTACATTTATAATGTTAGTATATTATATATTTTAAATTACTGAATGTAAAATTTCAAATATTTTAATAATCCCAACCATTGAGTTATATTTTTAAGTGAAGGCGAAATAATAATTATCTTAAACTGTCTTTCAGGACGGAAAATTTGAAACCTCTGAATGTCGTGTTTTAACTTTTTATTAAAATCTGTGTCAGAAAAATTTACAAATAGTGTGCCCTTGTTTTATACTCAGCCGTTAATTGCTACTAATTAAGCTTTTGGAAACGGCTCAAGGTTTCGTTTTGAACACACGTTGCTCCTTTTTAAGTCGGGGATGCAAACTTGAGAGGTTGACACACGAGTAACTTGTTTGGCGAGCTGCAATTAAAAATTCTTATGTGACTTCGCAGTGTTAGCTAATTATCTAATTCTGAGAGTTTGGTGTTCTCTTGAGAGTTTCTCAAAGACAAACAAGTAACAATGTTATGAAAGAGATTTAAAAAAAAAGATTCGTTAGTGTAAGTTGTTTAAAATGCAAATTAATTTTAATACAGGCAGATCTGTAAAAATAACTTTTCAAAATGGTTCCTTATGATTAAAGCACAAAATGAGAACATTAAAAATGTAACTAACACACATTAATCAATATCAATTGATTAATGTGTGTCAGTCAATTGTCAAATGAATATTTAAGAACCAGTTTATATATATATATATATATATATATATATATATATATATATATATATATATATATAATCAGAGAATTAAGCTTCAGTCAGACAGAAATTAGACTAACGGTGTTATTGCCAGGTTTTCGTTTTATGCAATGAAGATTACTTCCAAATACAAGCAAAAGAATATTTTTGACGAAATGTTATAATCTAATCATGTGTCTTTATAAAATTTTGTAAGTATACACCGCGATGGATGCAAATAATAAATACCTACAGTGGAGAATGAAATGCCAATGACCATAAGGGTGCGGGACACTGTTTCGCTACTTCATTTTCAGCAATGTATTTCATTAACTTTTGAAGAAAATAACAGGATAAGACGCTAACATACGCGTCGTTATCAAAAAATAGCTATTTTTTTACGTATGAGAAGATCAAATTATTCTTCAGTTAACCCTACATATGTTTTCCAAAGTACGGGAATTGACGTTGTGAAGATAGTCAGACAACAAACGTAAGTCGAACAATTGAAAAGAGGAAATTAACGAGGAAGATATGCCTGGGATGTAGGGAAGGGCAACTTACTTATTTTGAGAAACCCAGTAAATATAAGGTCGGATTGTTAAATTTTGAAAAAAGGTATATCCACGACTATATCTGCAAAAACAAGTGTGATGTGGGAGGTACATGACTTTCCCTACAGACTGAAATGCATTTTCTCTTTATTTCTTTAATAATTTACTAAATTAAGTTTAATGTCACAACATAACACGTTATTTGAAACTACACTCGATTTTCTATTGTAAATCCAATTTTGTTTCTATTTGGTAACTGGACGTATTGTCCAAGGCGATGCAGCGAAAAACGAAAATATCTTAAGAACAGCTAGTCCCACAGTAATAGGGTTGGCCTTATTATTTTTGCTGTTAAAAATTACGTATAGAACAATCACCTAAGTAATATATTTAAGCTTACATAGTCTATTAATATATATTTTAACGATTTTTGTGGACTCTTTCACAAAAAATTATATAAAAGTATATTTATCTCAAATCGTATGAAATCTAATCAGTACCAGAGTAAAGCACACTAATTTATAGAAAATTTTATAGGTGACTTACCTATAATATTTTCTGAAATTCGGCCTATTAGTTTTTGATGGTCTATTTGGCACAGATAGACGTCACTGTAAATATATATTTTTTCGTGATTTAGAACTCCCAAAACGTTTAGCTTCTTCGAGTTGCGATTTTCGACACGTTTCCAATACTTTTGCCATACATTACCATGCGTTGTAGGGGAAGTAAAGATAAAAATAAAATAAAATACAAAAGTATAGGGTAGTAATAAAATTAGAGTAATTATTTTACTCGGTTGCGTCGTAAATTAAGAAGTTTAATATGGTGCTTAACGGTGATTTCAAATAAAGAGTATAATTAATTTTTTAGGAATCCTTTCAGAGTTCTCGCGCTGAAAATGAAGCATATATATATATACATATACTATAGCTTACTAAATTATGAAGGATACTATGCAAATATGATTAAGTAAAGAATTTAAAGTTATTAAGTAAATGGATTGAAAATGCAAAATACATTTAATCTTCAATTTACATCTTCTTACTTTTCGTTCATTGGATTTTCAAACTACTATTATTATATATATATATATATATATATTCATATATATATATATATATATATATATATATATATATATATATATATATATATATATATATACATATATATATATATATATAATGCATCAAGAACGTCTGGTGATAACTCATCAACATAGTTTTCATTCATGTCTGAAAGTACGAAGTATAAACTTATTTCCTATGATCATATTTAATTTTTAACACTTTACAACATATTTGAAAAGTATTTATGCTTTTGTTCATTCTGTCTGTCTGCCTGTCTATCCCTTCGCATGATAACTGCCATAAAAATGACTCTATCAAAATAAAATTTTAGTATGTTGTTGAGACGGTCTGTGGGACATATGGGAATGTAAATGAATAATATTACCCATGTAGTTTTAGATTGAATTCATGTTGATAAAAAGAAATACATTGAACCCTATGGGACCTAATTCTTCACACATTTTTTAAGCGAAATTAAAATTCACAAATTGCTTCGCATATTTCAGAAAATATTTAAATTTTCCCATAAAATATAAAAAAAAATTCAGCAAAATATATTCGGTAGTTTTTGAAATAAAAACTAAAATAATAATTGCACCTATATTATATGACGAGATCACGTGACTCATTTTAAAATAAAATAGGGCACCCATCTTGTGTCAAAATCGTGATTTTTAAAATTCTTTTTAATTTATATTTAGTGTTGCATCCGTCTTAAAATCTCTCTATTTTTGATTTTTTTGTGTGTATCCATATGCTGTCCCAACGTAATTATAATATTTTTGAGTTTAAACGATCATCCAACTTTGATTATTTCTACAACGAAGCCTAATTTTCACGAATGGAGAATGTAAACACATCAGGCTGTAAGGGGTGTTGTATAAGAATTGCTAAATTTCTTTAACGCAAAATTATTTAGCTCTGGAGCCTGCAGTGTAGCTGATATAAATGAAATATTCATTAATTTTACACAGAGAGGAAGACGATTCTATAGAATTGTATTTTTAGATGAAATTTTAAGCATGGAGTTAGACAGTTTCCTCCATGGTTTTAAGTTTTTAAGTAAAATAAAATATTGTAGTGTTGTGATAATTTTAAAAATATCGCCGCTGAATGAAAGGAATGGAAAAAAGTTTATTTTTGAAATATTCAATGCTTTTATATAAAGAGCTAAACGATTTATATTACGATGACTCCATTTGTATGAAGTTCATTTGTTTTCGATGAAGTTTTCAAATATAATAAATTATTGTAAAATTTTGATAATTTTAAAAACATCACCGCTGAATGTATCGCATTTTAGAGATGTTTAAATAAAATTGCATTGATTCGCATTCAGAGTTGTTTAAAATTTATAAATTCATCCAAATCCATGTGTCGGATTTTTTCCCTCTTCATAAAACTATTCTTATTCATAAAATATGCTTTTTTGACAAAATGAAAATAAAAATTTTGAAATACTAAGTATACATGTGGTTATCCTCATTACTATGGAGTACAGCTAGTCTGTAAAATTGCTTAATATATTAAAATATGTACCGATTTTTTTCATTTAAACAATAAATTCATTAAAATCATATATCGTTAAAGACAAAACTGTGGAATTCAGGTAAAGGGCATCTGTTATCCTTCCTCTAGATTTATTTTCTCTAAGAAACTCAAGATACTTCGCAGAAAGAAATTCTCTGCTTGGCCGTTAATTGTCATTTATGCAGCTTCCAAAAACGACTTAAAGCATCGCTTAAAAATACAATGTTCCTTTTCAGGTTGAACCGTTGACATTTAAGTAGGTTGTTTGGCGAGAGCTAATTAGATATTCCCATGTGGTTTGATGGTGTTGGCTAATTATCCAACACCTTGGATATAAAATTTGCTTGGGAGTTCTTTTTCATACAATATATTGCTTTCAGAGACATGTTAAAAAATCGGCTGTGGCTCCATTTCGAAGGAGCCAAGAAGGTTGTGCTTTGCGTTAATAACTTCTTGTAAATTTAAACTCCAATAATGCTCAATAAGATAATTCGTTGTTTCTAGTCTCATTATACTTTCCCTGCAATACATGGTAATATATAGGGAAAGTATTGGAATCATGCCGAAAATCGCAACTCGAGTTTTCGACGGATCTACACGTTTCGAGATCTCTGGAATACGAAAAAACAATTTTTAACGTAACGTATGTGTGTGTGTCTGTGTGTCTATGCAATGTATGTATCCATTCTAACTCAAAAACTAATGGACCCAATTTCATACAATTTGGTAGGTAAGTCACTTGGGTGTGATCCTGGTGCTGAGTAGTTTTCAGTATGTTTCGGGATAAAAGAACCCGCCTTTTTCGCGAAAATTGTCTGTATCCACTCTAGCTGAAAAACTAATGGACCGAATTTCACAAAATTCGGTTGATATGTTGCTTGTTGGTTACCCTGGTTCTGATTACATTTTGGTATGATTCGGAAAAAAATAACTTGCCTTTGTGCCTTTTTTTGCGAAATGGTCCGGAAAAATCGTCAAAATATAAAATAAAAAAGTAGGTATGCTCAACTATATCCATTAAATGCTTGTTTTATACGTAATTTTTAAAGAAGAAAAGAATAAGACCAAGCCCATTACACTAGGACTAGCCGTTCTCGAGAAATTTTATTTTTTTCATGTTTTCTCTACGCTACCTTTGAAAATAAGTCCAGTTACCAAATGAGAAAGAAAATTGAATTAAAAGTGAATTAAATTTAATTAAAATAAAGAAAACGTGGATATAAGTTTGCAGGGAAAGTCATGTGCTGCCCATATCAGATTTTTCACTTTTCCTGCAATATATAGTAATGTATAGGAAAAGTATTGGTATCGTGTCGAAAATCGCAACTCGAGTTTTCGACGGATCTACACGTTCTGAGATCTGTAGAACAAGAAAAGTCTATTTTTAGCATGACGTCTGTCTGTGTGTGTGTGTGTGTGTATGTGTGTGTGTGTATGTGTGTGTGTCTGTGTGTGTGCAATGTATGTATCCACTCTAACTAAGAAACTAATTCACCGAATTTCATAAAATTTGGTAGGTAAGTCGCTTGTGGGTGACCCTGATGCTGATTAGATTTTGGTAGCATTCGGGATAAAACAACCTGCCCTTTTTGCCAAATGACCTGAAAAAACCATTTTATATTCACTCTAAGAAACTATTTCGCCGAATTTCTCAAAATTTGGTAGATGAGTCACTTGTTGATCTTCCTGGTGCTGGTTAGATTTTGCTACAATTCAGGAAAACAGAACATGCTCTTTTTGAAAAATCGCCAGCAGAAGTCATCAAAATCTAAAATAAGAGACTACATATGCTCAAATATATTAATTAAATGCTTGCTTCATACTTAATTTTTGACTATGGAAACAATAAGACCAACCCCATTGTTTTAGGACTAGTCGTTCTCAAGATATTTTAATTTGTTCGCATTTTTGCTACGCCGATTTCGAGAATAAGTCCAGTTACGAAATGAAAACGAAAACTGAACTAAAATGTCAATTCAGTGTCATTTAAAATATGTATGCGTGTTACATAGTGCAGTAAAACTCAATTTAATCAATTATTAATGAAATAAAGAAAAAATGAATTTAAATCTGCAGGGAAAATTATGTGCTGATCACAGATTTTTTTTCTTCTGCAACAGATAATATATAAACTTAGCACAGATAATAACAGGTAACTGTTATTGAAGTAAGATGCATAATTGAAAGAACTTAATCTTTCAAAATTACAATTTAAAACTATATTTTAAAAATTGAGAATACGATTTAAAATCGAGTACATTTGCATAAGTTTTTAAAAATTAAATTCAAAATTAAATTAAATTTTAAATTATAATTTTAAAAACTTTAATTATGCAAATGTTTTTGTTTCGAAATATAACTTCTTGAATGGATGATACATTTGCATCCTAATCAGTAATATTTATGTTTCTGAAAGCAAATGCTTTTTAGTGCATATTTGAAGATATGCAAATCCGAATGCAAACATATTTTGATCTTGAAATGCTTATTTGCATTGAATCAAATACCATGAAATAATACATCAAGTGTGTAAAGGCGCGAACGTGATCTGCTAAATTTAGATTTTAGAAGACACACAATCACCAGCACCACTTACAAACGCGTGATCGAAATGCCTCATAAATAACCCTCAGATTCACCCTCCTGCCCAGAGGAGTAAATTTCCGAGATGACCTACCCGAAACACAGCCAAAACCAATATAGTCCAATAAACCATTTAAAATCAAAAACCTTTACCTTTAAGAAACGTCTTCTTCATAAACAATAAAATAAAATAAAATACACAAAATAAATAAACAGAATTTAGAAGTTAAAAATAATATCACTTATTAAAGACGTTAAATTTCAAGTAGTAATAAAACACACCAGCTGAATCCCTATCAGCCAGGTCACTTGATTCAGGCGCAAAGACTTCAATCAAAATGACACAGGCCTCAGAGCAGCAATAATCAAAATATAATAAAAAGGTGGCAGAACGTTAAATAATAAAAATTCAAATATGTGGTATGGTCAATCAAACTGGGGTTACCACTTGGAGAACATTTGTTCTTTAAATAATTAATGAAATCAAATTAAAAGTAATTAAATAATTAAAATGGCGATATAGTAATTTTATCAGTAAAGAGATTACAGTTTTTGAGTCGATCAACAGTTATTAAATTCAAAACGCCGGGGAACCACATGATTCCGAAACAGGAACGGAAAGGGCGCTTACCTCAAGCCACGAGGAAATCATGAAAAATCATAATAACTCCGGTCATCTGCAGAGTACCCGAACGGGGTTATTTCCTGTTTTCCATGAAGAAAGGTCGAAGCCCGGCCAGTGTCATTAATCGGTTCTCCGACAGGCACGGACTTGGATCCGGCATGGGTCTCTGGTCAATCCCACAGGAAGCATCGTCGACATTAATCGGATCCGGCATGAGCCTCGGGCCAACAGGTTCGGAATCGGACCCGACGTAGTTTTCGAGCCATCCGTCGTCAGGCTGGCAGCATTTCCCCCAACTTCACGGACTTCAAGGAACTGATCTGGCGACCAAGATCCCGGAGTCTGTCGTGAGCGTCGAAATTACTTGGGGCAAAGCTCGAACTGCCGTCAGATGTAAGCAATCTAAAGGGAGGAATTGCGCCCAGAATAATGGCTCTCAGTTCTTTTATGCAGCTTTCAAAATCATCTTCCCACCAAAAAGAATTCTCACGCCATCAACACCAGATGGCAATTAGTCCAGACACAAAGTCTCGCCGAAAGCAACCTTTTCCCGATTCTTCACAGCAGAAACGAATATATTGTATGCAAAACCTTTACCTCTCGATTGCATCAGCCAAAACGATGACCTTGAGCTCAAGGGAAGATATAACTCTCAGAGCGCTCGTACGTTTTAAGTAATACTTTAAAAATAATTCTGATTGCGATTAATAGAGATAAATATTTTTAAAATATAAATTATACAAATGCATGACAAGAGGAGGTTCAAGGCAGACGTAAATAAGTTAAAAGGCTGTATATAAATATGAAGAACAGAAATACACTATAGATTTATACGTTTAATACAAAAGCAATGCGAGATCTAAATGTTGTCATTACAAGTGTCATTGCCAAAAAAATTCATAAATACCCGCATATTAATTTACCGAATACTCAGTTCATGCAAAATTTAGTTTTGGGCATGAGTAGGTAAGAAAAGGGGGTTCACCTGCTAATGCCGCATGCGGTATGGCGATATGGATGAGTCATGGGGAGGGAGTATGACTCGTTGAGGGGGAAGTGTTGGGAAATGAGGTGAAATTTGGACCGAATGAAGAAATCTTTGGATTAATAACGTAACTTGAACTTTGGACTGGCGGAGGAGATGGACATAAGGGGGGAGATGGACATAAGGAGATGGACCTTTGGACCGATAATGTAATGAGGTAGTTTTATCGAATGAACTTTGGACTGCTGACGTAATGAGGTAATCTTGAACTTTAGCCCAACCTTGAACCGATTTACTGACAATATTTATCAGTGGTGACATACTTAAAGTGAATTTTCGGAGGTGCCGCCCCCTAGCGGAAGTTTGGAGATATCGGCGGGTAACGAAGATTTGAAGGGCATCATCTAGAGGACGTTTTGAAAGTTCTGAATTTAAAAGGATAAGATTTACTGGGAACGGGCGTAAGCTCGAAATCGCAATCAATTGATTGCGATTTCGAGCTTCTGCCCGATTGCGACTTGGCAGGATGGGCGCAACCATTCGGCCAAGATGTCTTGGTGGATTTGTAACAATGAGGAATATCTTTAGTGGGAATTTGAATGGGGCAATGTTTTTGGTGGAATGGCTAGGAATACCTATAAATATGAAAGAGTTTTATGAAAATATTCAGTATTTTGCAAAAATGGTACTTAATACTTTAAATTTAGTCGGTGTTTCGGAGAAAGAGGGATACCAAGAAATTTTAAATTTTATGATGTGGGCGAGAGTTTGGAATGCAGAGAATACAAAATTCCACTGTTTTAATGAAACAGTTATTTTTTTAAAATTAAAATTGAATTTAATGATCATATTAACAAAAATTATGAAATAAGTAAGTAAGTGACTTTTCAAACTTAGCACAACGGACAGTTCGATATTTCAAGCCGAATCCAACAATTATAGGATTCAGTGTTTGCACGATATCTACTGAATGAATTTTGGGGAAAACTATTCAATATTTAAATGCATTTAACAAATTACAGGAGTATGTTATATATTAGAATTTGTGTATTACACATTGGAAATTGCACGTTACCCATTAGAAATGGAATTTTAAATTGAAATATTTCCAAAAATTATTTTTTCTAAATAGGTTCGTGATAAGATCCATCTTCATTAAGAATTTTAAAGAAAATTGTAGTTTTGAAAAAACATTGCCGTGTTTGTAATTTTATTGCACGAAAATAGAAATATTATGGGTCTAGATACATTGCAAAAAACCACAGATTTCTATAGACACTACTAAATTGTGACGATTTTATTTTTTTGAAAAATCTGCTCTGAATAAAAAATGTGTCTTTACATATGCATAAGAATGCATATGCGGTATAAATCCGTAATATTATTTAACTTAAAGAATTTCTTTCTTTCCAAAACTTATCGTGCACAATTTTAATGACTGAACATTCTTTTCGCTTTCAAGTTTTTCAGTTTATCGCGTCGACATCGTTATCATACGAATGATCTTTCGAAAATGGAATTCTTACACGTTGGATACTGTTACAGTCTTGTAAATAAAAAAAGTAAAAAACTATATTTAAACCCCATAAATTCATAGAAATACACCATATAGATCTTCTAACGATCTCATTTTAAATCATGAATACCTCTAAACGTGTAAATGATTAAGGTTTATATGTTTCAATAAACATTGTTTTTCCTTATGCCTAGGAAGTAAGAGCACTCTTAAGGAACTAGAGTATTTTTTCCCATGAAGACTAAGACCTTAAAACCATAATATTTGAATGAAATTTACCAAATTGTACAATATACTTAACGAATTTTCGGTTAACTATTCTATATTTAAATTACATTTACCAAATTGCACGATATTTCCAATGGATCTAAGACCCTAAAATTTCATTATTTTAGTGAATTGCTTGAATTTCATTATTTTCAGTGAATTTCTTGATACTTAGAGAATGTTTGCTGAAGTGGTGAGGGGTGCGTGTTCCATATTCTAACGGATCTAAGACCCTAAAATTTAATTATTTTAGTGAATTGTTTGGTTCTTAGCAAATGTTTGGGGAACAACGGGTGCGTTTTTAATATTACATGAGCCCTCAGACCCGTCTATCGTTTAAAATTATGAGATTTGAATGGAATGTAGCAAATTGCACAATACGTAGTAGATAATTGATGAATATACAGATTTAAGGATCCCTGTAACATTAAAAAGGAGTCTTTTATTCATCAATCATCTAAATATTGTGCAATTTGCTAAATGTCACTCAATACTATAATTTTAAAAGATAGAGGAGTCTTAGGGATCATGTAATATTAAAAACGCACCCGTAGTTCCCCAAACATTTGCTAAGAACCAAACAATTCACTAAATTATTTAAATTTTAGGATCTTAAATTCGTTGGAATATCGAAAACGCACCCCTCACCACTTCAGTAAACATTCGCTAAGCATCCAACAATTTACTAAAAATAATGAAATTCAAACAATTCACTAAAATAATGAAATTTTAGGGTCTCAGACCCCTTGGAAGTATCGTGAAATTTCGTAAATTTCATTTAAATATAGAATAGCGTCCCGAAAATTCGTTAAGTGTGTTGTACAATTTGGTATATTTCATTCAAATATTATGATTTTAAGGTCTTAGCCTTCTTGGAAAAAATACACTAGTTCTCTAAGTGTCCTCTTAATTCTTAGGCATAGGGAAAAACAATGTATATTGAAACCTATAAACATTAATCATTTACATGTTTAACGGTATTCATGATTTAAAATGAGATCGTCAGAAGATCATCTGGTGTATTTCTATGAATTTATGCGATTTAAATATAGTTTCTTACTTTTTTCATTTACAAGTAAGTCATTAACATATAATTAAAGCTATGTTCTTAAATAGTGATAATTAAGTAAAAAAAACTATGTCTTCTAAGATTATAACAATACCTAACATGTATGAAACCCTTTTTTGCAAGGTCATTTGTATAATAACGATGTCTCAGCGATAAACTGAAGAATTTGGTTTTGTCTTTAAAATTGTGCACGATAAGTTTTGGAAAGAAAGAAAATCTTTAGGTTAAATATTATTACGGATTTATACCGCATATGCATTCTTATGCACATGTAAATACATATTCTTCTTCCAGAGCAGATTTAAAAAAAATAAAATCGTCACATTTTGGTAGTGTCTATAGAAATGTGAGGTTTTTTGCAATGTATCTACAGCCTTAATATTTCTATCTGTATGTAATAAGATATCAAACACGTCAATGTTTTGTCAAAACTACAATTTACTTTAAAATTCTTAATGGAAGTTGATCTTGCCAATGACCTATTTAGAAAAATTAATTTTTGGAAGAATTTCAATCTGAAATTCAATTTCTAATGGGTAGCATTCAATTTCCAATGTATAACACACAAATTCTAAAGTATAACATATTCGTGTAATTTGTTAACTGCATTTAAATATTGAATAGCTTTCACAAAGATTTCATCCAGTGTATATCGTACAATATACACTGAATCCTAAAATTATAGGAATCGCCTTGTGCGGTGAAGCAAAATTTACATAAATACAACACTTCTACTTACCCATAGTCTCCCCCAGTTGACGTTTAAAATAGTATAGTGGGATCTGAAAAGATCAAAATACATTGCGTATATACTAAAAGAACCAATCAATTTGTGGCCATTAACACATTTATTTAAACTCAAATTCTTAAACATTAACAATAATAATACAAATGCACTATACTTAAACGTACTAAGCTTGACCTCGAGGGTGTATGGGATTATTATGATAATTGCTATTTCAATTCATTAATTAAAATTCAATTAGTCTAGTAAGGGAAATCCCCTAAAGCTTAAAACTGCACTGATACTTAGATTTAGATTAACACATAAATATACATTACATCACTATAGGAACTTAAAAAAACTATACCTCCATCACAGATGAAATGGCTTGCAAATTCCAAAAATAGATAATTCCAGTTCATAGCGAAGAGGGCTTAGGTAGGCAATAGCACACAGTTCACAGGGACACACGGATTTAGAAGATTTCGCTAAATCGGGATTCCACCACTAATTGGGCAACACTGTCCGCTATACTCTCCACCGCCCATTTGCCGGTTGGTCCCGCGATTCCTGGAGATCCGTGAACTACGTGCAGGCCGATGACGGTTAGGTCGCATCCCGAATAAATTTTGCAGTTGTTTGCGTCGCATTTACCGCACCGATTATTGTTGACGCACTCAGCTGACGTGTGCTGTACGCTACATAGGTGCCCAGGGTTGATGCCCAGTAAACACACTGTCCACGTATACTCGTAAGTGAGGTGAGATAGACAATGAGCTGTTGATTTCCGTCCTTGCAGTCCACACAGTTGTCACGGCTTAAATGTAGTTTAAAGGATCCAAAGGATAGCCCATACTACGCCGTCTATTTTTGGAGCTGTGTGGTACTACGTATCATTAAAGGGGCGATGTCCTCGTTGCGCCGATGATCGCCACTGCCCCATGATGATGCATAACTTGGTCTGGTTCCGCCCAAGTTCCACTTACCTTAGAGCGGCCATGACACTTAATGTGCTGAATGGTCGCGCCTGGCTATAAGTCACTTTAAGTATATGCATTCACAACAGGGTACAAAATCGGCTACTTACTATATGCATAGGGCTAACGTTAGAGAGTGGCAGCGGATACTGTTGCCTAGAAATGCATCAAAATGCATTTCGAATCGGCTTCAAAACAAGTGGACATACACTTGGAGACCTTCTCCAACGACAGCAGAATGGAGTCTAATTTTACATTTTTAAAATCGAGCCCCTTCAGATTTTGAAGAGGGAGGAACAAAATGGGGTGGAAAGTTTTCTTGTCCGCTCATTCGTTCTATCACTTGTGTGTGAGAAATGGGTGGTACCAATTCCTGCCAAATTATTGGATTGCGTAATGGCGTACATTTTCTATGCGTCCCAATAGAAATTGAAGACCGGAGGGTCTTCCAGCTGCCGGGAGGTCTCGACCGGGCCCCGGTGTGAGCTAACATTTGACAGGAGCTATGAATTTCGAGAGATTTGTAGTTTTCAATTTGACATTTACTACGACATCTCCTTTTACGAAATTTACAACTTCTGTCTTATACCATTCAAACCATGGCGCCGAACTGTCCGGCCTTGCCTGTACGGAGGTATCGTGCAACAATAACTTACCATACATATAGCCTACATTGAGTAGTTACTACTCCCCCCTTTCATTCCTGGGGCGAACCCGGGGCATGAACAGTATTTGCATTATGTGCAAATAAATGTTATGTTTCATAACACCTTGGAATATCGAATAGTCCGTTGTACTAAGTTTGAAAATTCACTTTCATGTTTATTTCACAAATTTTTGTTTATAGGATCATTTAGTTAAATTTTTATTTAGAAAAATAACTGTTTTATTAAAACAATGGAATTATATATTTTCTGCATTCCAACATTCACACAATACTTTACAATCCATTGCAATAATAAAATTGTAGGGTCTGAGACCCCGTGAACATTAAAAACGTACCTTTAATTTCCCATTCATCCAGAAAATATCGTGCATTACAATAAAATAATGAAATTTTAGAAGTCCCATGGAATGGTAAGTTGTAAAAGCTTTGAAAAGACTCGTTCTGGTTTATTTCATATTTTTTTTCTTATGCAAATTATTTAATTAAATTTTAATTAAAAAACTATTTTATTAAAAACAATTAACACGATAGAGTCTTGTGTTTTCTACGCTTCGAACATTCACACAATGCATACAATTCACTACAATAATAAAATTGTAGGGTCTTAAACCCCTTATCACATTAGAAATGTGCCTTTAATTTTCCATTCATTCAGAAAATATCGCGCATTTCAATAAAATAATGTAATTTTATAAGCTCCATAGCATATGGAATGGTAAGTTGTGAAAGCGTTGAAAAGACTTGTTCTGGTTTATTTCATATTTTATTTGTTATGCAGATTATTTAATTAAATTTTAATTTAAAAAAATAACTGTTTCATCAAAACAATGGAATCTTGTATTCTCTGCGTTCCAAACACTCGCTCACATCATAAAATTCAAAATCTATTTGCATCCCTCTTTCCCTAAAACAACTACTAAAATTAAAGTATTAAACACCATTTTTGCAAAATATTGTATATTTTCATAAAACTCTTTCATATGTATAGGCATACTTATCAATTCCACCGAAAACACCTCATTCAAATTTCCACTAAAGATATTCCACATTCTTACACATCCACCAAGACATCTTGGCCGAATGGCTTTGCCCATCCTGCTAGCAATCAATTGATTGCTGGTTCGAGCCTCTGCCCGTTCCCAGTGAATGTTGTCCTTTTAAATTCAGAACTTTACAAACGCTCGATAGATGGTGCCCCCCAAATCTTCATTACCCGCCCAAATCTGGAAACTTCCGCTAAGGGGCGGCACCTCCGAAAATTTACTTTTAGTGTGTCACCACTGATAAATATTGTCAGTACGTCACAGATCGCCGAGCGATACGGTCGCTGTTCACATCGCTCCTCTTATCGGTGCAAGGTCGTTCAAGGGTACCTCATTACATCATCAGTCCAAAGTCCATTCGATAAAACTACCACATTACGTAATCGGTCCAAAGGCCCATCTCCCCATGAGATATACCTCCAAAGTTCAAGTTACGTTATCAATCCAAAGATTTCCTCATTCGGTCCAAAGTTCACCTCATTTCCCAAAACTTCCTCCTCATTGAGTCATATTCCTTTCTCATGACTCATCCGTACCACCATACCGCATGCGGCATTAGCAGGTGAACCCCATTTTCTTACCTACTGGTATGGTCCCTATAACATTTTTTGGCAAGGAATGAGTATACTAAATTTTAGTCTATAATAAATTCCATTACAATCCATATGAAATTTAGTAATATTCGCTTAAAGATTTTTTCAAATCAATACATTGCTTATTAAGTATTCATTTAGTTCGTAATCAAACTCATGATTTTTCTTAGGTAATAACGAACAAGAAAGATCAATCATGCATAAGCATTGATTATGAAACACTTTCCAATTGAAGTGCAATTTCATTTAAAAATCTCTGAAATGTGATACATTCAGTGGTGATATCTTTTACATTATCACAGTACTACAGTAATTTATTATACTTAAATATTTAAAACTTCATCGAAATATAAATCGTCTAATTCGTTATGCAAAATCAATGACTATTTCATTCATCTAACTTGTATTCCAGACTCTCGAGCTAAATAATTTTGCGTGAAAAAAAATTCAGCAATTCTTATATAACTCACCTTACAATCGCTTGAGATATTTGCATTCTTTATAGGTTAAAATTAGACTTCGTTGTAGAACTAATAAAAGTTTAGGGATCATTTAAAATCACAACTAATGTAATTGCGTAGGCACGGAATTTAGATACACTGATAATATATGTGTGTGTATATACAAAGTATTAGAATCGTGCCGAAGATCGGAACTCAAATTTTCGAAGGATATACACGTTTTAGGATTTCTAGAATACAAAAAAACTATTTTTAGGGAGACGTCTGTGTGTGTAACGGTGTATAGGTGTGTGTTTCTGTGTGTCTGTGAAGATATTGTATGCACTTTAACTGAAAAACTAATGGAGCGAATTTCATAAAATTTGGTAGGTAATTTTTTGGTAGAAAACCCTGATGTTCATTGGATTTTAGTACGATTCTTAATAAAAGAACATGCATTCTTTGCGAAATGGCCAGCAAAAATTCCCTTTATACACTCTAGCTAAAAACTAATAAACCAAATTTAACAAAATTTGGTATATAAATCACTTGTAGGTTATTTTGGTACGATTCGGGAAAAGGAACGGGCTGTTTTTTGTGAAATGTCCCGCAAAAATCGTTAAATCTAAAAATAAAAGACTGAGTGTGTTCAATTATATCAATTAAATGGTTATTTTATACGTGGTTTTTGACAACAAAAAGAATAAGGCTAACCCCATTACTCTAGGACTAGCCGTTCTTGAGATATTTACTTTCTTCGCATTTTCGCTATGCCACCTTTGATAATAAGTTCAGCTATTAAATGAGAACCAAAATTAAGTTTAACGTGCAAATTCAGGGTCATTTAAAATACTTATGGGTGTTATTTTGTGCAGATAAACTCAAATTATTATTGAAGAAATAAAGAGAACGTGAATATGAGTCTGTAGGCAAAGTCATGTGCTGTCTACATCAGAATTTTTAACAATCTTACAACAATGATTCATAGAAGTGAACAGGGATTATTTGCAGGCCATTTCGAAAAAAAATGTAGGATCTATATTTGAGGATCCACTAAAATTTTTGTAGAATAAAATGGTCTACAAATTTAAGCTGTGTACCAAATTTCAACTCTCTAGGATTTAGGAAAATGCATTAAAATTGCCATCAAATAAGTATAAAATGACAGACAGACGATCATCAATCATGAAGCATTATATAATATTTAAAAAAATTTAAAAAATTGTTATCTACCATATTTATTTTAAAATGTGAAACCTCTCTTATATATAATTAAATCTCTCTAATATATAATCTTATATATAAAACTCTTTGAAAATATTTATTATAAAATATATCTTTTTTCTCTCTGGAGGATATAGCAAGAGTCAGAATTTAATTGAATTTGTTTTTCTCCCTATATTAAATAATTTTATTTAAAAAACTACATAACATATTATACTGAATTTTTTTTATATATATTATATGGGATAATTTGAATATTTCCTAAAACTTTCGAAGCAATGTGTGAATTTTAAATTCGCTTAAAAAATGTTTGGAAAATTAAGTCCCATACGGTTCAATGTATTTCATTTTTCAACCCGGGTTCAATCCAAAACTAATTGGGTGATATTATTCATTTATATTGCCATAGGTTCCACAGACCGTCTGAAAAACATACTGAAATTTCATTTTGATAAAGTCATTTTTACGGTAGTTATCGTGCTAACGGACAGACAGACAGACATAATGAACAAAGTCATAAACACTTTTCAACAATGTTTTAAAGTGTTAAAAACCTTATTTTTAATTTTCGCACATTTCCTATTTTTAACTATAGCGAAGACATATCTGTTAATAAAGAATTTCGCGTATCTATGCTTTACAAATGCTCTAACACATTCAAAGCATTCTTACGTTCTCTAAACATCATTTGACTCAAAATGACATTTCTCTCACTCTGTCATTCCTTTTCATTTGCGAGAGCGCAGTTCGAAACCGGCAATCTAAAACTACACGCCTAGTGCGAGAGTTTTGGAATTAGCATATTTTGAGTTGACAACGTCTGGGTTTCTGCGTCGAACACCCTGGTCCAATTAGCTTAACGGCTGAGTAACGTGCCAAAATGTCATTTTAAAGCGAAACGAAATCGGACAGGCGAGGGTGTTTCGGCTAATGTAGATTTACAGAGGGGGGAGGGGGAGTGGTGTGAAGGGGATGGATGGTTTAATAATCTGCTGACGCAAAAAAGTTGGAAGAATTTATGATTTGCTGTTTTTATATTGGCAAAATATAATGGTATGCAAATAAATGTTTCATCTTGGTTTACCATGATGTATACATATTTGAATTTAAAAATATTTATATTTTATATAATCGTAGTTAAGTTCAATTAACAGCCAGATATAGTAGCATATGAAATTACACTACGTCTCTATACATCAGATACGCATTTTTAACACTTTACAACAAAGTTGAAAAGTGTTTATGACTTTGTTCATTCTGTCTGTCTGTCTGTCTGTCTGTCTGTCTGTCCGTTAGCACGATAACTGCCGTAAAAATGAGTTTATCAAAATGAAATTTTAGTATGTTGTTCAGACGGTCTGTAGGACCTATGGGAATATAAATAAATAATATCACCCAATTAGTTTTTTATTGAACCCGGGTTGAAAAAATGAAATACATTGAACCCTATGGGACCTAATTTTTCAAACATTTTTTAAGTAAATTTAAAATTCACGAATTGCTTCGAAATTTTTAGGAAATATTCACATTATCCCATAGAATATATAAAAAAAATTCAGTAAAATATGTTAAGTAGTTTTTTAATTAAAAAAATTATTTAATATAGGGAAAAAAACAAATGCATTTAAATTCTGACTTTGGGATATCTTCCAGAAAGAAAAGAGAGAGATATTATATAATAAATATCTCTCCATTTGTTTAAACGTTTTGCATATGGGAGTGGCTTCATATTTTAAAATAAATTTGGTAGATAACAATTTTTCATTTTTTTTAAATTTTATATAACTCTTCTTGATAAATTTAATTGATGGCATTTTAAATGCACTTTCCTTCGTCCTAGAGAGTGAAAATTTGGTACACAGCTTAAATTTGTTGAACATTTTATTCGACAAAAATTTGATGGATCTTTAAATATAGATCATACATTTTTTTTCGAAATGGCCTGAAAATAATCCCCGTTCACTTCTATAAATCATTGGTGTAATATTGTTAAAAATTCTGATGTGGACAGCACATGTCTTTCTCTGCAGACTCATATTCGTTCTCTTTATTTATTCAATGATAATTTGAGTTTATCTGCACAACATAAGCATTTTAAATGACATTGAATTTACACGTTAAACTTAAATTTGGTTCTCATTTGATAGCTGGACTTATTGTCAAAGGTGGCGTAGCGAAAACGCGAAAAAACTAGAATATCTCAAGAACGGCTAGTCCTAGAGTAATGGGGTTAGTCTTATTCTTTTTGTTGTCAAAAATCACATATAAAATAGGAGTTTAATTGATATAATTGAGCACACGTAGTCTTTTATTTTTATATATAACGATTTTTGCTGGCCATTTCGCAAAAATAGCCCGTTCCTTTTTCCCGAATCGTAGTAGAATAACCTACAAATGATTTATATACAAAATTTTGTTAAATTTGGTATATAAATCACTTGTAGGTTATTGAAATATTATACTCCAAATTTTGTTAAATTTGGTTCATTAGTTTTTATCTAGAGTGGATAAAGGCAATTTCTGCGGCCATTTCGCAAAGAAGGCAGATTCTTTTATTACGAATCGTTCTATAATCTAATGAACATCAGGATTTCCCACAAAAAACATACCTACCAAATTGTATGAAATTCGGTCCATTAGTTTTTCAATTAGAGTGGATGTAATATCCACACAGACACACAGAAACATACACAGATACACACTTACACACACAGACGTCTTCCTAAAAGTAGTTTTTTCGTGTTCTAGAAGTCCCAAAACGTGTAGATGCTTTGAAAATTCGAGTTCCGATCTTCGGCACGATTCCAATACTTTGAGTACATACACATACACATATATATTATCTGTGTATCTAAATTCCGTGCCTATGCAATTACAATAGTTGTGATTTTAAATGATCCCTAAACTTTTATTATTTCTTCAAGGAAGCCTAATTTTAACATATGCAGAATGCAAATATCTCAAGCGATTGTAAGATGAATTACATAAGAATTGCTGAATTTTTTTCACACAAAATTATTTAGCTCTGGAGTCTGGAATACAAGTTATATGAATGAAATATTCATTGATTTTGCATAAAGAATCAGATGATTTATATTTCGATACAGTTTTAAATATTTAAGTATAATAAATTACTGTAGTACTGTGATAATGTAAAAGATATTACCACTGAATGAATCACATTTTAGAAATTTTTAAATGAAATTACATTTCAGTTGGAAAGTGTTTCATAATCAATGCTTATGCATGATTGATCTTTCTTGTTTAGTTTTGTTGTAGATCATTTGCGCGTATGTCATAATTTGACGTCACGGTTATTTGCATCATGGTATTGGGTCGAGTAAATGATGAATTGATTGATAATGGACCTAATCCTAATATCTTTAAAGGATGTGATAAAAATATAGATGCACGCCTTTGAGAAAGGCGTCTGTGGCAACTTTGGTGACTCAAACTATGTTTTACAATATAACATCTGATGAAACGTGAATTTACTCCTATGAACCCAAAATAAAACAATAATCTACTGTTTAAATCCTAAAAAAGTTGTTCGTGCCTGAAGTGTTTTGAAGAAAATGATTGCTTCGTTTTTTGGTAAAGCCAGCCATGTTGCAACCGTTTCTTTGGAGGATCATAGGATAGTAAATACTGATTGGTATACGATAATT
Source organism: Amaurobius ferox (assembly GCA_951213105.1). Classification (NCBI taxonomy): domain Eukaryota; kingdom Metazoa; phylum Arthropoda; class Arachnida; order Araneae; family Amaurobiidae; genus Amaurobius; species Amaurobius ferox. Next base: position 8,730,104 of record OX578140.1, read on the forward strand.
TGTTTACCAGAAATATTTGCTTAAACCAGAAAAAATAATGCATATATATATGTATAGTGTATTCTGAGTTACTTCTTCCATTTTACCATTGGATTTACGATTTTAATATATGTATATTAAAATCGTATATAAAACAGTATATATATATATATATATATATATATATATATACTGTTTTAATGTTTTATTTGAATCAAAAAATGCATTGATGCTAAAGGCGAATATTTTGAAAAGCAATAAAACGATTAATTTCCACACGAAAATATTTTTTGTACTATTTTATAAAAACTTAAATAGCATCCTGAGTATTAGAGCTTTTTAATAACTCGATCTCAAAAGCAATGACGCAAAGATTTCTTATAAAGCGATCTCAGGAACTATAATACAGATCAGATTAAAATAAATAAACAGATCAACTAGTATCTCAAAACCTTCCGAGGTGTTCCTTATAAATCGATCTCAAGAACTATAATACAGATTAGAGCTTTTCATAACTCAATTTTGCTAAATCAATAGGTTTATTGTTACTGTAATGAACAAAATTTCACAAGTTTTTAAGATTAAAATAAACAAACAGACCAAATAGTATCTCAAAACCTTTCGAGCTGTTCCTTCGAAATAGATCTCAGAAACTGTAATGCAAATTAGAGCTTTTTATAACTCAATTTTGCTAAATCAATAGGTTTATTGTTACTGTAATGAACAAAATTGCACAAGTTTTTAAATTTAAAATAAATAAACAGACCAAATAGTATCTCAAAACCTTTCGAGGTGTTCCTTATAAATTGATCTCAAAAACTGTAATACAGATTAGAGCTTTTTATAACTCAATTGAGCTGAAATCAATAAGTTTATTGTTACTGTAATGAACAAAATTGCACATAAGTTTTTAAGATTAAAATAAATAAACAGACTAAAGAGTATCTCAAAACATTCCGAGGTGATCCTCAGATTTTCCAAAAGATACACCTGTACCAAATTCAGTAACGGTAGGTGACTCGGATGTTTATTTTATACACTCACAAAGGTATTATATTTTATTATTACAAATTCAATCTCAAAATACGCATAATCTGTTGATGAAATACATTCATACTTGCCTTGGAATATTGCAATAAAACTCCATTGCTGAGTTATACCGAAGACATACAGAACGTGTCATTCAAACTTCCTCCTAGTTGATTAATATTTATAATAGCGCTGGCTTTAAAAAGAGAAAAGAGCTCTTTCAAATAATAGATTTTCAGATAATAGAATTTGTTTGGAGCTCATTTCCTTCCTTTTCTATTTCGGGCCACACAAAGGGGTCTTTTTTAAAGTTCCAGTCATAAATCAGCGTTATACCTCTGGAAGAATTTATCCTCTGAGGAGCATTTGACAGATATTTTAAAGACTTTTCAGTTGAGGATATTTATATCGAGGAATTCTACATTAGATTTTTTTCTTTCTGCAATTTGAACGCATTTAAAACCATTATTGGTAGAGAATCCTTCATTAAAGGGTAGAGAATTGGTATTCATTCATTGGTAGAGAATTCATTTAAGAGATATTGAAAGATAGTTCTATTAAAATTTCAGTGAATGATAAGTATAGATATATAGAATAAAAATATTTTTCTAGTAAACATCACAAACAAAAATTCTGATGTGTTCAATGCATAATTTTACTAGAAATTAACAATTTGTGATACTTTGGGGCAGCAATATATATTAGGGTTTTCTAATGATTCGATTTCGCTGAAAATAACAGGCATATTGCCGTAACTGATTAAGGTAAAGAGTAACCAAAACAGTTCAGGTCATTACTTCGATCCCACGCAGAGTAGGCAAAAAACCCTGCATTAAAATGGATGTTAACTAAGTGATGAAACAAAATTTTGAGTCCTCGTGGAAATTTGCAAAATTATGACGCATAGCAAATTTTCTTACTACCAGTGCAGTTAGGCATTCCATGCTGCCAAGTGGCTGCTGTTATCTGCAGTGAGAACACGATTCTAAGAAATACGAGTATACAATGTTTCAGATGTTTCAGCCATTAAAATTGGCCAAACCATTTAGTCATTGACAAAAGTTCTTGTATATATGATATATTAAATTTGCGCATGTTAACCATCATTACAACACGCGATTTCAACCAGAGATTATACATACAATTCGTAATTAATTGTAATGACCCTCTGCAAGTCACGCGAACAATGGATCCCTTGGAACAATGTGTCTCATTTCGATTCAATGGGATAACTTATGTCAGCGCAATGAATGAATTAATGAATAGAGAAATCGCTTTATATCTCAGAGTGTCATTTACTATTATGAAGAATCGAATATACACAAATACCAAAATTATTTATTCGTTTGAATTAGTGAACGATTTTATAGCCTTTCTCCATTACATTAAAATTATGAAGAAAGAAACCATTTAGGTAATTTTATGTCAGTGAACAAAGAACTCAGACGAGTGACTCCACGATTGAGACTTTTGTTCGGAAAAGTTTACGACTCATAAATCTATAATATCTTCGGCTAGAAAAATGATAATGGCAACTGTGATCAGAGTTCAAGTCTCCCATTCGAATCTCCTGGATAACTTATATAAGTAATTCATTCAACGAGTATCTTGGAATAATTAATTAGTAAGGTTTCTTTCTTGTAACTATATGTGCAATAATAGTGACTTATTATTATTGCATATACAGTTACAAGAACCCTATGTTAAATAAATATTAGTTAAACGATAAATTATGCAATTGATTATCAATGTATTGCTTTTTAGCTAAGGTAAGTGAGCTCGCACTTGGGTAAATTTGGTGGGCAGTTATTACGGCTACTGCATAAATGCACTTATTAATTATATTTCCATGACATTTTGGTGCTTGACCACCTTTTCCTTAGAAAACAATTATTCATTACAATAAGTATAGATAGCTTTTATGTAACGTCAAGTCTGAAGTAGCTAATAAACTAAATAATGTCTTTCATGTGATGTTGAGTCTTAAATAGCCATTTGACTAAGCATGTGGTTTTTATATGACGTCATACTTGATGCAGCCAATAAACTAAATATATGGTTTTCAAGTGACGTCACTTTTGATATAGACAATAAATAATGGTTTTAATGTGACATCACGTCTGGTTCTAACGTAGCCAGTATATGAATGATAATACTTTGCCATATTCTGGAATGACCCTATATGTCTAGCGACTGTGGCACAGATGAAAACTAAGAACTTTTGATCAAACGCATTGCGGTACTAAATGTGTCATGCCAGTACTTATTGCGTCACATATGCGTCAATATTGGGCGTCATTATAATTGCCCTGGTTTAACAGACTAAAAACACAACTTATTCATATCAATATAGCACTGAAATTAAACGTATTTTAATCAACCTGAGACAAATATGTCTGTGATATGAATATTTTTATTAAAAATTTCTAAACGGATCCATTTTGACTTTTTGCTGCATTTAACTTTACAAAATTTACATTTTTTGTACCGGAAAAGCATTATATTGGGATAACATACTAATAATAGTTGTGCAATTCAAAATTTTCTAATCAGATAATGTAACATTTTATATAACATTTAAAATCTTCAGGATTTTATCGGATTTACGATGATTTATTTAGAGCGTTTTATTACAAATTAAATTGATTATTGTGCTATAGTAGCATCCATAGCTATTTGTGAATCAAAAAGTAAAATATATCCGCAATTGAGGGAGAATGATTTTAGGACCTAAAATAATCTAAACTAGTTCTGAAAATTTAATGCATCTGAACGTTTATTAATAGTTGAGCTATTATCCAGGAACTTATTTTCTGAAATCGATTAGGATTAAAATTATCGAGTATGTTGTTACCGTAATTTGATATCCATAAAAGTAATCGGAAAATTAGCGATAATGAAATATTTATGCATACCGGCATGCAGCCATTTTCGCAAGTGCTGTTTAGATTAGACATTAGAGCCGCAAAATAAGATTATTTTATATTTTTAATATCGCAAGTTTATGGGATACAAAAATTATTATACTAATTACTGCACTATAATAATTGTAAGTTAATTAGCGAATAAGAAAAGATTTAAGTTAAATGTTTTTAAAATCCACGAATGTAACAAAATTCAAAATACTTTTAGATATTTTTTTGTATTAATTGCAATATTTTATACTTACACTTATATTCTTATATATACAACAATTCATGGTCAGATGGTTTTGCAAGAAATATTATGTAATACATATACCATTATATTAATTTAAGATAATTAATATATATATATATATATATATATATATATATATATATATATATATATATACAAGGTAGGATAAAATAGCTTGGATACTGTGTTGATATCTATAATCCTGATTGGAGGAGAGGGGAACTATTCTACCGTGGCGTAGAGGCACATGTGAAGCGAGATGTGATAAGGAAGAAGCAGGTTCGAAGCAGGTGTTTTTACAGACGATGCGTGTCTGTGAACTGTAGCCGTTCGCTTTCGTCAAGAACGGAAATTATGTTTGAAGAACAACGTGCGGATATAAAATTCTGCCAGCGTTTGGGGAAATCGTCACCACAAACATTGCAGCTGCTGCATCATGATTAATGGCCGCACGCTCCTACATGTGGTTGCAACTGAGACTATGACTGGCCAACGATACATTGATGAAGTTCTACTGTCTCATGTTCGCCTTTTCCGTGGTGCTGTCGGTGATGAATTTTTTTTGATGGACTACAAAACATCATGTCATCGAACACTCGTAGTTCAGGATTGTCTAGTCAGCGAGGGTATTCAATGTCTCGTATGACCAGCACGTTCTCCAGATCTAAAACCCATTGAAAATGTTTGGAATGCTTTGGCAAGGTGACTTGCTGGTCGGAAATATCCTTCAACAAACAAGAACGCACTCATCCATCCGTTCACTAACACAGGAGTAGGAATACTTGTCTCAACAACTGCTGGATAATGTTGTGCAAAGCATGACACGACGTGTGGAATGATGCATCGCACACCACGGTGGACATATCACGTACTTACATAACACCTTTCTTAAAGGTGCCTGTGTTCATATGCATTTCCCATTTCTTCGTACACAGCATCAAATGAACACGTTTTTCCTTTCAGATGTTTCAGAACCTTCTGTATTTTCGAGAAAAATAAATGATCTTTATTCTAATGTCCGATCAGTGTGGCAACAGTATTTTATCCTGCTGGGCCTCCACCCGCGCTTAATTTTGTGCTACATTGCAATTTGTGATCCGTCCTCAGCAATTGTCCATCAGTGTATACTATATATATATATATATATATATATATATATATATATATATATATATATATATATATATATATATATATATATATATATATATATATATATATATATATATATATATGTATATATATATATATATATATATATATATATGTATATATATATATATATATATATATATATATGTATATATATATATATATATGTATATATATATATGTATATATATATATATATATATATATATATATGTATATATATATATGTATATATATATATATATATATATATATATATGTATATATATATATGTATATATATATATGTATATATATATATGTATATATATATATATATATATATATATATATATATATATATATGTATATATATATATGTATATATATATATGTATGTATATATATATATGTATATATATATATGTATATATATATATGTATGTATATATATATATGTATATATGTATATATATATATATGTATATATATATATATGTATATATATATATGTATATATATATATGTATATATATATATGTATATATATATATGTATATATATATATATGTATATATATATATATATATATATATATATATATATATATATGTATATATATATATATATATATATATATATGTATATATATATATGTATATATATATATGTATATATATATATATATGTATATATATATATATGTATATATATATATATGTATATATATATATATATATATATATATATATATATATATATATATATATATATATATATATATATATATATATATATATATATATATATGCACTCATGTCCAAAAGTTAAGCATAGTTCGTAATATGCGAAACATTCGGAGTTAATATGGATACAATGGTTCACAATCAGTTGTGAAGATTCGTGGGACGAGGTTAAATCATTGTGCATATACACAGCAGTTCAGTCGACGTCGACATGCTCAGAGCACTGGCGCACGTTGGAACGAGTATAAAACGGCCTCGAATGGCATAGCCAGTTGAAGCAGAATTTCGCAATTACTGTGGTACGGAGCATTATCAAAAATCAAAAAGGACAAAATATGTCACAAAGATGCCAACTGGACATGTTTTTGAAGGGACGAATTATTGGAATGCTGGAATCCGGTTGATTCCAAACCGAATTCTGATTGTGCCTCAGTGTGTGATCTCCAGACAGTGGCAGAGGTTCCCAACCACTGGAGATATTACCCGACGACCAGTACCAGATTGGCTAAGGGTAACAACCGTTCGGCAAGACCGATATTTGGTGATAACTGACCGACGTCAGAGGAACCGTTCTGTCTGATAACTGGGTTCAGCCCTGACAGCCGCCACAGGAGTCAGTGTTTCGAGACAAATTGTTTACAGAAGACTCATGCACATTGGTCTCTATGCCAGACGACTTGCGGTTTGCATCCCCATGACGTCTGCAGAGAAACGAGCGCTTTTACAGTGCAGTTTGGAAAATGGGCAGTGGAGTGGACAACATTGGGGCAATGTCAGTAATGAGTCCAGGTTTAGCCTGTAAACTGATTCTCGTCGTACGACGATCTGGAGAGAACGTGGAACATGTTTTAACCCGGGAAACATCATGGAAAGACATCGTTTTCCGTTTGGGGGAGTCATAGTCTGGGCAGGCATCATGATGGACGGCCGCACATGCCTCCACATCTTTGACACGGGTTCGGTAACCGGTCAAAGATACAGAGACGAAGTCCTTAATCCAACCGTTCGATTGTTTCGAGGTGCTGTTGATCCTGATTTCCTATTCAAGGATGATAACGCGTCTCCTCACCGTGCGGCCTTGTTCGATGACTTCCTTCAAACTGAAGATATCCAGCCCATACAGTAGCCTGCCAACTCTCCTGACCTGAATCTAATAGAGCATGTATGTGATATGCTCGGGAGACGTCTTGCAGCCTTCCTCTACCCTCCAAGCTCCGTTCCGGGATTGAAAACTGCTCTCCGTGAGGATTGGAACACTTAGAGCTCACAACTCATCCAAACTCTCCTCCAAAGTATGGGAAATTATTGTGCAGTATGTTGAGCTACCCGAGGTTTCCATACACCGTATTAAACTGCAGCATTACTTTGTTTTAATCATTCTGTTTCAGTGAGGTTGACACTCGTATTGTGACCCTTTTTCTTTCAATCATTTTCTTTGGATAATAAAAGTCGTTATTATCCTTGTTTTGCATTGTTTTCTTCTTCCGTAATCCTATTACATCTGCATATAGCGTTTCCTTTCATTCCGATGTAGATTTCCTGAAATTTTCACATAAACAGCAATTATACTTAAATTTTAGAGATGAGTGCCTACACACACACACATACACACACACACACACACACATATATATATATATAGTTAATACAATTTTGTTGCAATGTATATGTAATAAAAAAGCATCGTATATGATGAAATGGAAAACACAGATATCAGATGTTGATATTTTTGTATATTTTGAACATGGCCATAGACATATTCAATTAGCATTGGTTTGTGTCTAAGTTAGTGTTGTCTAAAGAGAAACTACACTTATATTTCCTGTAAGTTTACAGCAATTAATCCGGCCTCTGAATGTGTGCTATATTTTGCCCATATTTTCTTGCTATCCAAATGCAACCAAATTTTGTTTCATATAGATGTTTTAAATGTTCATTTAATGTATTCAACATTTTTTAAATGCAATATAATACTTTATTTAAATTTTGAAATATTTTAACATGCAGATTGAACAAATGTTAACAAAAAATTCAAATATTAGATTTCTTTTGAATCATAGAATACTACTTTCAATTCTAATTAAAATATAAACATTAAAACCGTCAAAACTAAAGAAACATTTTTAATCAAATATTTAAAAGTCAAAAAGATACGTAATTTGAATTTCAAACGTAAAAATCTTTTCAAAATTTATTTCTCTTAATATGTTAATATAGCACAGTTATTAGCAACTTTATTGTAAAAGAGTTCTAATTCGATTGGCGTCTGCTATTACTTTCCTTATATACATAATGTATAAGGAAAGTATGGTGACGGGGTCGAAAATTCGAATTCGAGTTTTCGACGAGAGAGCACCTTTCAAGCATCCCTCATCACGAATCAAACATTTTTGAGGTGATGACTGTGTCTCTGTGTGTGTGTGAGAAAGTATGTGTGTGTGTGTGTGAGAAAGTATGTGTGTGTGTGTGTGTGTGTGAAAGTATGTGTGTGTGTCAGTGAGACTGTGGAGACGATAACTGACGAACAAATGGACCGATTCGAACGAAATTTGGTATAAAAATCACAATCCGTGAATACTGGAAGACAATTGCTTTTAAACATAATCGAATGTTCAGAACCTCCCTAAATTGTGCAGTAAAACTTTAAAAAAAATCATCAAAAAATGAAACCTCAAAGTTACGCAAATAGACATTTCTAATGTAATTTTTCCTTAGAAAACGATTGACATAAACTTCAGAACGCTAGCATGAACCGTTATTGAGATATTGCACATTTTTTTAATAAATTTACCAAAAAATCCCATAAATTATGAAAAATATATTAACTGTTGAGAAACATGTTCACTTTTCGTATGTAATATCATGCGATAAATTGGGTGGCATCATTCTCGTGGATCTAGCTCGTTCCATTCATGAGAAAAGATAATTTGAGTAATACTTTTGTATTTGAACGCCAATAGTTATTTATCTGCTATGAGAATAATTTATTTCTCTGTTCATAACGCATGGCGATATTTTGGCGTCAAATTTGGCGGAATGTCGGCAAATTGGCGACTTTTTTAAATGTTGCCAAACTAACGAAAATCTCGCCAAATGGATAAAAATGACACTAAATCAGTGAAAATGACGAAAATTCAATTTTTTGGAAAGAATATAAATAGCTACTATAAGAAAAACATATTTTTAACACTTTACAACATAGTTGAAAAGTGTTTGACTTTGTTCATTCTGTCTGTCTGTCTGTCTGACTGTCTGTCTGTCTATCCGTTAGCACGATAACTGCCGTAAAAATGACTTTTATCAAAAGGAAATATTTTATTATGTTTTTCAGACGTCTGTGGGACCTATGGGAATAAAAATAAATAATATCACCCAATTACTTTTTTATTGAACCCGGGTTGAAAGAATGAAATACATTGAACCCTATGGGATCTAATTTTTCAAATATTTTTTGAGCAAATTTAAAATTCACAAATTGCTTCGAAATTTTTAGGAAATATACACATTATCCCATTTTTTTATCCCACATTTTTTTTTTATAATTTTTAATTAAAAACTACTTAACATATTTTACTGAAATTTTTTTTATATATTTTATGGGATAATGTGTTGTTGTTGTTGAAACCCGGACGGTCTGGGTTTCAACAACAACAACACATTATCCCATAAAATATATAAAAAAAATTTCAGTAAAATATGTTAAGTAGTTTTTAATTAAAAATTATTTAATATAGGAAAAAAAAACAAATGCAATTAAATTCTGACTTTTGGGATATCCTCCAGAAAGAAAAATGAGATATTATATAATAAATATCTTTCCAAGAGTTTACTTATTTTGTATATAAGAGAGGTATTTTAAAATAAATATGGTAGATAGCAATTTTTCAAATTTGTTTTTAATATTATGTAACTCTTCATGATATACTTATTTGATGGCATTTTTAATGCATTTTCCTGCGTCCTAGAGACCTTAAATTTATTGAACATTTTATTCTACAAAAATTTGGTGGATCTTTAAATATAGATCATACATTTTTTTTCGAAATGGCCTGCAAATAATCCTCGTTCAATTCTATAAATCATTGTTGAAATATTGTTATAACTTCTGATGTGGGCAGCACATGTCTTTCGCTGCAGACTCATATTCACGTTCTCTTTATTTCTTCAATAATAATTTGAGTTTATCTGCACAAAATAACAGCCATAAGTATTTTAAATGACATTGAATTTGCACGTTAAACTTAAATTTGGTTCTCATTTGATAACTGGATTTATTGTCAAAGGTGGCGTAGCGAAAACGCGAAAAAACTAGAATATCTCAAGAACTTCTAGTCCTAGAGTAATGGGGTTAGTCTTATTCTTTTTGTTGTCAAAAATCACGTATAAAATAGGAATTTAATTGATATAATTGAGCACACGTAGTCTTTTATTTTTATATTTAACGATTTTTGCGGACCATTTCGCAAAAATATACTGTTCCTTTTCCTGAATCGTACTAGAATAACCTACAAACGATTTATATACCAAATTTTGTTAAATTTGGTAAATAAATCACTTGTAAGTTATTGGAATATTATTCACCAAATTTTGTTGAATTTGTTCCATTAGTTTTTAGCTAGAGTGGATAAAGGCGATTTCTGCCGGCCATTTCGCAAAGAAGGCAGATTCTTTCATTACGAATAGTACTGTAATCTAATGAACATCAGGATTTCCCAAAAAAAAACATACCTACCAAATTTTATGAAATTCGGTCCATTAGTTTTTCAATTAGATGTAATATCCTCACAGACACACAGAAACATACTCAGATACACCCTTACACACACAGACGTCTTCCAAAAAATAGTTTTTTCGTGTTCTAGAAGTTCCAAAGCGTGTAAATCCTTCGAAAATTCGAGTTCCGATCTTCGGCACGATTCCAATACTTTGAATACATACACAAACACCCACACACATACATTATCTGTGTATCTGTGTATTATCTGTGTATCTAAATTCCTTGCCTATGCAATTACAATAGTTGTGATTTTAAATGATCCTTAAACTTTTATTATTTTTTCAACGAAGCCTAATTTTAACTTATGCAGAATGTAAATATCTCAAGCGATTATAAGGTGAGTTACATAAGAATTGCTGAATTTTTTTCACACAAAATTATTTAGCTCCGGAGTCTGGAATACAAGTTATATGAATGAAATTTTCAATGATTTTGCATAGAGAATCAGATGATTTATATTTCGATACAGTTTCAAAAATTTAAGTATAATAAATTACTGTAATACTGTGATAATGTAAAAGATATCACCACTGAATATATCACATTTTAGAATTTTTAAATGAAATTGCATTTCAGTTGGAAAGTGTTTCATAATCAATGCTTATGCATGAGTGATCTTGTTTTATTTTAAAAAATAAATAAAGTAGTAAAAATAAATAAAGTATATTAGTAAATTCATTGCATTATTTAAGGAAAGTCATGTGTTGCCCACATCAGATTTTTTTAAAGTAAGATCATGGGCATTATATCTTTTAAAAAATCTATTAAAATCATTTATCATCGGAAAAAAAACAATGCATTTGATACAATTATTTTAATGTTAATGATGTTTATTTGCTGTGATATAGGACACGTAAATCCCTTTTTTAATGATATTATTATTAAATTGCCAATAAAAACATTTGTAAGAATATAACATAGATTACCTTTTTCCATGTATTTTATCTAAAATGAATAAACATCATATACCATTTAAGATTCCAACTGTTATCAAATACATGCATGATTTATCAGCACTTGTAACAGGAATTTACTTGATTAACATCATTTCTTGGGATTTATCACAATGCGTTATCGAGAAATTGGAAATTTTACCTATCCAACAGTGAGCGCAATATATTTCTCCAATTTGTATGAAATTGGTTGCGATTATTTCAGTTGCTAAGCATTCAAGCAGAACAGACGTATTCGATGGCTAACGTAATGATGGTGCAAAACTTAATTTAATATAATGTCTTGGTATATGCCAAATAAATAATATTTTAACTTTTTTCTGAACATTTGAGCATATGGACAATATGTATCAAAGAACGCTGTGACCACCCAAATAAATTTGAGGCAATAAAATTTAAGTCTCCGATTGACCAGACCTTTTTACTGTAGAAAAATAAGAGTTGCATTAGATTGACATAAAAAACCGTACCCTCTAGTCTCCAAAAGATCAGGGACGAGCCCAATATGAGATCACGTGATACAAGAAGTAGCCCAATGGCAGAATATTTTTTTCATCCCTGGAAGGACTGGTCTTAGTTAATCTGAATTCAGTCAAATGTGAGAGATATGGTGTTTACTTTCGGAGCTGTAGAGACGGGCGGAATTTGCAAGGGGGTGTTTCTACAAAGGGATTTTTCTCAGTCAGAATCTTATAACTTTAGCGTTCCACAGCTACGTGTTAGTTTTCACAGATATTTTTAAGAATGGGACCACTATTGTTAAGATACTACAGTTAGCGGACCTGTTCGAGCTAACAAAATTTCTGTCAAAGGGAACTTCTTGTATCAGGTAATCTCTCAGTTGTCTTGCCTCTCTGATCTTCTGGAAACTGGAGGGCGTGTTAACTATAGTGGCTTATTATGCGTTGTAACTTATTTGTTGATTTAAATATTATTATAGTAATATACAATCTTAAATTTAAAAGTAGATTTAAAATACCCAAATATTTATTTCAATAATTCGATTGCTTTGTATTTATTAGTATCCTTAAATAACACGTATAAAATAAACAGTTGCCTTGCTGCTTCTGTAATAAAATCTGAAAGGTACATATTATTTAAGAAGCAATCTAAAATAATTGTAAACCAATAGTTTAATTTCGAATATCATATATTTTAAAGTTTTCTTTAAAAAATTATTTAAATTTCATTTAACAGGTAATTTTTAACAGTAATTTTTACATTGGAATTATTTATGTGGGAGAGTTTCTTATTCCTATTACTATTAAACTAAATAGAAGTTTGAGAAGATGGAATGTAATGACAAGTATATCGTTTAGCCATTAGTTCAAAGTAAAATATGAAAATGCTGTGTCATATTAACTTTCATGAATTAAATGTATCCTCAACCATATGTTAATAATGCACAATACTTGAGCATAGTAGCTTGAAAAATGTCCTTGTGTTTCGGTAATGACTTTGACTTGTCATAACAAAAGTATTTTCCCTCTCGTACTCTCCTGTGCTACACCATTTGGAAAACGTTAGTCTACAATCTCAGTATATGAGCAGACAAAACTCGTACAACCACTTACTTTGGAAGGAGCAAATTTTAACATTCCCTATAATTAATTTTTGTGCGCATCGTTTTAACACTTTCTGTCCCGAGATGCCAATTGGAATCAGATTTTTAGTGTTAAAAATAAATATTTGGAACTGAAAGGGTTAAATCAGCGTGTACTCTTTATTTTCTCAGAATATCATTGGTTCGATAAGAGATCTTTGTTTGGCTCGCCCCATTAGCTTGGGGCACTAACTAATGATCAGATCTTATTCTGAATTGTTTCTTTGGCGATTGGACTAATTGGACTACGATTTTGCGGACTAGGTTTCACTTGTTACTTTCAATCGGTTTTCGTGTTATGATAATCCTTGAATCATTCCTGGATAAATCGATGTCACCGCTAAAATATGTCATAAATAGTGCAACATAAAATTGTCAAATCTGGGCGTCATCGAGATTAGCAATATTGTTCCCTATTTCTGCACTTTATTGTCTGGCACATTTTTGCTGTCAGTTTTATGGAAGGGGAATACTCTTGTTTTTCATTCGTTGCATTCTAACTGCTTTGAGCATATATCTTTGAAAATGATGCTTTTATTTATTAAAAATACATATTTGAACCTGGCTTAAAATTACTAATTTGTATTCAAATGTTGTCATTACAGAACACACAACCTTTGATTTCCATGTCATAATTTCAGTCAAATATAACTGTCCATTTTGTGAATTCAAAATGTCTACCCGAAAGTTGGTTACCTTGAATTCACGTGTGACTCTTTTGTCACACACACTAGGGTGATCATTCCCGGCCGTCCAAACAGTTAGCCTATACCTTTCTTGTAGGTCGGACGGTCTGGGTCTCAACAACAACACTCGGGTGGTCACTGCGTTCATTTACGTCTGTTGTCCGTATCCTCAAATGTTCCCAAAATGATCCGTATATAGTTTATTTGTCACACACCAGTATATTACCTAGATTTTCGTTTTGTGTCATTACAACCGTGATGTTGCAGTGTAATTTTTAAGCCAAAATTGAGTCTAATACTTTACATCATCTTTGCACATTTGATGGTATGGACTGTTAATTTGAGCTCAAATATGACCCAATTAAATTTTCAATTCAGTCTAGTTACTTTCTATTAGCAATCTAGTTACTTTTTATTCGCAATCTAGTTACTTTCTATTAAGTTTAGTTATTTTCTATTAACAATATTCAGTCTAGTTACTTTCTATTAACAATATTTAGTCCAGTTACTTTCTATTAACAATATTTCTGAACAGAATTTCTTTAAAATATTTAAGCCATAAAGTCATAGTCAGAGTTTTCTAATCATTAAATATTCAACATTATAGCTTCTATGTGCATAGACTGTTATCATTAATGCACTCTTATTCCTAATAAAACCCAATTGCAGCTCTTCAGATGCGCATGCCTCTTCTATAATGAAGTGAATTCCAATTAACACCATGGGATATGCAGAAAATGGTTTCGGGCAATGCTGACAGCATACCGAGACATTCAGTGGAGAGATTAATTTTGGCAACTCATAAAGCATACCTACTTAAAATCAGTCCACTCAGCAGTCATTATTGAACAAGACACCGTCAAGCAGAATGGGACATAAAATTCATTAATAATTTTCCTCTTCTTCGAAACAATAAATACGAGGCATACATTTATTGTTGACATACATTTTAAATTTTAATGCAATGCAATACTGAGTTTGGTAATTTGAGAAGAAAAATCCTTTTTGAAATACCAAAAAGATGTACATATAGTTGGAAAGTATACTTTACAAAACTTAAAAACTCAATTCTTATATATTTGAAAAATAAATGAGAAATTATTAATATATGTGAAATAAACCGCACGGTTGTTGGTAGGATTTACAATACATCGATGTTTAATTTTGTGTAATTGTAGGTTTGATATTTTGGAAAGTATTTGTACTTTACAAAATTTCAAAGTGTACATAGTTTATACTACGATGAATGTACCGTCGCTTGGAAATTAAAGCAGTATTCGCGTATCTCAAGCTACAGTCTTTAAAGCTAAAATCTTGCATAATTAACGCATAAGCCAACACTTTGTAACATGTAAGCGTTCGTTTATTCAAATAGTTCACTTCTCATAGGCGCAATGCCTGGCTGAAAATTTGACTTGTTTTGTCTATTTCGCCTTGTTGCAAATTCAGTATATAAGCTTTTAAATTTTTTTTGCTAAGGGTGCTCAAGATACTGTTAGTCGATAGGTTATAGTCACTTTACTGCAGATAGATCTATGGTACATACTAGAAGGGCTGTTGGGCTCCTTACTGGGCACTGCACCCTTAAAAAACACCAAAATATTATAGGTGTCACTAAGGATTCACTTTGCAGAGGCTGCAATTATAGCGAAGAAACTGCCGCTCACATTCTTTGTGAATGTGAGGTTTTCTGCGCCCATAGGTTCGAACACATGGGTCGGCATGTGATTGAACCCTGTGACATTCCTGTCAAGTGCCTGCTTATTTTTGCTTCGGCTAATGGTCTCTTTTCTTAGAGATCTTCACTTTTTGGGGTAGTACAATAGACTTCTGGTCGATGTGCTGGTTTCCTTTGGAGACACCCGCCTTCATGTCATTCATTCATTCATTCAAGGTACATACTCATGGACTTTTACTAACAAAGCTATTTGAAGATTTGAGGGCTTTTTCAATATTTCTGTATATGCGTCCAATCTTTTCTAAAGTGAGTATTTAAGAATTTTATAAAAGTATTTTCTGAAGTATTTTCTAGAAGCACTGTTAGATGATTTCTGATTCATAGTCAAAGTTGCAAAATTCGAATAATACAATTTTCAACTTTGATAATTAAAATTTTCAATTCTTTCTATCACCACAATTATTGTTTATTTGGCGCAGAAGTGAACTGGGGTTGAAAATTAGTTTACCGATGCTTGTAGCTGTATTGAATTGGCATTCCAATATTTCTGAGGTTAATGCTACAGTATTTGTAGATAAATGTATTTGTTATTAAAATAATATAACAAAAACAGTAAGGGCGTGAACTACATTTGGAGGAATAATGATACTCCTTTCATATAAGAAAGTCAGATCTGTCCCTCAAGAAAAGAAAGACGATCGCGTCTTTGTTAAAGTGAAATCGCGCTTATCTTGATAACGGAGTCCTGTTTAGCCTTCGAAATCATTTGGTGCCCGTATACATTAGTTTAATGTTGTTTTCAAGTAAATATTATATCGACAGGTATTCTCTGACAGCAGTTTGAGTGAGTTATTTGAATATTTTGTACACTGCTCACAAGTGAAATTTCAACATCATAAAGTTGTAGGTGTAGCTCTATGTAAATCAGACAATAGAAACAGCAGGGTGAGATATGCAATGATCACAGTTTCGTTAGTGATGTAACATCTTACCAGGTCAAGGAGGAGCGATATCACAGTTAAATTGCAGAGTCATTGGTTTCAGGTTGTAAAAATCATCACAGTGTGTCAAGAGTAAGTCGACGTACCGCATACGTTCAGATGTCGTCAACACAACGGCAACAAATCATTGTTTTACGTGAGGGTGGAATGAGTTTTCGAAGGATCGCTGAACTATTGGGTCGTGATGTGAGCACAGTTCAACGGTGTGTGTTACGGTTTATGAGAGACAACGAAACGACACGAAGATCAGGTAGTGGAACCACGTTTCGGTTTGGCATGTTAGATGGCCGTACTCGCGTATGGAGCCGCTTTAAATAACACCACCAGGAAGCTTTTTCTATCAGTCGCCACACAGCCCTCCTAAGTGGTACCATGGTTTGTGGTGGTATAACATTTGGTGGATGAACACCTTTGGCCCACGTTCTGGCATTATCACGCCACAACGATACGTCTCTGACATTGTGTACAGCCATATCTGTCAATCGGGTCTGAACTGCTTTTTCAGCAGGATAATGCCAGGTTCCATACAGCACAAGTAACTATGAATAGTCTACACGATTTTAATATCCTGCCTTGGCCAGCATATTCTCCGGATGTGTCGCCAAATGAATATATCTGGGACATCATGGGTCACCGATTAAGAGAACTCCCAATTCCAGCAAACCATGCTTAATTACAAGCACACTTGCTTGCTGTATGAAATGCCATCCCACAGCACACCATTGACCATCTCATTGAGGGGATACCTCGTTGTATTCAATCATGCATAGCCGCTATCGTTGAGTCTATTCCATATTGATCTAAGGTCAATAATGTTCCATGTTTTAATTTTCCAGGTATGATTTTTGATCGTTTGCACATCTCCATGTCACAACTATATTCTATAAATATACCAAGGATACATCAATTTCTTCATGATGTTGTGATTTCAATTGTGAGCAGTGTATATAAAAGAAAACATAAAGTGAGAATGAATACGTATGTTCCACTAATTAGTTTGTGCCTTTTTAACACTTTACAACGTAGTTGAAAAGTGTTTATGACTTTGTTAATTATGTCTGTCTATCTGTCTGTATGTCTGTCTGTTAGCCCGATAACTGCCGTAATAATAACTTTAACAAAATGAAATTTTAGTATGTTGTTCAGACGATCTGTGGGACCTAAGGGAATATAAATGAATAATATCACCCAATAAGTTTTGGACTGAACTCAAGTTGAAAAAATGAAATACATTGAACCCTATGGGAACTAATTTTTCAAACATTTTTTAACCGAATTTAAAATTCACAAATTGCTTCGAAAATTTTAGGAAATATTCAAACTATGAAAAAAAATTCTGGGAAATATATTCAGTATTTTTTTAAATAAAAATGAAAATAATAAGGACACTTATATTATATGAAGAGATCACGTGACCCTCTTCAAATTGAAATGCGGCATCCATCTTGTGTCAAAATTGTGATTTTTAAAGTTCTTTTCAATTTATATTAGTGTTGCATCCGTCCTAAAACCGCTTTATTTTTTATTTTTTCTGTGCATCTATATTCTGAAAAAACGCAATTACAATATATTTGAGTTTAAATGATCAATGCCATCCATCTTGTGACAAAATCGTGATTTTTAAAGTTCTTTTTAATGTATATTTAGTTTTGTATGCGTCCTAAAACCGTTATATATTTGCTTAATTTCGGTGCGTCTACATTCTGAAACAACGCAATTACAATATATTTGAGTTTAAATAATCATCAGACTGTGATTATTTTTACAACAAAATCAAATTTTCACTTATGGAGAATGTAATCACATAAAGATGTAGAATGAGTTGTCTAAGAATATCTGAATTTCGTTAACGCAAAATTATTTAGCTCTTTGAGTCTGAAGTATATCTGATATGAATGAAACATTCATTTATTTTACATAGAGAACAAACGATTTCATAGCAGACTTTTTCGATGAAGTTTCAAACATAGAGTTATATTTCGTTTACCTCAATGGTTTTAAAAATTAAATGCACTATCGAAGTATTGTGATGAATGAAAAGAATGGAATAAACGTGTATGAATGAAATATTTACAGCTTTTACATAGAGAGCCAGGCGATTTATATTTTACTGACGTCATTTGAATAAAGTTCATTTTTTTTTCGATGAAATTTCAAGTTTTCAAATATCATAAATTAATGTAGTATTGTGATGATTAAAAAACTAATGTTTCTGAATGCATCGCATTTTAGAGACGTTTAAATAAAATTGCATTGCAGTTGGAAAGTGTTTCATAAGTGTGTTTGTTTCATAAGTTGGAAAGTGTTCAATGCTTTATGCATGATTGATCTTTCTTGTTTATCTCTACATTTATAATCTCATTATTAAGTTTAGAATACGTTGAGATCAATTTCTTCAACTTTCAAACTTTTACCTCCTATAAAATCTATCCTGAAAATTCTTCCTGAAACTTCCACCCATTTCTTAAAAGCTCGTGCGTTAATTTCTAACGATGAAACGTTTGGCTTCGGCTATGCTTTACTGTAAACAAATTTTGCCGTCGCTTTAATCCCTCTAACTCTTTGGTAAATTGGTTTACAACAAAATAATTAAATTTCTGCAAAATGAGCTGTCTTAACTAGTTTTATAACATCTACACGTATGGCAAGCAGTGGCTAAATCTCGTGTGATTAAGTTTGATAGCCTTTTTGTAGTAAATAACAAATTCAGGTGTTTAGGAATTTTATTTAATTTGGACATTGAACGTATAAAAATATTTTGTCGAATAATGTCTTAAAAAGTTTTAATAGGGGTTAATACGAATATGAATTATGAGTTAAAATCACAGCTAAGGTTCAAAACATTTAGTTATGCTTAAGTACATAGGTAGTTCAGGCATTTCGCTGCAAATACTTTTTAAAACTGTATAAAACGTTTTTATTATAATTCAGTGAAAAATATGACCTTGTTTCGATGTCGGAAGGATTAATACTTCAATCGCAGCCCGCGCCAGTTACTTTATGGGCAGGCTTTAATGCAAAAATTGTGAAAAATTTTCTGGGTGTTTCTTTCCTTAACATGTGAAACAATTCTTTGGTTGTTAAAAACATTTGATAATCACTGCTCTAATACATAAAATTTTCTATTTTTGTCATTGTTGAAATACCTATTTGAAATATAAGGTGTGCTGCTGAATTTCAATGATCTCCAACAAATTTTATGGAATATAATTAATATGCAAATAATAATTCTCAAACATGCTTCAATCGGGATATGTAAATTTAAAAATCATTAAAAATTTAAGACCACTTGGTGAGATGGTCGGAGAAATCGATAATCTGTTACATGACCGTATTTGATTGTTCCGTATTTGATCAAAGTAAAACTGCATGTACTGCATGTGTACGATTGTAAGAGATAAACAAATTGCGTAAAATAGCTATTAATAATGACGTATTATAAAAAATTATTATGCACATTACTTTCACTAGAAAGCAAAATTCATGGGGGAAGGGGAGGGGGTTCAGAAAAACACTAACGATCTTTTAAGGAATATCACATCCTCCTGTATACAAAGATTCAGTTATGCATTATTCATGATGTTTGTTTCTTCATTAAATTAAAAATTCGTACAAATCCATTAAAATATTTTGAATTCATCATAACACTAGGTATTGCAAGGAAAATAAAATATCACCACTTCAGTATTACAACTATTTTTACGAAATATTTAGCCTTACGCATTTGTCTGTAAAATTAATGTGTCTTAGTCAATAGTTGCCTTAATTACTGAATTGAAAATCTATCAGCAATATTTCAGTAATTTGTGTAAGGTATAATTTGTTTCATTGTCTAACATTTAGGTCAATTTGATAAATTTTACCTCTTTTAAATATAAATATCATTGGGCGGCAATATCTGTAAGGTACTTCTACTTCTCCCCCTTTCGACTCGATCAATTTAATCCAACATCCATTTGCCTAATGACCCTTATACCTTACGATTCCTCGTGAAGTTGCACCTAATGATACAAAAGGATTGTATAGGAAATGATATTACAATCTTCAACTTCGACAGAAAAATGAAATGGCAGTCGTTAAATAAATTCTCATGAACCATAATAAACAAGAATATTTTTATGTTTGGGGAAAATAATTAGAGAACATTTACACAAACATAAAAATATTCAGCGCCATAAAACAACCAGAAAACCTGAACATTAACCTTATTAAATACTTGTGACTTTGAAAAATAATGGTTGTATTTGGAAATATTTGCGTCACAAATTCAGTTTCTTTATTAAATTCAAATATATGCTTAAATGGAATTATAAGACTGTCACACCTTCCAAAAATTCGACTAGTGTATATATATATATATATATATATATATATATATATATATACACTTGTATCCAATATTAAGATTACAAACACAATAAAATTGGCATCTCGAAAAATAATTGGTTTATTGTAATGATATTTTGTACATATATGTCCCATATTATTAGATAGCCAATAGTGAGTTAACAAAATAAACAGGGGGTATATTTTTGCGATATGCAAGTGAGACTAAAAACGGCCATACCTTGATATACCATATCTCTAGAATGGTTCGGCTAAAAAGGAGTGTAGACACCCCGCACAGCTTTACAGACCCAGCAACGGGCCTTCATAATATATATATATATATATATATATATATATAAAGTAAGTGTACCAGTAGTGGGCCATGTGCCAATAGTGGGCCACCAGTTTTCAAACTGGGAAAACAGGTTTAAAGGTCATACTTGTAAGGTAACAGAATAACTGCTGATTGGTTGAAACCCTTATTAGTTATCTGACAAAGGCACAATCTCAGTAACATGCTAGTCTTTGAGGTGGAAGGATACTTTTCTTTAGTGATCACACAAAGGGATTTTTCTAGTTTATTCTTATTGCTTTCCTCAAGAGTATTCATTTAATTTTTTTTCTCTGAAAGCATATTTAATTTGGTTTTAAAATGTCATATTTCTATTTCATTGTACACTTAATATTTTGTAAATTATGCTTAAAAGACATAAAATGAACAGATTATTAATTTTGAGGGGAGGCCCACTTTTGGGTCATTACTTTTTAAATTGCTCCAGTAGTGGGCCTAGGTGGTCCAGAACTGAAATTGGAAAAGTAAAGTTAGAAGCATTCTTAGAAAATAAAGGAGAATGTAAAGACCCTGTGGAACAAAAAGACCTTTACTATTTATGGTTGGAGACAAAGGAAACTGCGAACATGGAATCATTTTTTCAGGGTGCACCAGTCAATTCTCTTGAGGCGACATGCAGTAAAGAGCCTGTTGAGCTGGACCATGATGAAAGTACCGTTGAATCTACAGAAGTGGATCTTAATATTCAAGAAGTTTCAAGAGAGCTTATTGGAGATGCAATGCATCCAATGTCATTAAATACTGTCCATCCTATTGCAGGTTCATCCAAAAATGTACCATCTCCCTCCAAGAGAGTTCTTTTCTGGCCAGACGGGGAAGGTGACAAGATAAAAAAAAAGAGAAGACGAGAAAAGCTTCCTACAGTTGTGACTTCAACTCAAATGCTTCAATATTATAAGAAGAAAGAAGATATTAAAATTGCTACAGAAATTATATTAAATATTAAATTTGCCACAGAAAAAGGGAGAAAAAACTGAAAGAGAAAGTAAAAAATTGAAATGGAAGAAAAGAAAAGAATGATTGCAGATCAGAAGAAAAAGAGAACAAAAAAACTTTCAGAGTCTTCCACTTCTTCTTCATTCGAACCTTCTGTCTCTGACCTTTGGGATGATTCATTTGGGGATGAAAGTGAAGAAGCAGGAGAACCTATCCCAGAAGAATCTGAAGTGCAGGAGGGACATTTTATACTTTTCTCACTTTTAGGGGGGAAAAGAAATACCCAAAAATATGCGTTTTTATGTGTGATACATGAAATAAAAGAGAAAACAATACGTGTTCAAGTACTGAAGTCAACAAGGAATAAAAATCACTTTGTCATCATGGAAAATGATGTATTTAATGTAACTTTTTCAGTATAATTACAGTGGCACCACAACCACAACTTACATACACTTTTTGCACATTTTTTGTAAAAAATTGGCAATATAAAAAAAATTGTAAAGTAAGATTTAAACTACATTCGCTTTTAATTAGGTACATTTTTTATACATATATATTAGAAATTCTGTTAATGATAATATATAGCGAAATATAACTTTCAACAAATCTTATACATTATTTGAGTGGCCCAATTTTGGTGGGTCCACTATAGGTACATCAGAAATTTAAAAGGCCCACTACTGGCACATACAGGAAGTTAAAGTTTTTTATTTTAAAAAAAATAATATTTTGTTTGCAATTTGATGTGATAATAATTATAGATAAGAGTTTAACCAATGATATAAAAATATATTTATGCTATAATTCCCTAAAGTTTCAATGATAATTGATTGAATGCCCTTAAATGGTCCACTACTGGTCCACTTACCTTAATATATATATATATATATATATATATATATATATATATATATATATATATATATAAATATATATATAGTAAAAATAGTTTGATTTAAATCAGTTCAGTCTTGGTGTATTGCCCAAAGCTGAAAGGTCTGAATATCAAGTACGTTAGATTAGAGTTATGTTACTTTAGAAACAAGTGCGGATACGTAATCCCCCAATATAATTGTATACTCATCCGTACAAGAGTAACCAACAAGATGAAGAAACGTACTCTACATCTCTAAAGTATTAGTCTCTCTAAAGTATTAGTCATCTCTAAAGTATTAGTCTCTTATGCTTACTAACTCTCATCTAATACCATAATTCATTTGAATTGTGTAATTTTTCAAGATATTCCCTACCAAATAACTCATCGGTAGGTCAGAAGTAAACTTCAGTAAAATAATTGTTAATTTAAAATCAAGGATGCTCAAAACTTGTAAATTTATCCCAATCCTATAGTCTAATTTCTGATATCAAGGTAATAATCTCATTTTAGATGAAAAACATTTTACAGAATTGTAAATCAGTGATTTAAAATATATCATACCTTACACACGATATATGTATCTGTAACGAAAAAATACATTACATATATCTATATAAAAATATGTTAACTTCATTAATTAGATAAACTTCAACATTTAGTTCTTGAACTATATTATATGTGGTATATTACATTTCTTAATACAAACCATTCCTATGGCACCTGATTTCGCTTGTAAATGTATACATAAAATCCGTAATTAATATCCTAGCAACGACCCTTTGCTGGCTAATAATACTTAGAACAATGCTGCTACAAACTGAGACTCAATTCAATGGAATAATTTATGTTAGCACAATGAATAATTTATGGTCAGAACACTCATATTTCTATGAGTGTTAACTCGGATTGTATTGGTCGGAATCCAATAAAAACGTTTATGAAATTTATTTGTAGTTCTGACCATTGTTATTGGGTAAGATTTGGCAATCGTGGTAACCCAGTAGCTGAGAGGTCCGGGGTAATCATTCCATATTGTTTTGTTGTTAGCTGGGATCTGCTACAACATCCTGAGAGCATAGGTGTTGTAGTATCCGTAAAGGGTGTAATGTGTTTCGCCTTCCATTGTGCACCAGAGTAATCAGCAGAATGATCCAGTCTCTGTGTTGGCTAATGACTAGTTAATGAAGTGTCTGGACAGTAAAAGAAATTTAAGTATTACCTATAGTTATTGAGTGAGAAGGGGGGGTTGCAAAAAAGTGATCAGCCGATTATTCATCACCCCTCTTAGACTATGGTGGTGGTGGTCACGAATGATGATGGATACGCAGCCATTACCGCTTGTCAGTACGGTGTAGACGATAAGAGGATCAGTTGGCGAAAAACTCATTGAAATGAGAATATTAGAATCTTTCTGGTATAATTATTGTAACTTCTAATCCAGTAATGATTGAAGACGTTTTTAGTCCCGTCCACAGTTAATAAAATTCTAAGCGCTGTGTAACACAGTAAAGTATGTCTGTCATATATTGCATAAAAGCATAAAATTGTTCAAATGAACAACCATTCCCTTTGGTGGACCACGGTTTTGCGGTCACTGTGACTCGCGAGCAGGGTGCAGGTGATCAGTGAATACAAAAGACTTTTAAGCAAGGATTATAGTAGAACTTTACACTATATAAGCTGGAGCAGTAGCTGCCATCTTGACTCCCATTTAAAGCAATGGCTGTACATGACGACAAAATAATTACTTTTCTCGGAATCTCGAGAAAATGAAATTATTCTAGACTACTTTCTGTTTCTTCTTCGATTCAGACGTCCGACCTACCAGAAAGGTATAAGTTATCTGTTCGGATGGTCGGGAAGTGCCACCCAATTTAGATACCCAATGGGGGAGGCATCCACAGGGACCTACTGTCCTTCCTCTACCACCAACCTCTCGGAAGGACTTACGGACCTACATGTTTAACGTGTCGTACTCCCGTGGACACAGCGGTAGTTTGGGCAGTGGCGGGAATTGAACCTGGGCCTTTCTGGTGCAATTTCCGCGCACCAACCACTGGGCTATTGCGCCCCCCCCCCAGAATACTTTCTTGACTGATTGGTACAATTTTTTGAAAGCAGAAGCACTTTTTTACAGCAAAATTGCATATCAAGTATCAATCATGTAGCATGCTCGCGCCATTGAAATAACAGAGGCAAACGACGATTTACTAGATCGGATAGAATCAAAATGGAGATTGCCTCAGCCTGTGTATTTAAAAGCTTTACGTTTAAGAATTTTTCTGGTAGCTGCAATTCACAAACACATGGCTTTCGTCTCATTTCGAGGTGTTGACATGCTATGCAGGATCTATGAGTAAAATCCCTATTGCGACACAAGCAATTGACCATGGCGTCCAAGTAACTCGAACCTGCGATGGTAATGTGGAATGCAGTTTATCACAGACGTATTAAATCATGTTTTAAAATATTTTAAGGTTTTCTTTTTGTAACTAAGATACAGTTTTGAAATTTTTTGCATTTTTTTGTAAGCGTGTATTTGATAAAACAGTGAATGCAATTAACATTAAGATTGAGAGATACTTTTGAAAAAAAAAATTAGAACGGTTTAGATTTCCTCTCGTCTTTTTACTATAAGTGTCAGTAAAATATTTTAATTAAATATAATACCAGAAGCACTTAAAACTTCATGTACAGTTTTCTTTAGTATGTTCTAAGGAACGTAAAAACAAACATAAATATTTTTGAAAAAAAAATAGTAAAGATTTTTTAAAAATAAAATGTTTTTTAATTTGAATTTTAATTAAGCATGTAGTTTAATAAGATTAAAAAAAAAGTTTGTCATTTAATTCTAAAACATAATATACCTAAATATTTCACTATAATACTTAAAAAAATAAAATGTTAAAAGGGCATCGTGTACCCTTAATATGAATATTAAAAAATATCTTTGAAAAATATTGCTCCTTTTGCATAATATTACAATAAGAGAAATTTTTTTATAATATTACAATAAGAGATATTGCTTTGAAATAATTACTTTTAAATCATAAAATTCATCTAAAATGTTATTTCAAATTAACTTCTTGAGTTAACTTTGAAAAACAGTTATAGCCATCTGTGCATCAAACATTAAAATATTTTTGATATTTAAAGATCCTTTTAAGGTTAAAGGAATATATTCCAGCTATTTCTAAAACTCATTTATTTAAAACATTAGAATCAATAGATTAGGGAATAGAAAAAAAATCTTACGTGCTTCCAGAATTGATTGTTGAAATTATTGAACACAAATTCGATACTGATAAAAGTAATTGGGGAAAATGCTATGACGATACACATATACATGGGAGGCAGGCATTTTATTAACTGCTTTGCAGATTGGATACGAGATTCACTAATGAGATTATTTTATAAACATTTAAATGATCCCATTAAAGCTTATTATGTGATAAACCAAATCAATTTACTAATACTTGCACTTCATTACTAGTAATGGTTGTCAGTTATGCTTACAAGTTTCATGAAATATGCAATGAAATTGTTAAGTTCGACATTTATTTATATCACAGCCTAACGTTTTAGTGAAATATTTAAATTAAATAATAAAATCTTACATTTGTAATAAACGAAGTATGAAATATAATTGAGAAGCAACTTTTTCTCTTTCTTTACAATTCAAAGTGTATGTAGAAAAGTATATTGTACCAAGTTTTAAAATCCGACCCCCTCTGTTTTAATTGATTTACACGTATTAAGTACCTCTTGATACAAATTAAATAATTTAAGTTCTCTTCCCCCCTCTCTTTCTTTCTGTGTTGTGTGTGTGTGTGTGTATGTGTGTGTATGTGTGTTGTCTCTGTATGCATGTCCTTGTACGTTTGCCTCTATGTATGTGCTTATTTCTGTGTGTATGTGTGTTCCTTTGTATGTTTCCATATATGTGTGTCTACAATTATGTTTTTTCAGTGGGTGTTTATCTTTGTTTCTTTGTATTTTTTACATCTGTCTGTTTCTATGTATGTGTATATTGTTTCTGTGTATGTGTGTGTGTGCGTGTGTGTGTGTGCGCGCGTACGTGCGTGTGTCTGTGCATGCATGTGTGTCTGGCTCTTCGTGTTTCCCTATGTATTTATGTGTGTCTGGCTGTGTGAATGTGTTTGTATGTCCTCCTCTGCTTATGTGAGTCCTATCTGTGCTTGTACATATGTGTGTGTATGTCTCTCTGTGTGTTTGTTGGTATATCTGCATGTTGTACGAACAAAATGCTAATATGTGGATAAAACGAAATAAATTCCGTACACTTGTTTCAAATAGCAAGTATACTTACTATTAATTTTCAAATGATATTATAAAATTTTAATCATTTCATCTTCAAGAATATAACTAGACATTCCAAAATCGCATACACTTCCCAACAAACCGAAATTTAACTTCTCAGATCAAACATCTCTTCCATAATGCATTGCCCTCCAATTAACAGTATTGGATATTCTGACAATAGTTACCGACAAAGCAGACAATGTGCGTGAAAATCCAATAGGGAAATAAATGTTAGAGTGCATCTCGTTTGAACAAGTCTGCTCAACATTCATTGAACATGACGGTGCTAAACAGAAATAGATAGAAACTCGGTAGCCGTTTTCGTCACTTCTGAAATAAATATAAATATTTTAAACAAATCACACATTTGTTAGAAGGAATTGCTGCACTTCTATTATGCTTCAATTAGTTAACATGTTTAGCATAGCTATCTCTGTGATACCTAGTATCTAAAGTTACTATGTGTATGCATAATGTATAGGGAAAGTATATGATGAGGCGAAAAACGCATATCGCAGATTGGGATGAATTTACAGGTTTTCATCATATATGAACATCACTGAATAGTTTTTTAGATGCATCTGTCTGTAACTGTGACATTGGAAAAAATGACATCTGTCTGTTAAATGACATTGGATTTAAATAACATTGGGTGTGACAATTTAATCGCTTAATGGTAGGGAACTAGTGATTGTTAAAATGTAGTTTATTTTATCTAAACATCATAAAATATTACATATTTTTTAATCTAAATGCGAATATCATTTATAGAACTATGACATGCTATTCATGACATAACATGCACTATTCTTGAAATATTACACATTTTCAATCTAAAATGAAAATCATAAATTAATCAGTGAATGAAATATTAGTTAATACTTTATCGTTACTTTTAGTTTAAGAGATATTGGCATCATTGTTTAGGAATTATCTCGATCAGAATCAATATATTTCAATATTATATATTATATATTCAATATTATATATTTCAATATTATTAATTATAATCAATATAATCAATCAGAATCAATATCAGATTCAACGATCAAAATCAATATCAGAATCAACGATCAGAATCAATATATTTTTTTCGTACAGAAAATGTGATCAAACAACCTATTTATGTGACGTTTGGTATATTTATTTGAATAGAAATTCACTCCGTGAGTTGGTACAGTACGGTGTACACTGATGAAACAGAATCAACAGAACCAAAGGTGGCTGTGTCAATACACAAAGACAAAATTGGATATATGTGTTCCTATCAATAATAATAGAAGATCATCAATGCAGTTTAGACATTTTTAATTGAACTGGTCTCACATTTGCAATTTCCTCCGCAAATAGTAATATGATAATTGAGTTGCGTTTGTTTACGTTCGGGTTTAAAAGACACTGTCAGAGAACACGTTGTCAATCTCATAGCAGTACATGAAGTGTTTAAGAGTATTTGAATCTTTCTGATGTTTAAAAAAATATTAATGATTATGTACGATGATGTTAAATACTAATCAATGTGATGTATTTCATGAAAATCTCAGTGATGAATATTTAGTAAATCAATGAAAATGAATTGTGTTAAAAAATATAATAGTTGCGTAATTTGTACAAAAAAGTGTTAGTTGTTAAATGTATCAGTTATTGTATATAAGTGTGTAACATTAAGAAAGTGAATGTGCATATACTTAAAATTTCATAAATTAGTCAAAATTTAAATTTTTCTTGATTTGAAAGCTCGACCTGATATAATGTTAATGAGTGAACTGATATATATAGTGTATAATAGGTGTATAAACTTTTGTGTGCACAATAAGACTTTGTGAATTACAGCAGAATTATGACAAACTTTCAGCAAAGTAAAATGTCAATTACAAAGTTGGCAGTGATACAAACTTTAGTAGTGTTTCTTCTTTTTTTTTGTGTTTGACGACCGGAGATATATATGAGACCATATTTGAGGCAAGATTTAGCGGAGACAGTTTTATGTTGAACATTTATGATTGTCTGTAATATCAAACAATACATTAGATTTAAGGATGCCAGGTTATTGTACCCTGACCCGAGAGGTCAAATAAGACCTTAAAATAGGGGGACAAAGTGAAGACACTATATTGGGTAAGGATGTTAACCAATTTTGGAGGATGTCTGGTCAGATTGCCGTATGATCGGCCAATAGTAGACAAGAGTCGTGTTTGACCTCAGGCAAAAATAGGTTGCAACATTTGGTAAGTTCTAGAGATGTTAAGAACAGTAAGAGAGTTCAACAGCAGGCGAGTTCGAGAGTTCGAGTTTGACAAGAGCAGTCGGAGCAGACAAGAGTCGCAGTGAAGCCAGAGTACCAGACTTTGTACGACTGGCGATGCAGTTATGATGAGGTCAGATTGATTCGTGTTCAGTGATCGACTTCTGTATGAAACGGCATACCGCACCGTGAGTTGGTACAATACGGTGTATACTGATGAAACAGAACCAGCAGAATAAAAAGTGGCTGTGTTAATGCACAGAGACAAAATTGGAGGTATGTGTTCCTATCAATAATTATAGAAGGCCATCAATGCAGTTTAGGCATTTTTAACTTAACTGGTCTAACATTTGCAATCTCCTCCGCAAATAGTAATATGACAGTTATTGTAATTAATTTAATAATAAACCAAATGTTGTTAATAAAAGATTTTATTTTAAAGTTAAAATGGTGCAATTATTGCGGTAGTATGTTAATGTATTCTGTTAAAGAATCTCGCACTGAAGATAAATATGGTGAGTTTAAGCGGCACACAACGCAATGTGTTTTAAGTTTTCACGATATACGATAATTACGGCCATGGTTTAAAATAATTTAAGTTAAAATGCGCTTTGCATTGCACTTTACGTAATTTTATTTAAATGTGCACCACAATATATATAACACTAGGAGATCTGTCCCCCTGCTCGCTACTTTCGCTAAAACCCCTCGCTTCGCCGCATACTTCCTAATATCTACTTATTGAATTCGCTATTGATAGTTTCACTAAATTAGTCATCATGCTCGTCAAATTTATCGCCAAGCTTGACACACAGCGAAAGAGAAGTGTTTCTTTCATATATAAATGAACATTGGAGAATTGTCGATTGTAAAAATTCAAAACTATTACACAAATATATTCTCTCGTAAACGGTAAGAATTAGATCCACAAGAATATAAATAAAAAATGTATCGCATGATTTTGCATGAAAAATGAACATATTTCATGGTAAATGATACTTTTTTTAATATTTTATAATACTTTTGATAAATTTATTAAAGCATTGTGTTATATCTTGAGAACGGTTCATCGTAGCTTCTAAAGTTTATATCATTCGTTTTTTAATAAAATTTTCGTAAGAAATAATCATATACACTACATTATTAAAGATTTAATAAATAAACATTTATTAAAAAACTTTCAAAATGTCATTCAAAAATTTATGAATCTTCCGGTCATTCGACTGCATTTAGAATCAATAGGCTTCTAGAATTCAACAATTGTAATTATTGTACTAAATTCTTTGCAAAATGCTTCGTTAGTTAGTAAGATATCGCTTCCAAAAGCACACACTCACGCGTACACACACACGCAAACACAGACACTACCTCAAAAACTTTGGATTCGAGTTCCAGGGATGCTTGAAACTTCTCTTCCGCCGAAAACTCGAATTTGAATTTTTGACTCCGTCACAATACTTTTCCTATACGTTTATACTACGTACATATAGAAAGTAACTACATGTATAACTGACCTTATCCATAATATATGTTCGTGTCCTTAACAGACTAACAATTGCAAAATTCCGAATTTTTGCAAGCATATGCATAATTGATTTTTTTCTAGACGGAGCAATTTTTTAAAATTTTAATGTAGTTTGAGTTATTCTACTTTTGATGCACTTCTGAAATTTGAAAAATTCTTCTGTAGGGACGCTTTCTTCGAGTATCTCTGTCTCATACCGAAAAAACAAGAACATAAAGAAATATTAAATTCAGTAAATCTATAGAGAAATGGTACGGAACACGTTGAAATAAAGCCGTCTTTTGATTTAAACTTTAGTTTGTCTTAAAATAGTTCGCGAAGTGAGCTCAGTGAGTCCGAGGCAAGATACGAGGTTTGGGGAAACATAGCGAGCAGTGGACGGAGCCTCTTAGTAATATAAACAAAATCTGATGTGGGCAACACATGACTTTCCTTATATAATGCGATAAATTTACTACTTTTACAGTGAAAAAAATCGGTTATTCTTATAGTAGATACTTATATTCTTTCCAAGATATTGAATTTTCGACAGCTAGTCGTCATTTTTATTGGTTTAGAGTCATTTTTATCCATTTGGCGATATTTTCGTTAATTTGGCAACATTTCAAAAATTCGTCAAGTTGGCGACATTCCGCCAAATTCGTCGCCAAAATCTCTCCAAGCGTTATGGACGGAGAAATAAGTTATTCTTATAGTAGGTAAATGGCTATAGGCGGTCAAATGCAAAAGTATTACTCGAAGTATCTTTTCTCATGAATGGAACGAGCTAGATCCACGAGAATGATGTTACTAAATTTATCACATGATATTACATATGAAAAGTGAACATCTTTCTCAACAGTTAATAATTTTTTTTAACTTATGGGATTTTTTGATAAATTTATTTGAAAAATGTGCAATATCTGGAGAACGGTTCATGCTAGCGTTTTAAAGCTTATGTCAATCATTTTCTAGGGAAAAATTACATAAGAAATGTCTAGTTGCGCAACTTTATTAAAGGTTTTGATCTTTTGATGATTTTTTCAAAATTTACTTGAACATTTAGGGGGTTCTGAACATTCGATTACGTTTAAAAACAATAGGCTTCCAGTATTCACGGATTGTGATTTTTGTACCAAATTTCATACGAATTGCTTCATTCGTTCGTAAGATATCGTCTCCCCACACACACACACACACACAGACATCACCTTAAAAATGTTTGATTCGTGATCAGGGATGCTTGAAACGTGCTCTTCCGTCGAAAACTCGAATTCGAATTTTCGACCCCGTCACAATATTTTCCTTATACATTATGTATATAAGGAAGTAATAAATAATTTTAAAATCACTTATTCCTCACTGTTTTGGAAAATATTCTAATCCTTGCATTTCACAATTTTCAGACGATTTGCCGATAATTTTATTTCAATGCATAATAGGTAGATGAATGCATGAACTCGCCTATTTATTATGAATTCAAAGAGGTTTTGTACTCTTATTTTCGTTAAAACGAACCGCTGATTTTACAAATATGATCTCATTCTATCTAGAGCATTTCAGCACAGCAACCTACCAATAATTTACCCAAAAACTACAAATTTTATTAAAAGTTCAGTATAAATAACTTTACGTTCACCAGCTTGCCATCGTAAATTCACACTTACATTACTTCAAATCCAATTATAATTTCTGAGGTCAGATATCTATTGTAGAATGATTTGTAGTTGAATGAGCGCCATTACAATAGATATGGACATTAGTGGCAGCAGAAAAGGAAAATTCAATGGAGGACTTAATGCCGATAACCATTAGTGCTTAGCTCTTTTAAATAAGTCTATTCAGAAGTCAGTTAACAAAATTGATTCAAACAGAAACTGATAGTAAATGAGTTAATTATTTTTTCGCTACGATATAAACACTGTGCCAAACTATGCACCACCTAGAAATATCTGAAATTAAAATATATTAGTATTATCATAAACATATGATTTGAAGTATCGAATGGTTTCGGTGGCAAAAAAGAACACTTTCTTAAGGATAAAATAGGAAAACAATCACATCAGCCAAGGCAAGATGTGGATAGTCAATAACTAAAGGTAGAAGACGGTTTGTCAATTGTTCTCAATCCTTTTACTGTTCATTGTTCTCCCTTCTAGATGCTTTCTTTAATTTTTTAATTTTTGCTTGCAAATGATTTAGTTTGCAGACGCAATTATTTACAACATAATATTTTCTTCCAATTATCCTATTATGTCCTTCCTACAGATACTTATTTTATCCTACCTATAGACACTTATTTTGTCCTTCCTAGACACTTATTTTGACCTTCCTACAGATACTTATTTTATCCTACCTATAGACACTTATTTTGTCCTTCCTAGACACTTGTTTTGACCTTCCTACAGACACTTATTTGTATGCGTAGTTGCACGGTTTTTAACTACTTTGATCACTTTTGTAACTATTTGCAGTTAATATGTAACTATCTTTGCTTTTATTAACTTTTTTAATTTCATATTACACTTTTGCTACTGAAGCACTAAATTTTAAGAAATACTGGCATGTTTAAAATAAATACCAATGTTTAATAAATAGATATTGCATGACATTTTAATGCTGTGAGATTGAATGCGGGGTTAATACTTTATGAATTATTGTTATATTTTATCAAACAGTTATGTTCTTTTGGATATTATATGCAAATATACGAAGAAATAATATTTAATTTTATTAACGTGGGTAAACAATGTAACTGCATTTTAAAGTTTTGTAAAGTAAAAATTCAATTTGAAACAATATAATTAGAAAAACAAAAATATTTAATTTTATACGTTGTATGGATAAACTTTTGTAAAGTAAAAATTCAATTTGAAACAATATAATTAGAAAAACAAAAATATTTAATTTTATACGTTGTATAGATAAATATCTTTTTGCACCCAAAATCATTCGTTTCACAGGGTATGTAAAAAATGAATCCCGAAAGTATACGTATATTCAACCCAACTTCCTTATCAATAAAGTAATAGTGAGTACTTATTACGGTGCTCGTAATATATATTGATGTGAGACATCACTCCTGTAGCATATTTGGAATGGGAAAAGATGGGTGTGCTTGTGTGTAACGTACAATGCACCTAGTGAAACGTAATAATTCCTGGTATTTTGGAATTTCGGATTTCATTTTTAATTATACAATTTTGATGGATTGATAGATTGCACTCTATTTTTATTCGAATCGGACCATAAACAACGAAGTTATCGACAATGCAATGTTTATATATAATGTTTGCAGTCACTCCACTGGACATGCGGGCGGTCCGGCGCAAGCAATAAGCGCATACTTACTGATAGCGCAGATATTGATGCACAGAAATCGTAGATATACTATTTAAATATTTTACACGTTTCTATCAGAATTAATTTGTAATACAGGCAAATAATTAGAAGGGAAAGTACATACTAGTTTCTGTATTGGATTTGGCAGATATTTTTACACGTATCACGCCAACAATCCAACTGAACGCTGGCGAGTCTATGCGCCAAACCCCCTGGGGAAGTTCTGGAAAATGCCCCCAACACGTGAAATTCTTAGACAGAAATGTGAGACGTTTCTAGAACTCGCTTAAAGTCGCCAAATTTACGTAATTGTTGAATTTGAGAAAGTTGATCCCCGAATTTGCCTCCAAAATCAAACGACACAGACCTTTAAATTTTATAACGATGGTTTTCTGTTACGTATACGTAAGAATATGGCATTTTATATTGTATTATGTAAATGATGTCATTGTTCTTCCTTTGAATACCCAACACGCTATTAATAATATAGTATTACTCTAATCCACATCCTAAGATAAGTCACACTTAAAACCCCGATAAAAAAGATATTATTTTTATTTAAATGATAAGAATGCATATTTAAAAATTAACTATATTACGTTTAACCATTGGCAATCATTTAAAAGCAGCAATACAGTTACTCACAAGATTATACATCGCTATTAATTATTTCTAACTCCTAAAATGAGTCCGGCCTACATTAAATTCATTCAACACACAATTTAAGTATTTTTTCATTCAAATGCAAAATATCTAAAATTTATTACATTGCCAGAATTAACTTCTCCACGTTCATAGCTCATCATCGTTAATTTCCACTCACTTTGCATCAAAGCAACGTATATCTTCTCACATTACACACACATACACACCTCTTCTATAATGAATTGCCATCAGATAGACACCCCTTCGCAATCCGACAATTCTAGACAGCACTGACAGAATGCAGGAAATTCTATAGATTATGTAGAATTCATGCCTCGAGAGTAGGAATCAGTATCAGTACACTTGCTTTGATTGACTATATTCTCTTCAGCACCGAATGTTTGATTTGTTTACGTTTACGCCAATAGCGATTTCACGTTGATATATTGGCTTTATTAACAAAAATTGCTGATAAAAATATTTGTTAGTTAGTTTAACGTAGAAACTGTTCCCAACATATAAAACAATGCTCAAAAACTGCAGTAAAAATCTAAATTAATATAAACTTTTGTTTTAAATAGTATGTAATATTTTTTGGAAATTATCAAGTTTCGAAGGCACAAAAGCAGCCTTTTTTTAGGACAAGCAAGAAGTACAACCTTACTTATCCAACGAATCTTCGATAGAATAGACCACGTGGCTGAATAAGTTGTATACTCTCAAATCAACCGCTTTGTCCTTTTACTCATTTATTAGCTATAAGGTTGATAATATTGCGAGTAGTTTCAATTTTGAGTGTGTATTCAAACCTCTCTTAAAAATTCATTTCTATAAGACCCAATTCCTGTGTTTAATCGTTAGACTGTTTATAACGTTCCATGCGAATGCGGTCTTAGTTACATTAGTCAAACAGAAACGGTTCTTCAATTTTGTATTACAAAATATTTGGTTTATGATTCTAAACAAGAAGTGTCCTAGTCTGTAATTGCTGAACATGCTTGGGACTCATTTATATTGAGACTCATGTTTCCTTTTTTGGAAGCCGAAATTATTTTTACACCTAATTCAATTTTTAAATTAGAAGTGTTTGAAAGTTTCTGTATTGTGACACGATTAAACTTCCTTGTTCACGTTCAATGATCCTTTTTGCCTCTGATATGATTTTTTGTTTCAATCGTCTTGATGTCTTATTTTTTCTGTTATTTGTCTTCTTCTGGATTGTAGTTCATTTAACTAATATTTCAGCAAATATGACATAGCAATTAACAGATATAAGCAAAATTGTAGGTTTGCTAAATGATGTAGTCTATATATTAAACACTTTTAATTATTAATATAAAACCTTTAATTATTAATATAAAAAAATAAAATTTAGATAGACGACAATAGATTCCAAGCATTCAAAATCTAAATTCTAATCATGTTTTTCATACATACATGTTTTTCATACATCATAATAATACATTTATTCAGTATATAATATTTGTTCTTATATTTCTTAGCAATATAAATATATTTGGTCAATTTGTTTTTCAGCTGACATGAATACACACATTTCACAGATATAAAGATAGACATCACGCTAAAAAAATAGTGTTTTCGTGTTTTAGAGTGATCGATACTTGTATATCCGTCGAAAATTCGAGTTGAGATTCTCGACATGATTCCAATACCGTATTTATACATTACTATGTATTGTAGGGAAAGTAAAAACTGTCATGAAAATTTCAATATTATCCTTATCACACGCGCATAACTCAAAAATCAAACCCAGTCGCCAGTTGTTCTCAGATGAAACAAATTTTCCAAAATTAATTAAATTCGAGTTAAGACCATTCGATATTCTGAGAATGCTGACAGAAAATCAGGAAATTCAATGAGTACGATTAATGATGGTGAAAAGACTCGAGCTTACGGCAAAACAGAAACGGATAGAGAATAAGTTCATAAAGTATATCACCTTCGGAGCTATATATAATGACTGATTGTGTCGCGAACGTTTTGGTATACTCGACAGAGAAGACAAAGTTTTGAAATCAAACACATTTATTAAACATGAAATAACAAGGCAGTTGATCGAAAACAGTGGAGTACAAGCATTTCTCGCAATAACTCAGAGTTACACTCGGTAGGGTGACCATTAAGAACACCCCTGGAGGAAGAGGAACCAAGAGAATACACATATTTTCTGATACATAAAATAAACACAATATTCCTCATATTATACTTGACATTTATATATCACATTTGTATACTTTGAACATATACGACATTTTCATATAACATCATCAATGACTTGATACTCACGAGGATTTGACAATTAACACTCTATTCGTTAGGTGGAAGACTAAATATATATAAAACTTTACCTCGTCTCTTTTAAATATAACATTTACAATTCTGTACCATGGGAAAGGATATCAGGATGGACTCTCGGCATAAACTCATCGAGATTCTTGCGCAGAACAAAATCCATAATGGTCGGGAAACTTGACTACACAACATCATGCTGGCGGAATTCGACATCTTGGTTGGTTACGGAGATTGGTTGATTCGTACCTTAGGACACAAGGAGGAGTCAGGCAAATACAAATCGCTGTAAAATGAGCTTTCCCTCTTGCCCTATCAGCGATTCAAGCCGACCAGTGAAAGAACCATTTTCTCTTTTCACAAGACTCATTATTCCATTACTACCAGGCTGATTCATTTAAAAACACGAGTGACTCATCTCTGAACTGAGCCAAACGACTCTACGCACAACTTGTCGAACTATGTTACATATTTTAATCACATCCTTCCACTTTCAAAATTAATCCACGTTTTCTTAAAATTCGCGATCATACGCGAATCAAACACACACGTCTACATTTCTCCACGACTCCTTCCACTCTGCTTCCAAAATCCTTTTTCAAACGCGCGCGTGCGCAAAACCTGCAAGTTCCCAACTAGCGACTGAGAAGCGAAAATACAAAACTATTACTATTTTTCTGGAACATAAACACTTTTGCGATTTTAGAGTTCACTTCCCTTAAAAGTCAATGTAATTGAAAACATGTAGAAAAGACATTTATATTTCGAAATTGACACTTTCAATCACACAGAAATAAAACAATACTTTAATATACAATTTTAACACAGAGGTGTGAAAGCCTTATCACACTCCTTCGGGGCCCGGGAGAAAAATTTCCTGCAAAGCGGGGAATTTTTCCGCACAATACTAGGAAAATACCTGCATTAAGTTCCCAATGACATATGTTCCATTGAGAGGAATTTAGTGTAAATTTTGAGCGATGTACATATACACCAAAGAAAAAAAACAAAAACAAACAAGATCATGACCAGCATAATAACCAAAATCCAAGAGTGGCCTAAAGTTTGACTCGTGAGTCAAAAAAAAATAGTCTCAATACAAGCATAGACCTTTACAAGACAACACCAAATTAACAAGACACAAATGATGAAATTGCCCCTTTTAAAATTTAAACACTAATACATTTTCTGGTGAGTACCACAGAGACATGAAAATTTAATTTACTCAACTCACAAAAAGTTTAACTAAACAAAAAGTTTTCTTTCTTCAAAAATTTTACAATTAAAATTCTATAAATTTACTTTTCACAGAAATCAATTTATTAACTATTATCCAACCTTGCCAACAAATTACTTTAAAGGACATTTAAAAAAATTACTAATTTAGAAAATGAGACAAATTTTCAAACCAAGAATGTTGATCAGGCACCCAGGCAAGTCCATTAGAAAGTTGCAAACCTAGAGGTGGCGGTACCCCCAACCAATAAGTCAACAAACACCAAATGACAAAAAAAAATTTCTAAAATTTACTAGACCTTTAAATTAAAAAAAAATCATTCACACATTCATAAAATAAAACAGAGATAAAAATTATCAGTTATCCTTAAAAATACCAAAACTCTAATCCATCAAGTACTTAATTATCTTAAAATTACTTTAAAACATTACTGCTTATCATTAAAGTAAAGCAAAAAAAAATTATTATTTAAGTATTTAGAATTTTAAAACACTACTTCAACCTGATTAACATGGCACTCACATTCAGAAAGCTGCACTGGCACAGAACTTGCAGTACAGAACATTCAGCTGACTGACACATAAAGCAAATTACACAGAAGTTCAGAAATATTGGATCCATTTTAACATAGCATACAGTTTTGCAAAACATTTTGTGAAACAATTGAAAATATAATATTATGAAACATAATTGTCCATCTCACAACAATATCAGTCTTTTTTTTTTTTGAAAATGTGAGAATTTCATAATCTAAACATTTTACTTTACTTTTGAGCCAATTGCTCTCTTGACATATTGCCTTAATTGACAAGTAACTTTAATGAATAAATTGGCCTCTTGGGCGCAAGTCATACTTGTGTGAATTAGGAACATTTTGAGTTTTAACCCTATTTTGATGGTTTAGAAAATATCTACTTTTAAATTGTCTTGTTTCTTGAGTTGAAGAATTATCAATGTTATCATTATATGTGCTAGAAATCAATTCACTACGTCTAGGAGGTAAAGGAGTTAATCTATTAACGTGGACCAATTGCTGATTACATGGATTGTTTTTGTGTTGAATGACAAAGTTAACTTCAGTTGTTTGCTTGATAACTTCAAAAGGACCATGATTTAAAGAACTGAGTTTTTTTGATTGGCCTGGCCGAATATGAGGTGTGTAAAGATAGACCAGATCACCAACTTTAATCTTAGGCATTTTAGCAGATTTATGTTGTTGAAGTTGTTGTGATTCCTGAGCTTCCTCAAGGTTTTTCTTAACAGTTACAAAGGTCTTTTTTAAGCGAACCTGTAAGTCATCTGAATAATCATGAGTAGATTTGTAAACTGGATATTTTACACCTGTTAAAAGAGCATCAGGTAGCACAGGGTCTCGACCAAAGACAAGATGTGCTGGGGACTCGCCTGTTGAGGCATGGACTGACGTTCTATGAGCCATTAAAGCAAATTGAATCATCCGATCCCAATCGCCCTTATCAGAATAGACCAGATTCTTTAAGGATCTAACTAACGTACCGTTCAGTCTTTCGACTAGCCCGTCTGACTGGGGATGGTACGCTGAAGTATTATGTTTTTTTATGCCTAATTTCTTGTATAGATTGTTGGCAGCTTCAGAAATGAAGTTACTACCTTGATCCGTAATTAAGTGAGCAGGAATTCCATGAATACTTATAAATCTCTCTAAACAAGCGAGAATATCCTCAGTTTTAACTGTAGCAAGTGGATAAGCCTCTGGCCATCTAGTGAAGTAATCTGTAATGACAAGAATGTACTTCATCCCAGAATTCGAGATAGGTAGTGGGCCGACTACATCCATAGCCACACGTTCAAAAGGGTAAGTTGTAATAGGAAATTTCTGTATTGGAGCCTTGTTGTTACGAAAACCTCTGTTTTTTACACAAGTTGTGCACGACTTCACATAATTTTCAGTCTGAGCATGCATGTCTGGCCAATAATAGTTAACTGAAATTTTTGCCAGAGTTCTTTGAAAACCACAATGTGCAGCAACAGGAGAATCATGGCAAAGCCATAGAATTTCTGAGACTAAGTCTTGAGGAATAACTACTCTCTCATTATATTGCTGTCTCTGCTTTGGATTTTTGTGTATGCAATGTAACATATCATTTTTCATGAAAAATGAAAGTTTTTGTGGGTATGGTTTTACACCTTTTTCCAGAAGATTTTTGATTTTTATACATCTAGGATCTTTCAATTGACCAATAGCTATCCTAGTTACCAGAGAAGCTTCCACAGTAGTCTGTACTTGATCTTGAGAATTTTCAACGATTGCATTTATGTTTTCACTACTATCATTATTCTGTACCACTACTTTTCCAGAAATTTTCGTAGGGACAGATTCTACAATACTTTTAGGAACAGTTTGTTTCTGAGTGTTTTGAGATTTCTTTGAAGAAGACTCATCAATACATCTCGAAAAATAGTCAGCTACAACATTATGTTTCCCCGGTTTATGAATGATTTCATAATCAAAAGCCTGCAATGAAACGATCCAGCGAGCTATGCGCGAAGTAGGATCTCTTAATTTGAAAATGAACGATAAGGATGCTTGATCACAGTAAATTTTGAAATGTTTGCCTAAGAGATAGTGCTTAAATTGCTGGGTAGCCCAAACCACAGCCAAAGCTTCTTTCTCGACTACACTGTAATTCACTTCAGCACCTTGTAATTTTCGACTAGCAAAGGAAACTGGGTGAGATAACCCATTTTCATCCAATTGCGAAAGAACTGATCCCAAAGCGTAATTAGAGGCATCTGTATGCAAAGTAAAGGGCAAATTAAAATTTGGTAATTTTAAAATTGGTTCTTGAATAAGCTTGTTCTTAAGTATTTCAAAAGCTTCCTGAGCCTCCTGACTCCACACAAACTTTTTCTGCTTTGATTTTAAAAGATTAGTTAGTGGAAGAGTAATCTTTGCATAATCTGGTACAAACTTCCTATAAAAGCCTGTCAAACCCAAAAATTGTCTGATATTCTTGACACAGGTGGGTACTTTAAATTTTTGCACTAAATCAATGTTATGAGGGTCTGGCTGAACTTTTCCCTCAGAC
Source organism: Amaurobius ferox (assembly GCA_951213105.1). Lineage (NCBI taxonomy): Eukaryota > Metazoa > Arthropoda > Arachnida > Araneae > Amaurobiidae > Amaurobius > Amaurobius ferox. The sequence continues at coordinate 8,772,017 of OX578140.1, forward strand.
ACTCTGAAACCTAAGTACTTTATTGTCTTTCTGAAAAAGAAGCATTTTGATGGCTTTAACCTAAGACCATGTTGAGATAATTTAATAAAAACTTCTTCTAATTTCATCATGTGTTCTTCAAAAGTTTTTGATGAGATGATAACATCATCTATGTATATTCCTGATAACCCTGCCAGTACAAGAGACATTAATCTCTGAAAAGACGCTGGTGCGTTTTTTAGACCAAAAGGGGTCCTACACCATTCGTAGTGACCGGTGGGCGTGGAAAAAGCTGTTTTGTGTGAATCCTGTGGATTCAAATGCAATTGGTAGAATCCTGAAGTTAAGTCCAAAGTTGAGAAAAATGTAGCACCTGCTAAATTATCAATCAATTCACTAATGTTAGGAATTGGAAAATTTTCTGTAATAGTAAGTTTGTTTAACTTGCGAAAATCACAACATAATCTATAAGAACCATCCGGTTTCCTTACAAACAGTACTGGCGTATTGTAAGGTGAAAAACTAGGTTTAATTATTTTAGCTTCTAATAATTCTGTGACTTGTCTATTGAGTTCCCCTTGTAAATGATGTGGAACTTTGTATGGTTTCTGATAAACAGGAACAGATGTTTCCAAATTTATCTCATGTAATATGGTTTTACAACCAGACAACTCAGCAACATTCTTTGCAAAAACTTGTCTATATTTATTCAACAAAGTTGATAATTTATGTTTTTGATCTTTTTGGAGATGACTCAGGTCAAAATCTCCTCCCCAACTTTCAAAAGGCTCCAAAGGTTCACTGGAGTCCAACTCTCCCTCACTCACTACATTAACTTCAACCTCCTCAGACACCTGAATTTCCTGAACATGAGCCACTTTTCTACCCTTATTCAAATGATAAGGTTTTTCCTCTGGGTTAGCAACACGAACCCAAATAATTCCATCCTTAGGAGCTCTATATACAGCTCTAGCAATGAAGATGTGGTCATTTTTCTCTGATTCCAGAAGCAAGGTGGAATTTTCCGGAAACCCTTCTGAAAGTTTGATTTTAATAAATGATTCAGATAAAGGAGGAATTATACATTTTTGTGAATTTTTCACAATAATTGGCTCTTTGATTTTTGTATTTAGAGTTTCTTTTACTCTACATAAGTTATTAACAGTTTTAATGTTTAAGTTCTTATGCTGTGCCACTTCTTCAGTACCACCTCTAACATGATTTTGCTTTTCCCCCATATGCAAAGTAACATTCTGTGCATTTACTACCAAATCTCTAAAAGATTTGCTTCCATTTTCCAAATCGTTAATATGTACCTCTTCACTACCCAAATGTGGCACTACATTATTTTCCGAAAAATTTCTGCTCACATACTCTTCCCGAATGACCTGAGACTCATTCACTACCGGTGCCAGATCTGCTTTGCATTTGGCACATGCATTCGTATGGAACTCTTTCGGTTTACAGTCCTCTACCACACGAACATTTTTTCCACTACTCATCTGCGAGTCAGGCACAGCAATACGCTTTGCGACACTACTTAGGTTTGAGTCTGCACTTTCCGACTCATTTGCCGGTTCATGATTTGAAATCGAAAGTAAATTATTCGTACATTGATAACCAACAAAAGGAATGGAAGAGTTTGAAAACTTAAAACAGAAGTGATTATAATCTATAATAGCATTATGTTTATGTAAAAACTTGTTACCAAGGATTACATTATATGAAATAGGAGCTGGTGATTTTAACACAAAAAATTCGGTAGGGAATCTTTCTTTTCCCAAATTTAGTGAAATAGTGGCTAAACATTCAACTTTAGTATCTTGTGAACTAAAGCTACGCAAAATTGTTGGTTTGTATGTTAGCAACCTATGTGCAATGGGTACAGTATTTAAAGCTTCCTCATACACTAAATTAATTGAACTACCCGTATCAATCAATATTGACACTTCACTGCTCACTAATTTTCCTTTTATAATAGAAGAAGATGACAAAGAATTTGTAATATTATGACAAATATTATTTTCCTCAAAATGTGATGTTTGCCTATCAAAAGTTTTTCTATTATTATAATTGTGCATGGGATATCTACTCTGATTCCCAGAAGAATGATTTTTGGAATTTTGCAAAGATTTATATGACTCCTTATTTTTATAATTTTGCGTTCCTTGCTTTCTATACTTCCACTCATTTGCAGACATTTGCCCTCTGTGTCTTTCACCCTGGTGATACCTAGTTCCAGGACTGGTATAAATTTTCCTACATTTTATACCGTACACATCTCTTTTTTGAAAAACCTTTTTCCAACACTGTTCTTGAACGTGACCTAATTTACCACATTTGTCACACTTTGGACGCGGTGAACGCTTTTCGTTAACTTTATCTGAATTAAACTTAAATTTTTCTATTTTACCCCTAAGAAATTCAATGTCCCTTTCCTGTTCTAACACTTTTCTTTTTAAATCTGACATACTTTCACTTTGATCTGGTGTGAGAACATATTTTTCTGGTGTGAGAACACCTTTTTTTGTAAGTACCGGATTAGTCAAGTACATAGCATTATTTTCATTTAAAATAGATTCCTCAAGAATTGCAAGTTTTCTAGCCGAATAAAAATCTCTAGGGTTTTGTGACAACACCAATCTTTTTAGTTCCGGATATAAACCATTAATAAATGAAGTTTTTAAAAGTGTTTGCCTGATTTTATTCTCACTTTCGGAATCTACATCTTCCGGAACAACCTTAAATGAAGCAGCTTCGATTCTCATCGAAAACTGTTTAACCGACTCATTTGGTCTCTGTGTAAAGTTCACGAGTGAAATTATGTTTTTAGTAACATTTTCGGTCACTTCAAAATGATCTTTCAAAATGTGAATAATTTCCTGCAAATTTTTACAATTTCTGTGCTTTGGATTCTCTTCAATCAATCTATTTGCTTCCCCCTCTAAATTCAATCTCAAACAAACTAATTTGTCACACTCACTCCAGTTTGCATGAGTGGCTACTAAATTTAACTTTTCCAAAAACTGTGACAACGAAAGCTCTGAATTTCCCGAGAATTTTGGAATATGATGTGCGAACTTAGGTGTGAAAATATGGAATGATTTTAACATGTTATCATTTACCGATGAAGCACTGTTTTGATTTGGCAAAGTGCCAGAAGAAGAATTCAGACATACCGGCGATTTATCTGATATATTTTCCTCATTAGATTTAGCTTTGTGGCTAAAATTTTTAACTTTACTTCTAGAATTAACAGTATCCGACTCAGTAGCAATATCAAGCGACAAATTCAAGGAGGAATTTAATTTTTTACTTGAATTTTTACTCATCTTACCGACATTTACTTTTTTGTTTCTAGTAATTGGAGCCATTTTGCATAACAATCAAATATACTCGTATAGTTTAACACAATATGCAATTGCAATGTTCTTAAACAGTATTTACAATAAAACCAGTTTTTATCAAATCAAATGACATAAATATGCAAACAAATCAATTTTTTTTATCAAATGGCACATATCAAATTCCAAGAACACTCGTTTTTGAGAACACCGAAAGCAGAACATGGAACTCTGTTTACTTAAGAAAACACTCATTTTAGCACAACGGTAATTTTTAACCTTCAAAATCTCAATTCTTAAGAAAATTTTTAAAAATTTTAATTCTCTCAGCTCTTCCCCACTCACCGAGAAAAGTAACGGCACCAATTCTGTCGCGAACGTTTTGGTATACTCGACAGAGAAGACAAAGTTTTGAAATCAAACACATTTATTAAACATGAAATAACAAGGCAGTTGATCGAAAACAGTGGAGTACAAGCATTTCTCGCAATAACTCAGAGTTACACTCGGTAGGGTGACCATTAAGAACACCCCTGGAGGAAGAGGAACCAAGAGAATACACATATTTTCTGATACATAAAATAAACACAATATTCCTCATATTATACTTGACATTTATATATCACATTTGTATACTTTGAACATATACGACATTTTCATATAACATCATCAATGACTTGATACTCACGAGGATTTGACAATTAACACTCTATTCGTTAGGTGGAAGACTAAATATATATAAAACTTTACCTCGTCTCTTTTAAATATAACATTTACAATTCTGTACCATGGGAAAGGATATCAGGATGGACTCTCGGCATAAACTCATCGAGATTCTTGCGCAGAACAAAATCCATAATGGTCGGGAAACTTGACTACACAACATCATGCTGGCGGAATTCGACATCTTGGTTGGTTACGGAGATTGGTTGATTCGTACCTTAGGACACAAGGAGGAGTCAGGCAAATACAAATCGCTGTAAAATGAGCTTTCCCTCTTGCCCTATCAGCGATTCAAGCCGACCAGTGAAAGAACCATTTTCTCTTTTCACAAGACTCATTATTCCATTACTACCAGGCTGATTCATTTAAAAACACGAGTGACTCATCTCTGAACCGAGCCAAACGACTCTACGCACAACTTGTCGAACTATGTTACATATTTTAATCACATCCTTCCACTTTCAAAATTAATCCACCTTTTCTTAAAATTCGCGATCATACGCGAATCAAACACACACGTCTACATTTCTCCACGACTCCTTCCACTCTGCTTCCAAAATCCTTTTTCAAACGCGCGCGTGCGCAAAACCTGCAAGTTCCCAACTAGCGACTGAGAAGCGAAAATACAAAACTATTACTATTTTTCTGGAACATAAACACTTTTGCGATTTTAGAGTTCACTTCCCTTAAAAGTCAATGTAATTGAAAACATGTAGAAAAGACATTTATATTTCGAAATTGACACTTTCAATCACACAGAAATAAAACAATACTTTAATATACAATTTTAACACAGAGGTGTGAAAGCCTTATCACAATTGGCATGTTTTAAACAAATTTTAAAGCTTTGTAGTCAGTGATTATGTGGATCTCGAAGTAAGAAGCTTTAGTTTGGTCGTCTTGTCGTCTATATCTCAGCCTTTTAATATCATAAATTATACTTTTGTATATGTACTAAATATGTCGGTAGGAATTGAATGCTTTGATTCATAATTTTTAATACATTTTGAGACAGAATCGAAGTGAAGTATAAGTGTGAAAGATTTTGCGAATTTGAAATGTTTGCTCAAATATTACGTAAAATTATTTCTAAGAGATTATTTAAATTATATACGTAAATTCCACTGTAGTAAAATATATTTGTTGAAAACGCGAGATGAGTTCTGTGTGTTTCAGTTAAAAGTTGTTATTATGCAATGTAAATTTTTGGTTTAAATTTATCGCATTGCAAGAAGTAGCTACACCTAAATGTATTAATTTTGCAAACTTACTAGAAAACGCAACTTCTATACTGGAGACAAAAAGCCCCATCGCTTGTTATTCGAGCCTCGTACAGAGCAAATTTAAAGATATCATTCGATTTGAAATAACGTTATATACAAATTCTTGTCTTTAAAATTTGCATAAGGGACCGTCTGCATATTAAAACGTACATGAACTTTGGAATTTCTAAAGGCAATACCTATGTTTAACACCATATTTCGAATCAAGAGCAAAATTTAATCGCCGATACCAAAAGCTTTTTCCTAGTTATGAGTATGGAAAGTTTCCAGCTCCTAATGTTAAATTAAGTTTCCCACACTTTTATTTTCATATCTTCTGTAATAGTATTATCCTCAAGATTATGTTTGTATTACATTACCATACGCAACAAAATACAATTAAGTGATTTTTATTCTTATTAATATATGTTTTATATGAAATGTGAATTATGAAATTAATATTCGAAAAAATATTAATTGGAACCTAGACATATTTTGATGGAAATCGATCCACAAAGTAATCAAAAGTTTACTGAGGATCAGAATTTCAGCTCATTCCTGCCTCTAGTTCCTTTGCTATGTTTAAACATTCATGATCACGATGATTTTAGGGGTCGTATATTAATTGAAAAAGATACTAATTTGAAAATGACTAATTTGAAATATTAATTTTGATCTAAACTTTATTTAATATAACGGACATTTCTTTCTACCCGTTTTAATAAAACGTTGTACAAAAAGCTGTAGTAAAGATAAACGTAATTCTGCAACCGTATGGAAGGGTTAAAGAAAGAGGGAGGGTCAAAATTGTATTACTATGAATTGGACTCTATAAGCCATCTAATGATGTATATATTATTATTTTACTCTACTATTAACAGTCCTTGAGTTAATCCGAGTTGAAATCTATCTCAAAATTATGTGATAATTTATGATAATAAAATATTTACAAAAAAAAATTACAACGTATAATAAAAGTATAACTATATTATCTATCTTATATACTAATTGTCAAGTGTCCATCTGTCTGTCTGTCACGCTTTTTCTAGGCACTTCCCAAGTAGATAGATACTTTCAATTTGGTTCACTGGTCGACCGTTCGATAAAACCTCCTAGAAAAATCGAGTTTTTTTCGATAATGTTTTATAGAGAAGTTACCCAACACCAAAACGTTCGAAAAGTGAAATGATAGAAAAGCATTCTTTGCAAAAAGATAGAGACTTTAAATTTGGTATACTGGTAGATCGTTCGAAAGGAAGAAAATCTGCAAATTCAGATTTCCAATAATAGCTACTCTAGGGGGTGCCGCACACCAAAATGTTCAATTTGTCGAATGAATGAGAAACGCCTCCTTTAAATTTTGATAGAGGCTTGAAATTTAGTATATGGCCTAATCGTTTGATGAAAACACCCAACAGGAATATAGTTTTTAGAAAATGTTCGTTTAAGTGGGTGTTCCAGAGAAAAACGTTCGAAAGGTCAATTGATAAAAAACATGCTTCGGGATGAGATAAAGATTTCAAATTTGGCGTACGGGTAAATAGTTTAGAAGGAAGAAAGTGTATAATTCCAATATTTTATACTTTAAGGGGTGCCGCAAACCCAAATCTTCGATTTTCGTAATAAAGGAGAAACGCCCATTTTCAAACATGATAGAGACTTGATGTTTGGTATGTGGACGAATCATCAGATAGAAACCCAAGAAGTATGGAATTTTTCAAAAATGTATATTGAATAGATAGAGACTCGTAATTTGGCACACAAGTCAATCGTTCGATAAAACACTCTGGAAATATCGTATTTTCTGAAAGTGTTCTGTGGAGAATGTGCTCCACACCAAAGTGTTCGAAAGTGAAATGATAGAAAAGCATGTTTTGCTCTGACTTCAAATTTGGTGTATGGGTAAATCGTTCGAAAGGAAGAAAATGTGCAATTTCAGATTAATAATATTTTCTATTTACAGGGGTGCCGCACACCAAAATTGTCGATTTGCCGAATAAATGACAAAAACGGCTCCTTTAAAATTTGATAGACCTGAAATTTGGTATATGGGCTAACCACTTGATGAATACACCCAAGACGAATATAGTTTTTCAAAAATGTTCATTTAAGGGGGTGATTCGGTGAAAAAAATACGAAAGGCGAATTGATAAAAGAACATGTTTCGGGATGAGATAGAGTTTTTAAATTTGGTGTACAAGTAGATAGTTTAGACGGAAGAAAGTGTACAATTTCAGTTTTTCATTATTTTCTACTTTGGGGAGTACCGCACAACGAAGTGTTTAATTTTCGGAATAAAGGAGAAACGTCCCTTATAAAACGCAATAGAGGCTTAATATTTGGTATAATGACGAAACATCTGGTAGAAAACTCGAGAAGAATGGAATTTATAAAAAATGTATATTTAAAGGGGCGGGTACTCCACACAAAAATATTCGAAAGGTGAAATGATAGAAAAACATGCTACGCGATGAGATAGAAACTTCAAATTTGGTGTACGGGTAAATAGTTGGAAAGGAGGAAAGTGTGCAATTTCAGTTTTCCAACATTTGTTATTGTAGGGGGGTGCCTCTTATTAAAATATTCAGTTTGGCGAACTAATAAAAAACAACTCCTTTATAGTGTGATAAAAGCTTGAAATTTAGTATATGGGCTAATCATTTGATGAAAAAAACCAGGACGAATACGGTTAAATAGTTTGAAAGGAAGAAATTTTGGAATTTTAGATTTCCAATATTTCCTACTTTAGGGGATGTCGCACACAAATATATTCGATTTTCTGAATAAATGAGACACACTTCTTTTTAAATATGATAATTGCTTTATATTTGGTATATGGGCCAATCAACTGATAAAAACCCAACACGAACAGAGTTTATCAAAAATGTTTATTTATGGGTGTGCTCCACAGAAAAAGATTCGAAACGGGAAATGATAATTGGTATGTTTTGGGATGAGATAGAGACTTGGTGTACGGGTAGTTAGTTCGAAAGGAAGAATCACGTAATTTAAGTTTTCCAATATTTTCTTTTTTAGGGGGTTCTGCACACCAAAATATTCGATTTGCCGAATAAATGTGAAACGCGAATTATTCAAAAATTTACATTATTCAAGGGTTGCTTATTGTGAGACCGTTGATTTTCAACGGGTATTCGGCTAGTATATACAATTGCAACGTGTCCATCTGTCCATCACGCTTTTTTCAGGCACTTCCCAAATAGATAGAGACTTGCAATTTGGTACACGGATCGATCGTTCGATACCCCCCCCCCCCCCCCCTGAAAACATCGAATTTTTTAAAAATGTTCTGTAGAGGGGCTGATGCATATCAAAATGTTCGAAAAGTTAAATCATAGAAAAGCATAATTTTCGATGAGATCGAGACCTCAAATTTAGTGTATGGGGAAACAGTTCAAAAGGAAAAAAGTGTGGCATTTCAGATTTTCAATATCTGCTACTATACGGAACTTAGCGCACCGTAATTTTTGATTTGCCGAACAAATGAAAAACGTCTGCCTTAAAATTTGATAGAGGCTGGAAATTTGGTATATGCGCTAATCATTTAATGAAAACCCTTAAGATAAAATAGTTTTAAAAAATGTTTTTTTTTAGGGGATACACCAGAGAAAAACGTTCGAAATGTGAAATGACGAAAAACCATGCTTAGAAATGCAATAAAGACCTTAAATTTGGTGTAAGGGTAGACAGTTCGAAAGGAAACGCCGGTGCAATTTCAATTTTCCGATATTTTCTACTTTAGGTGGTGCTGCAAACCCAAGTATTCGATTTTTCAAATAAATGATAAACGCATTTTTTATAAATGTAATAGAGACTTGATATTTGGTATATATGGCAATCATCTGATAAACAAAAAAGAATAGAATTTTTCAAAAATGTTCATTTAAGGGGGTGGCTATTCCACACAAAAGCTTCCGAAAAGTGAAATGATAGTAAAAATATGCTTCGCGATGGAATTGAAACTTCAAATTTTGTGTATAGGTAGATAGTTAAAAAGAAAGAAAGTGTGCAATAGAAAATTTTAAATAATTGTAATTTTGAGGGGTTCCGCATAACAAAACGTCCGAAACATGAAATGATAGAAAAACATGCTTTATGATGAGATAGAGACTTCCAATTTGGAGTATGGGGATATCGTTAGAAAGGAAGAAAGTGTGCAATTTCATATTTCCAATATTTGCTATTTTAGAGATGCCACACACTGAAATGCTCGATTGCCTAATAAATGAGAAACGCATCATTTAAAATTTGATAGAGGCGTGAAACTTTGTATATGGGCTAATCATTTTATCATTTGATAAAACCCCCAAGATGAATAGAGTTCTTCATAAATGTTCATTTAAAAGAATGTTCCACTTAAAAACGTTCGAAAGATGAAATGATAAAATTGCATGCTTCAGTATGATATAGAGACTTCGCATTTGGTGTACGTGTAGATAGTTCGAAAGGAGAAAAGTGAACAATTTCAGTTTTCCAATATTTTCTTCTTAGGGAGGGTTCCGCACACCAACATTTTCGATTTTCCGAATAAATGTGAAACGCGAATTACTAAAAAATATACGTTATTCCGGGGTTGCTTACTGTGGGACCACTGATTTTCAACGGGTATTCCGCTAGTGTGATTCTAACTACCATAAGAGTGGCTTTAGGTCAAAAGACTAATTTGTATATTTGCGATTTAGTATAATAGTTATTACAACAACCTAAGAACCGTTAGATATCATTAAAATATCTATTCAATGAACTAATCTCACGTCTTTGAAATATTCGAATGTTATTACAATGCGTCATTCACGTAATTCGTCCGTTAATTTGACTTTAAAATCCTATAAGATGAATTATTGAAGATGATTTTACGTTCTCAAAAGCAAGATGAGACATCAGAATAAACCGGTAACGTCTTTCAGTGAAATAACAAATGACTCACTTTATTAGAAAAAGTTGTAGTCAATCAAAAAAATCTCGCCCTTCAAATTGGGGATTTCAGTATGGAGCTGACCCCTGAAAATTGCACATTTCCGAATATTAAATATCTCCAAATATAAAGATAGTTAATGGGTGAAATTTTATTTTTGGATTAATTTTTGTTTATGACGTGGAAATCGGGGGTCGTCATTGAAAATTTGAGTTTATGCGCATTTAGATATGAAAATAGTCCCTTATGCAAATTCTGTGCATATGAATTATAGAAGAAATCATTCTTAATCGAATGGTAATTTTATATTTGTTCTACGATGAACGATGCTCAAATAACAAGGGGCGAGGTCATTTTTTCCTCAGCTGTACATTCATATTTGTGATAAAAGTAAAAATAAAATTAATGTGTGCCGCACTTTGCTTTCTCTATGACTTTAGATCTTTAACATCGACATAAAGGTGTTGAAGACCCAGACCGTCCGACTCATCCTAGGATATAGAGCAGCTATTTGGACGGCCGGGCGACATAAAGGTGTACAATATCTACTGCAAAATGATTTTGATATTCCACTGACATGACGTAAATTGAAATTGGACACTTTTGGTGATTCATTAGTTTAAACAGTCAAGTACAAAATTATTTTCAAAATGCAATGATTTTTAATTGATATCTCGTAAATTAAATGGCAATTGCAGAATTTTTTAGCTTCAATATACAAAACTATAACAAAAGAGCGAAATATAAACTATGTTCACAAAATTGATGGTAACAAATTTATCACATAATGCTGCAAATGTAAAATGAACATATTTCACGATAGTTACTACATTTTACTTTTACTGCAATACATGTTAATGTATAGGGAGAGTATTGGAATCGTGTCGAAAATCGCAATTCGCGTTTTCAACGGATCTTCAAATTCAAAACAATTCAAAACTAAATTCAAAACAACACTATCAAAAACATATATAATCTATATAATTTAATATAGACAGCAGATGTGTATAAATAATAGAAGTTTTGCATATATATAAGATTTCACACAGGCTACCATAATCACAGAATTTCTATCCGATTTCACTGTTGTGGGATGTACAGGACCGAAATATCCAAAAAGTTTGTACCACTAAAAACCTCTGGAAAAATGTAGGAAAATGTCACCCAAAACGCAAAATATGTTGCCTGAAAGAATACCTAAACTTTGTAAAGCAGTCAACAATAACAAAATGAGAGAACACATGGATACATCAAGAAAATAATTATGTTGATCTTATTGGTTTGTTTATAAAAATTCTAAATTTATGAATAAGCGTTTTAAAATATGTTATAGATATTATCCGATAAATATCTGTTGCTTTTCTCCATCCACAATTTTATTAAATGATTAGGTGATCACATACTTATGAGGTGTAGTGTACTTGATAGCAGCACACGAATAATGAGTGTTTGGTCGATTTTCAAATCACATTACACGCCCATTGTGCAGAGAAACCACCTTTAAGTCGAGTTCCCACGTATTCAAGCCCTCTACTGCCTCTATGACTTGCTACTTGCAAAGTTATTATTTGGACAGTAGTGCACTACCATGTATGTACCGACTTCCGAAAGTTTCAGTCGTTTTTGCCATTCGATGTTCTCGTAACACTAGACAGCACTTCTTCGTCTTCTTCGACGCAGATCGTCCGACCTACCCGAATGTGTAATGTTTCTTTTTAGGCGGCCAGGAAGTGCCAACCAATTTAGACCGGAATCTAGTGCGGGTGGCATCCACAGTGACCGTACCCTTCCTCCCCTACTATCAACCTCTCGGAAGGACATATGGACCCACATGTTTAACGTGATTATACTCCGAGTGAACACGACGACTGTTTGGGGCAGAGGCGGGAATCGAACTCAGGTAGTCTGGGTGCTAACCACTGAGGTGTCGCACCCCACTAAACAGCTCTTGACTGAATATGTTCGTGAGCTGTCCGCCAGGCTGAGAGAACTCGACCAGTCAAATAGATAGACGACTCTCGCCGACTTGCCAACCAGTTCTCACTGTGTAAAGTGCAAGCCATACATAGTCGTATGTCGTATACTCTACCCCGTAGTAACATGCCATTATTTTAATTAAATAGACAATGCTATCTCATTTTAAATATTTTATTGTATTTCTGTAAGGATAACAACGGGCCTGATTCCATAAAAAAATAGTTGTTGTCTGTTCACCCGCTATTATATTTTTGTAATAAGATTAAAATTAGATTTTATGGCAACACTTGCATAAAAACTGTTGAATCAAATGACGTCCACTCTTGTTATTTAGAGACAAAATTATGTAAAAATTATAACTGCAAAATTCGTAATATTTTTAATTTAACTTAAAAAATAAATACGAAAAGGAAAGAATATTAGCCAATTTCTCGGATGCCCATTAAATAAAGCTTATAGAAAGGATATAGATAATGATCTTCCTGAGTAGACAAAATCTTAGAAAAGTATTGCCAATAAAGTAATTGTTATCTTAATGCCAATTTTGCTCTTAAAACAGTCTAATAGCAGCAAGTATTTGTCACTATTCCATTCACAAGAAAATATTCATGAATATATTTTATGGAATATAATTCGAAATGTATACCGATTTTCCCTTCGCCCATTACCTTATCCTTTATTATCCTCTCAGCAATTTTCTTCAGAAAATCGTTACTTCCAAACTTCCCATTCAGCAGAAAACTTTAACGTATTTCCTTAAAGGCTATTTTAACGTATATTTAACCAATCGGAAACTGTATCCAGTATTAGGGCAAAAATTTATAACTGGGATTTTCCAATACACTTACTTCATAATTGCTTGGTTGAATTGTAGTTGGCGTTAATCAGAGGGTGGCTATTATTTGAGAAAATCGCCTTGAATGTTCTAATTTGCAACTTTCGGCCAAATAATGTCGGGCGAGAGGATAGTCTAAGGATGCGTTTATGGAAAGGGGCTACTACATTTTGTAATTGCACACGTGTGTGGATTTATAAGTGAAGCATCATAAAACAAAAATATAAAGATATCGTTAGTACCTTGATATAAATATATTGTTAGTTTCGAACGTTAGTGATTACGTGGGGCAACTGAAAGACACGATTCTAAATATCTTATTACATTATAGCTGAATGTTATTTAATCCAGCTTCTCAATTCAGTTTTCAGTATATTTCTATATATATAATTATTTGTCAATGATATGTTGTGTACATTTAAGTGTCAATGATATGTTGTGTAATAAAGATATCGTAGTACCTTGATATAAATATATTGTTAGTTTCGAACTTCAGTGATTACGTGGGGCAACTGAAAGACACGATTGAAAATATCTTGTTACATTATAGTTGAATGTTATTTAATCCAGCTTCTCAATTCAGTTTTCAGTATATTTCTATATATATATAATTATTTATGTCAATGATATGTTGCGTAAATTCTGTCGTATTCAACTTACGTAACTACCTGTAACCGGTTGGCATTTTAAAATTTCCTAGAAGTATTCACTGCATCTGTTAAAAGGGGTTCAGTAGACTTGTCTGGGCAGTATGACTTATGAATATTTGATGTTAGGTATGTCTTTGTTTATGGATTACAGTTTGTTTCAGAATGTTGAGAAACAATTCAGAATGTTGGGAATATAAAAATTTCATAACCGCTGGTTATGTATGATGGATTAAACACATTGATCTATACCCATAAAAATTTATATAACAAATGGTGTATACGTTATATGCTTTGCACTGTTGACTGTAGCTTAATATATCACGTCAGAGCAGCAATACACCTTGGCAAGAACTAAATACGAATATCAACTTCTAACTATTACACAGTGTCCTGAGACAAATGTCAAATACAATGAAATAGTAATTAAATGGTCGATGGTCACAAAAAAAAAAATCATATTATTAAAATATTACGTATTTGCGTTATAAAGAACTTTCGTAGTCACGTACAATTAACGGAATTGAACTAAATTGACACTGTTAAATCTGTATTTTATTAGCATATATAGGAAATTCTAAAATCTTACTTAAAAAGTCTTTCGACTTTTCTTGTCTCAAACTTCGCAAAAGTCACAGTCCGGAACAGTTGGAAATGTTTTTGATTTGTTGCTTGCGGTGCTTTGAAAGTTGGTGATTGTTGGTGAACAGCCAAAATCATGCGTTAACATCTCCTCTCTGAGAAATGGTTTAAAACCCGTAAGAGTCATTCAGAGGGCAGGATAATTCCATGTATGAACAGGGAAAATATGTCAGGTAATTTCAATAGTACTTATATTTCGGTTGGCACTAATTTACATTTTTTGACTGATGCCATTCACAGTTGATTTATGATTTTGCTTTTCCAGGACAAAGTAGTCCATTATTCATTACGTATATTTTATAAGAGATACTGGCACTTTAGATTTGAACTTGCGATGTTAAATTGATTGTAATCACCTCTTTAAAAGCGCAGTGTCAGTAGGTCAGAGCACCCAATGCAGCCCCGAGGCCTGAAAAAACTCACTTCGACCATGTTGAATTTAAATCAGAAATATGTTTATCAATTTAACCCTTGGATCTGGAGAAATAGACTTAAATTTTGGCCTTTTTTTGCTATTTTTGTGTTTGTAATCTCATGTCGAAGGTGTTGCCACAGCATAATGCAACAGCATGGTGATGAGATTTTAATGCCTGCAGAAATAAAGGAAAAACTATAATCAGATCATGGAGTTAGATATGAGACCATCTCCATGATTCAGCTGAATAGAAAAGTTAATATTGGGTGGTCGTCCCAGTTTAAGAATTCAGAATGCGAGTATTTAAACCATAGAATTAGAAAGACTTGCTTCCTGCTTTATCTTCAAATTCTCGTTTTAAGCAATGCGAATAATGCAAAGGTCGTATATAGATAAATTGGTTGGAACTGTTGATTGATGGAGCTGTACAACCCATCAAGTTAAAGAGAGTGATCATTTTCTTTCGTAATATGGCAAAAAATTGAAAACTTGCGATAAAATGTTTGATATATTAAACTTACATTGTTTGTTAGAAGGTCTAGGGGAGCGAAAATTCACCGCGTTATGTTAGGGGTTAGTATAGCATGTAATACATTGTAAAGAACATTGCTGCCCCAACCGGGAATCGAATCCTGGATCTCCGAACTGGCCAGCCGACACTCTACAGTTGAGCTACTGGGATGAAATTGCAAGCTCTTATCGTTAAAGTTACTCTGCATTCTCCACCCTCTAATGTCATATTGGCGGGCCATTGACAATCTGACTGACCATTTCCTGCTATTTCACCTCAGGTTAGCCTCCAGGCATTGCTATTTTTACCCAAGTTAGTATCCTGCTTGGTCGTTATCCTCTCAAATTGAAATAGGCGATTAGTGATCCAGAGTCCACTGAATCTGTACTAGTCGTACTAGGAACACTTTCAGGCCTCCGACATCTTTGCACTAACCTATAGGGTTGATTTGTTTGGGCGCCATTGTAAAGAATCTTGCTGCTCCAACCACGAATCGGACTCTGGATCTCCGAACTGGCCAGCCGACGCTCTATCCTTGATCTACTGGGACGAA
This sequence comes from Amaurobius ferox, assembly GCA_951213105.1. NCBI lineage: Eukaryota > Metazoa > Arthropoda > Arachnida > Araneae > Amaurobiidae > Amaurobius > Amaurobius ferox. Next base: position 8,787,838 of record OX578140.1, read on the forward strand.
ACTGCAAGATTTTATCGTCGAAGTGGCCTCTGCAACACAAGGTCCGTAGAATATCTCATATATAAGGTTGTCTCGTTCGGGAAAAAAGTTGTCCCGGGAAGGAAAGACGAGGGACGTCACTGCTAGACCCATTCTCTGACAGAGGCGAGAAAAACTATTGAGAAACGTTGATCGGAAACTATTTAAATATTTATCTAATACTAACTGTGTGCAAGCAATATAGAATAAAATAAAACAGTACATGCATAGTAATGTGAAGTTTGCGAAAATAAATTCCGTATATATGAAAAGAAATAGCAAATTTTTTAGGAGAGTGGAAGCTATTAAAATTTTAACATAAGGGTAGTTTACACAAGGATTACTGAATGCTATGTTGAAAGATAATTGAATGAGCAAAGGTTATGTATAAAAAAATCTGATGTGGGCAGCACATGACATTCCTTATATAATGCAATGAATTTACTACTTTTACAGCTAAAAAAAATGTTATTCTTATAGTAAATACTTATATTCTTTCCATGATATTGAATTTTCTTCAATTAGTCGTCATTTTTATCAATTTGACGAGATTTTTGTTAATTTGGCAACAATTAAAAATGTCACCATGTTAGCGACATTCCGCCAAATTCGTCGCCAAAATCTCGCCAAGCGTTATGGACGAAGAAATAAGTTATTCTTCCAGCTGATAAATGACTCTTAGCGTTCAAATACAAAAGTATTACTCAAAGTATCTTTTTTCATGAATGGAACGAGCTAGATCCACGAGAATGATGTCACCAAATTTATCGTATGATATTGCATATGAAAAGTGAACATATTTTTCAATAGGAAATATTTTTATTTTTTATTTTATATAACTTTTTGATAATTTTTTTGAAAAATGTGCAATATCTCGAGAACGGTTCATGTTAGCGTTCTAAAATTTATGCCAATCGTTTTCTAATGAAAGATTACATAAGAAATGTCTATTTGCGTAACTTTATTAGCAGTTTTGATTTTTTGACGATTTTTTCAAAATTTCATTCGGAAATTTAGGGGGGGTAGAACATTCGATTGCGTATGAAAACAATAGGCTTCCAGTGTTTACGGATTGTTATTTTTGTACCAAATTTCGTTCGAATCGGTCCATTCGTTCGTCAGTTATCGTCTCCACAGACTCACTGCCACACACACACACACACAGACATCACTTCAAAAATGTGTGATTCGTGATCAGGGATGCTTGAAACGTGCTCTCCCGTCGAAAACTCGAATTCGAATTTTCGACCCCGTCACAATACTTTCCTTATACATTATGTATATAAGGAAATTAAAAATAGTGAATGATCAGAGAAGAGCCAATAGTTGTTAGGTGTGTTATGTGAATCGGTTTGAAAACGATATACATATATATTTCTAATCTAAATGTGGCAAATCAGTCATCATTTAAATATTGACTGTATTCCGAAGTTTACAGGCATGAATAACGCAGTATAAATTAGAATAAATACTATTTCCAGGCAATGCAATGCATAGCTTTTGTCTAATTCAAAAATTTTACATGTTTTAGAAAAAATATATCGTCTGGATTTGAGAGAAGGTCAGGAAATTTTCAAAATCATCTGAAGAAAAAACAGTAATTGATTTAAATTTGAAAACACATATTTTATCAAATCATTGCAATAATAATTATTAGTCACGTCAAATAGTTTAAGATTTTTTTTTGTTAGTAAATTTGTTAATAAAGTTTTTGCTAAGGCATTTATATCTTGATTCGTCAAATTAAAGGGCTTCATCATGAGTAAGACGGAGTAGTTTCGATGCAATAAAAATGGTTTTTGTTCAAGAAAGGGATATTCATAAGTTAAAAGAAACTAGTGTAATTTTATGGATAATTTTGTAAAAACAAAATAAATTTATAGTCCCATTAAAATGATACTTTTACCCCTATTCATTTTAAAGCAAACGGTGAATGGAATCTTTTTAGTTTGAAGCTCCTTCCCCATAAATATTGGACAAATTTTGGAGAAAAAAAAATTCGTCTTCGAATAAAATGATAAAAATAGCCTTTGTTTCTTTTAGCATGAAATTCTGGATGATACCTACCCTACCCCCCCCCCCCTTTATTTTCCACGATTTTATGTCGCATTTTAAAGTGCCGATTGACTGAATTCTACGGTAATATCTGCACCATAAAAAAATTAAAAGAATTCACAAAGACTTCAAATAAACAAAATTAAACAGCATATGTACATCATTAAATATATAGAAACGGGGTTTTCTTTAAGCATATAAAATGAAAATATTAATTACATGCATTGAGCATGCAATGATACAATCTAAATATTTTAAAATCAAATCGATGACATTTTTCAGAAAATTATAAAGTTCAAATATTTTTTGTATAGGAACTATTAGGAACGGAATGGCACGCTTACTTTTACTCAACAGAGTAAGTACCATAGCATTTATATGCAGGAAATTTTAAATCATCCAATTTTTAAAGAAATAGAAATTTAATTGCAAATTGATAAAGATAATATGGAGAGTTTTATAGAAATAAATATTATTTAATTCTATTTTTACACATTTCTCATTAGTTATATCCTATTTCAAACCTGTAATAGACAATACAGACAATAAAGTGCACAGTCTCTATTTAATGAATTTGAACGGGATATTTCGTTTAAAATCCTTAATGTGTTGTAAAAGTAATTGTTAAAAAATGCTATATTAAAATCCATATTCATGCAATATATTTGTGAGTAAAAATATTAATAAAGATTATCAGTTTACACATGAAATATGTAAATTTTGTGTAAAAAAGAAGATTAATGTATTTGTTATACGAAAACACCCGGAAAATCATATCCTTGTCTTAGTATGCAATTTGTCAAACCGCTGTTTTTAACACTTTACAACAAAGCTGAAAAGTGTTTATGACTTTTGTTCATTCTGTCTGTCTGTCTGTCTGTCCGTTAGCACGATAACTGCCGTAAAAATGATTTAATCAAAATGAAATTTTAGTATGTTGTTCAGACGGTCTGTAGAACCTATGGGAATATAAATGAATAATATTACCCAATTAGTTTTGGATTGAACCCGGGTCGAAAAAATGAAATACATTGAGCCCTATGGGACCCAATTTTTCAAACATTTTTTAAGGATTTAAAATTCACAAATTGCTTCGAAAATTTTAGGTGATATTCAAATTGTTCCATAAAATATATTAAAAAAATTCAGCGAAATATATTCAGTAGTTTTTTTAAATAAAAATTGAAATAATAATTACACCTCTTATATGAAACGATCACGTGACCATGATATGAAACGATCACATGACCCACTCCAAAATGATATATGGCATCCATCTTGTTTCAAAATCGTGATTTTTTTAAGTTCTTTTTAATTCATATTGAGTGTTGTATCCGTCCTAAAACTACTTTATTTTTGCTTAAATTCTGTGCATCTACATACTGAAACAACGCAATGACAATATATTTGAGTTTAAATGCTCATCTAAATTTGATTATTTCTACAACTAAACCTATTGTAAAATGTAAACAGCAAAATATATAGAATGAGTTGTATTCGAATTCCTGTATTTTTTTAACACAAAATAATTTAGTCCATGAAGTCTGCATGGCTGATATGAATGAAATATTAATTGATTTCATAAAGAGAAGGACGATTTTTTTCGATGAAGTTTCAAGCATAGAGTTTAATTTTTTGTAGCTCCATGGTCTTAAACAAAATGTTTAAATAAAATAAATTATTATAGTATTGTGATGAATGAAATGAATGGGAGAAAGTTATGAATGAAATCCTGTTTTTATAGAGAGCTCCAGGCTTGTTATTTTTTCTATGACGTCATTTGAATTAATTTCAGTTGTTTTCGATGAAGTTTTCAAATATAATAATTTATCGTAGTAATATGATAATTCTAAAACTATTACCGAGGAATGTATAACATTTTAGAGATGTTTAAACCAGGCAATTTATATTTCAATGCCGTCATTTGAATGAAGTTCCTTTTTTTCGATGAAGTTTTAAGCTTTCAAATATAATAAATTAATGCAGTATTGTGATAAGTTTCAAAATATTACCGAGGAATGTATTGTATTTTAGACTTGTTTAAATAAAATTGCATTGAAGTTGGAAAGTGTTTCATAATCAATGCTTTAAGCATGATTGATCTTTCTTGTTGATTTCTTCATCCGTTAATTACAGCAATTTAATTCTTTTTGAATTCAAATTTGAGTTCATTTGTCATATTTCAGTATTAGCACATTATTTTAGGAAACATTTCATGTATCTCGTTGATGTTTAAAGCAAGTCAGTTTTAAATAAAACCGTGCTGTTTTCCAATGTTTTTCAACGAAGCGCCGCTGGTCAACAGAACGGAAGGTCTAGCAGTGACGTCACAGCTCGCCCAGAAATGTTACCATGGGGGGAATAGCGAACGAGACAACCTGTTAATATTCTATTAACCTTATCTGCAACATACATACTAAGTATGTTTTGATAGAGAATCGTTTAAGAAATATATGAGACAATCGAACAAATCTTCGCACTTTATTACACTGTTCACAACTGCAAATGCAACTCCATGAAGAAGTTAATGTATCCTTATGAAATTTACACAATATAATTGTAACATACAGATGTGCAAATGATAAAAGATGTACCTGGAAAATGAAAGCATGGAACTTTATTGACATTAGATCAATATGGAATTGACCAACCGCGAGCGGTTGTGCAGGATTAAATACGACGAGGCATCCCGCCAATGAGATGGTCAATGGTGCGCTGAGGGAGGGTATTGCACACAGCATGCAATTGGGCTTGTAACTGAACATGGTTTGCTGGAATTGGGAGTTCTCTTAATCGGCGATCCATGGATGTGATGTCCCAGATATGCTCAACTGGCAACAAATCCGGAGAATGTGCTGGCCAAGGCAGGATAGCAAAAACCTGTAGACTATTCATAGTTACCCCTGCAGTATGTGGCCTAGCATTGTCTTGTTGAAATAGCAGCCCAGGTCTAGTTGACAGATATGGCTGTGCCACAGGCCTCACAATGTAAGAGACGTATCGTTGTGCCGTGATACTGCCAGAAACGTGAACCAAAAGTTTTCGTTCACCAAATATTATACCACCCCAAACCATGGTATCACTTAGGGAGACTGTGTGGCGACTGATAATAAAAACTTTCTCGTGATATTGTTGAAAGCGCCACCATACGCGTGTACGGCCGTATGGTATGCCAAAACAAAATCGTAATTCATCCGTCAACAGAATGTTTCGCCATTCTGTCGACCAGTTGCATCTCATTTGACACCGCTGGAGGCGACGTAACCGGTGAAGACGTTGAAACAATAGGTGTCGAAATGATTATCTACCTCGGAGTCCTGCGTCATTCAAACGGTTTCGAATTATTTGGGTCAAAACCACGTTAACTGTAGTGGGGGGTAAATGCCGTTACAACACGGTTGCTGTGGTAAACGGCTCCCGCACAATTCTTCTCAGAAGCATACGAACTTCACGCGGTGTGGTACACCTGGAAGCTCCACTACCTGATATTTGTGTCGTTTCTTTGTCTCTCACGAACCGTGACACACACCGTTGAACTGTGAAGACCCAATAGTTCAGCGAACTCATTACGACCCAATAGTTCAGCGATCCTTCGAAGGCTCATTCCACCATCACGTGAAACAACGATTTGTTGCCGTTCCGTTGACGATAACTGAACGAATGCGGTATGTCGACGTACTCTTGGCACACTGTGATGATTTTTACAACCTGAAACCAATGACGCAAACTAATTTAGCTATGATATCGCTCCTCCTTGACCTGACGCTTTTCTACTGCTCGACAAGGTGTTATGTCACTATGCGTAACGAAAGTGTGATCATTTGCATATCTCGCCTTGCTGTTTCCATTGCCTGATTTAGATAAATCTACACTTACAACTTTATGGTGTTGCGATATCAGTTGTGAGCAGTGTATATATTTCATTTTATTACTTAGATTCTAAGTGTACTTCTAGTCAAATAGTACATAGGCTTTTCTAGAGCATAGCTAAAGTATGAAACATATCAAGGTCATTAAAATAATTGATTGAAGTCGTCAATATAATTAAGAACTAACGCATTCCGATCTGCTTATATTCGTCGTTTAAGGTTAGATATAAAGTTTGGCAAGGCCACACATATTGATAAAAGACTGATAATTAAAAAGGAAATTTTGCTGCTAGATCATTTACTCTGATTAAAAGACAGAAAAATATAATTTATACCTAAATCCGATCATACAGAAATTACTCTAATTAATTTTTGCAATGCATAATCGAATTGATTCCCTTAAGTTAAGATGGCTTTGGGCTTAAAGTCACTTTTTTCGGCAAATTCTGAAACCGAGATGTCGAACTAATTAACTTTCGATACTTGACTAATACAAACTCCAATTATTTCAATGGATATTTAGAAATAATCTTTTGATGTCCTCAGCAAGCTGATCAGTAATTACTCATTGCAATTAAGCAATCAGGTTTCATTCCCTTTCTTTCTTAGGTAAATATTTATTATACAGTTATTGCTTATTCGAATAAATTTACAGTTATTGCTTATTCGAATAAAGTCAGTGGCATCATACGTAACGTAATGAAATCAAATAAGTATGTGAAAATTAAACTCCAAACACAAAACGTTTTTCCATGTTTAAAAAATAATACAGCTCTAGAACTAATTAAAAGTTGATCACCTTTTTCTATAACTACAGTATTTGGCTAATTAATTTTTGAGATGCAATTATTTGTTAATTAGGTATGTAGTACTTTCGTTATTAAGTGTTATTAATTTGGTAAATGCCAGAAATATCTTCATATTTATTATTAAAAAATTTGCCCAAGGCTTAGAATTACGCTTCCATGTCGTCCGTATATTTGATACCGATCCAGCATCAGTTTTATGATTGCTTGTGGTGTCAACACCGAATAATTGATAACTGCTCTAGTAATAAAGGGCACATTCTATTCATTATTACAAATTTATTAAATTACACTGCTACACATGAAAGTCTCTACAAATAACCCAATTAACTGCACTGATGCACGTCGAATCTTTTCAGAAAATCTAACGTTGATGCCATCTAAATACATTTAATAAGTTATTATTTTCCTTCTATTGAAAAATTCTAGATTTAGTACGGATAGTTATTTTCACTAATGTGACAAATGTTCTACTCCATGCCAAATGTTCCAGGCAGGAGGTGTAAGACCTACGACAAGAGACAACGATAAATTAGAGCATCGAAAGGACACGTAGTGTATCGAGTGGTGAACCGAGCTGAATAATAGACCAGATGAAACAGTGTCTATATTGGCAGTAAATCGGACATTGGTTTATGATCAATAAATACTAATTAAAACTAAAGCACAATCACAGACAGAAGGCACAATGACGAGAACCAGATCCGGATCTGAGGAATGCGAGCCAGAGCCCAATCAAAGAGCAGTCAATGACCCAGAGTTACTTATGGGAGTCCAGACTACAACAATAAGAACCATTCAAAATCCAGGAGGCGGGCTTCCTCAAAGCAGCCGCGTATAAAAATTGTTACTTTAAATAAAAACAGGACTAACCCGATTAGAAAAGTATTTTGATTAAAAAAGTAGAAGAGACGATGCTAACAATTTCGAAATGACGGAGAGAAAAGTGGAAAAAATGTTCGTGCTTGTGCGACTCAAAGGACCAAGTGAATGGCATGGCGTTGAGGTAATTATGATACGTTCAGCAAGTTACATGTAGTAATAAGTATGTACCAGCATCTATAGTATATCGTCTAGATGTGAATGCAAAAATAAAAAGAAAATTGTATATAGTTTAGCTATAAATAGAGATTTTGTCAAAATCAGTGACCTGTTATAATCTCAAAAACAGCTGAAGCGGTTTGGACCTTATTTGGATGGTATACTGCGTATATAGATATGGATGCAGAGATGAAACTTTAAAATGCCTATATATTTTAGCTAAGAGTTTAAGTGCCTACTTGCTACGGGTGGAAAATTTCGAGATCCTGCAAGTTTAATCCATTTTATTTAATTTTTTATTGTATAAAATCTATAATGACTTCGCTCTTTGCCGTTTACAGAATCAGTAACACCTAAAATTTTATGTTAAAGGTTCTAACCCCAGTTTAAAATACAATTAAAATTTATTTATCTTCGTTTTTATTTAAAAATTATTTTCGTTTAAAATTAAATATTAAAGGAACAAATACAGCTGAATTTGATATAGAACTACTAATCGTGAGGAAAATATTAATTAATACATAATTTATTTATATTTATAAAGTAAAAACACAACACTTCGAATCAAAGTCGATCAAAGAGAAGTTATTCCAATTTATAATCTTTAAAATGAATGAACAAATTAGCTGATTTAATTAAAATAATTTATCGCATACAATTACTTTTTTGCCGTCTTAAATATTTTACTGCCTTAAATCTTTGCTGCGTGTAATCCTTAAATTCAGATGTCAGGTAAATTAACATTCGAAATTTTGCTTATAAGAGCCACAAATAGAGAACTACAAGTGGAGATTAAGAAATAATCCTTTATGCACCCTAAGCATCAAATTAGTAACTACAAATTTTATGTAAACCGAAATTTGTTTTATTTTATTTTAATAGTTAAACATTATTTCATATATTAAACAATCCTTGTATGCCGGAATACATATAAAGCAAACATTTAAGACATCCAAATCTAAATTGTTCTTGTATGAAATAAGTTATGACATATATATATATATATATATATATCATTTCTGTAAGCCTTTATACTTAAAATCCGAAAACTTGTCTAATAGAGGAGAGTGGAGGAATATGGGATATAGTAATTTTGTAACACCTTAAATATAAAAATCAGATTTGAAATTCAAAACTTTTAAGTACTACTAGCACACCCTTTTGTGCATTTGTTGATGCAATTTGAAAGCTGTACTGCAATTATGTAATAATTTATCATTTTTTTTCTTTTTATAGCACACAGTTAAAATCTTTTATGTAAATTTTTATACGGTAATAGTGGGATTAGAATTCAATTTTTCAAAAAAACTATATATAGAAGAAACATACATCTATAGTATGAAATTAAATCTCTTATAATAAAAGTAGATGACATATTTTGGGGTCTGTGTATGTGTGTGATCTATAGCCGGAAATTTAATCGGCGTACAGCCGTGAAATTTGATGCACTGGTACATCAAGATATAAGAAGGTGCACTTTGCCAATTTTTTAAGATTTGAATTAATTTTTCGTTATTTTATTTTTACCGCGATTTGAGCGATATTTACATAAATCGGTAATTTATCTTTTATCAATTTTGAAGCGAGTTTTGTTTTCACGGACATTTTTGAATTCGAGATTTTGATGCCAATATATGTTTTAAGACCTCCTGAATACGTTTCGACTATTTTTAGACTGATGTACGTCAGTCTGTCTCTCTGTATACCTGTCTGTGTTCAACTTATTGTGACCACGATAGCAGCCACGAATATTAATGGATTTTCACAAAATTTTATATCCTGCTTTGTTATCAGAACATCTGGAACTAGATTTAATTATCTTTAAATTCGAGTGAAAACTTCGAAATTTATTAGAAATTTTATATTTATTTAACATGGCAGCATAGGACAGAATTTGATGTAATCATGCATGAAAGGGTGTATTTATGGCTCAATTATCACGAGACTTCATAGTTTCAATCATTGTTGTAAAAAACAACTGCAATATATTTTCTTTTGTCCGTGACGTCATTAGCCTCATTTAGGAGGTAAGTAACTCCCAGAGAGTACACTGCCAAATATGGTATCAATCGAACGATTTTTTCAAGCCCTTTAAAGTGAAGGGTTACACGCTATAGTGTAATAATTTGGACGCACGATATACCGATGTTTCAAATTTTTTCTTATAAAATTTGAAAAAAAAAATAATTCTGCATTGCAGTTAATTGTTTTCAGAAATTTCTGTACGTGACGATTTTAATATGCCCTAGACGTTAGATTTAATATTTGTTATTCAACACTCTTACTTTAAGTTGTTAAAATATTATATTTTTCTTTTAGATATTTCACGTTAGTTCAATATATATATATATATATATATACATCGTATGAAATTGTTTCTGTTTAAATTCGAAGTTTGTTGTGTTAGTTATTTAAAGGGAGCAATACAACTAAAATTTGGTCTCAGAAAGTTAACAATTAATAATGTTTTGAAGGCGGTAATATTGAACACATGTCTCAAGGTGTCTCATCACATGGTGAACCTGCATTGTTTACTTCTAGTAACAGCGCAGTGCATCATTATTAGAGGGAACTTCCTAAGGACAATTTAGCAAAAACATAGAACATTCGTTAATACACTATATGATAACGCATTTGTACCGACGGATTTACGAAAAAATGCATTTATTCAAATCTAGCAATGCTATATTTTGATAGTAAGAACAACAAATTAATTATAATTATTTTGATTCTGTTCAGATACTGTGTTGACTTTCTCTTTAGACGTAACCCTGTGCAGAATATAAGTAAATATTAAAATGTTTTAGTCAAATCGATATTTTAATTTAAATACAATTTCCTCTGTTCATCCATACATAGTCTCAATTAATTCAGTTTATTTATAACGCTGAATGATAAGGAGAATTTTCTAAGACACAATTTCCTTGTATTGCAAGACAAATAAAAGTGTTTTGGTTTGATCAAAGACGAATATTCCTAATTAATGTCATTTTCGTAAAGCGTAATCAAGTTTATTTCCTTCAGTTAAGATGCCCTGTGGCATACGATCACTTTTTGCTCCATGTAATCCTCAAAAGAAGATGCCTGGAATATGTTTAATAAAATCTCCAGTTATTACAATGGAGATTTTGATATAATTATGACTTATAAAAATCATCAAGTAATCTACATTGCGTGCAGATAAATATATTTAGCTTTGAAAATGTGATAACTCATCTATGTTTGAACTTTTTGAGTTTCGGATAAATTGTAAATACTATTATTTTGGCTAAAAAAGTAACTGTTGAATGGTCACGCGTACTAAATGTGCCGATAAGAAATTTATAAATAATAGTTTAGACTAAAACTGAATAAAATTAATTGTAATAAAAGTTACATTTCAAAGATTTAAATAATATTTCCGTGCATATAGTGATAATTGTGTACATTACATTTATTCCAAGAATAATCCACCAAATTTATCTCTAAAGTGAGTAGAGTCACCATACTTAATCTGAAAAGTAAATCATTGATCAATGACTACAATATTTATAATATTTATTTAGGTAGCACTTGATTATTTAAAAATACATTTACAAATAATATTTTATACAACAACTAATTTAATCTCTTTGAGAGATACCTAGAAGGAGATGTGATACCAGCAATAGTTATTGAAATATCAAAACGAAAAAGCATCTGCGCTCGACCTAATTGTCTAAATATATATATAGCTGGTACATACATTTTTGTGCATTCTGACGGCATCAAAAACTTACTGACTTCGACTTGAGGCACTTGGTTGAAGAAGGCGAATTTGTTTAATTCCCATCATCTTCAGTTGATTCATAGAGCATTACTTTTCATGTTTCGTCACAGAGAGCATTATTTCTCTTTCTCCTTATCATCCGCACACTCCAAGAATCCCTTACTCATCGTCAACATAGCTCGAAGAACCCTTTTCAACAGTCTTTCTTTTGTTAGGTAATCTTAAATTAATTTCATCTTGCTTTGAAATACGCATTCCTTGTGTTTAAGTGGCCTTGTTTTTTATGATAGCTAAAAGCCGGCTCTGAATGGCCGTAAGTATTGTCCGGAAGCATAGGTTATGCCCATGTCGGCATCGTGATTTTCTAACTTAATGATGCCATTTCCACTTTGTGAATTTAAGGTTTGTGAACCTCGTTTCACTGTAATGTTAAACCTAGTGCCTCATCGTATGAATCCTCTGTTCAGTTTGTTTCCACTATGACTTATTCCTTGAAAAACATATTTCGTTATTTGGTCTCATAATTATACACAAAATTTCAAAATTAATACACTGTGAATTTTTAATGTATTTCAGAATTAATATTCATATATACATATATTCATATATACATATTTTTCACTAAACATTTACCATGAAACACATCACGCGTTAGTAGAATAAAATAATATTTGTTTATAAAACAACTTGATTGTCAACGGGCAATGTAAAAATCCTTTATATAAAAGTTTTAAAGTATATTCATTTCAAAATTTCGTATATAATAGTATTCATAATTTAAAGGAAGCCCAATTATTTCGAAAATACTCAACATTAATCCCAGATCTTCAAAAGAAACAAAGCTAAATGTATTTATCGTAATTACAATCATTCCACAATCTTCAGAACACATAAATAATTATCGCGAAGTCTCCACTGAAATAATTGGGGTTCTTAATAGTTAATCCTTAGCAATTAATTAGTTGTCAAACACCTTCGTTTGAGGATTATATCTGCAAAAAGTGTTCGTATGCCGCAAGCCGTCTTAACTAAAGGAAATTCATTTGAATCCGCTTTGCAAAATATATATTAGAAAAATTCCCATTTGATCGAATAAGAAATTTTACCTTCTCATAATACTTAATATAGTATATAAGGAAATTATTGTCTTCATAAAAATTTCCGAATTCGACATTCTGATGCAAATATATGTTTTAGGACCTCCTGCACACGTTTCGACTATTTTTGGAGTGATGTCCTTCTGTATGGAGTGGATTTGTTGTATACACGATAGCGGCCACAAATATTAATGGATTTTCAACTCAACTTTATACACTCAACTATTGCCAAAAAACAGGTTAGTGGAATTAAAAGTAGATATTTACCGAAAAGTTTACAACTCCTTGTCCTTTTCACTTGCTCCTTTAGAAGCAAGTGGTAATATATTTTACAAAAATAATTTCAAATAAAGACAACATTTTGCAATACATGCAACTTGTAATTCATTTAGAACATACATTATTGAACAATAAAATATACATGATACTGAATTACCTGAAAAGTTATTAGGGACAACATGCGGAAATTATGAATTGTTTCCGCAAAATATCCATATATATTTATTCTTATTATCCAGAAAGACCATTTACATTTATAAATAACATTAAAGGGGAATTATTGTAATTAACTTACACCAAGGAATGCAACAATGCAATTAATCTTTGAACAAAGGCATGTTTTTTCGTGCTACTGCGTTTGTTCCATGATCGAAGCAGCACACCAATAATTTTGGAAACAATTGTAGTAGTTTTAGTCGTAATTAACGAATATTTTGCCATAATATCATCTGCATGATTTATATTAAGTATGTGCAATTAAAGACAAGAAATATACAAAAATAATTCATGTTATTGAAGTTATTAAAATTTTTGCCATTCATAGTCAGAGGCGGATTTAATTCTTGGTGTACCCGGGACACTGTCAAATCGGTGGATCTGAAAATAAAAATACACAGCGGAAAGGACAATTCATAACATTTATACATCAGATCTAGTTAACTACATGTCATTGGAACTGAAAGTTATACTTACATAGAAACAGTACATTGGCTACAGAAAGTATTCCATTCTACTCTTGACATCTGAAAAATATTCCCAAACTGTATGAATTTTCTTAAACTGTATAATTTATAGAATAATATTGTCTAAATCGAGTAGGCACAGATCAATTATACTTTTAAGGGGTCATCCTGATGACAAAACAAAAATTCTTCTTTTTATTTCGTTTATTTTCTTAGCAAACCTTCGTTTCCTCTTCGACCCAGACAGCCCGACCTACCTGGAGGTGTAAGGACGGCTGGGAAGTGCCACCCAAGTTAGATCGGAACCCAGGGGGATGGCATCCACAGGGACTGTACCCTCCTTCCCTTACCACCAAACTCTCGAAAGGACTTACGGATACACATATTTAACGTACACATACTCAGCGTGAACACGAGGACTCGTCCGTGTGCAATCCCTGAGTACTAAACACTGGGATGGCCCACCTCTGGAAACCCTTCGTTTTTCATATCTCAACATGAAATCTCAACATTGTCTGTCTAAATTTTGCAGAAACACGCATTTGAAAGCTAAAACAAGCCTGGAACAGACACTTAAATCTGTCTTTGCTTGAGAGGATTGTCACAATTTTGATTTAGTTTTATTATTTTAAGGGAAAAATAATCATTCAGTCATCCTATTTTTGTAAGAATTAGGGGTCTCTTTGGCTGAAGAGTAAGGGATAAATACACTTTTTGCCTCCTTAATATATCCGGCGCTGTTCACAGTAATTAAAATATAGTAAAAGTACTGGGACGCCGTCGAAAATTGAATATAATCCTGTATAGTAGATTTAAATAGCACTCCAGAACTTGAATAGAATATTTTAAGTGTGACTCCTGAGTGTGTGTGTGTCAATACAATGTATCTAGTTTCGTTCAAGTAACATTCTATCCGTTGGTATGTTTAAATTTCTTGATCGAAAATTACATGATATGTTTAAAATTACATGTTGTAATTCAATATATATATATATATATATATATATACGACATATATACGATATATATATATATATATATATATACGATATATATATATATATATATATATTTGAAATGTAATAATAAGAATTATGTAAAAATAAAAAAATAAAAATACAATTAAAGTAATATTAACATCACCATAGAAGCAAATTCACGGCCATAATGCCGATAAGAGAAAAGAACAGAACCTTCCCAAATTCGATGATTAATCAGAATAAAATTCCTCTTCAGGTCTGAGTATTTAATTCTAATTAACCCAAACAAATGCCTGTTTCAGATTAAGCAATAGTACATTACTATAAATGCTTAAACTCAGACTACAGGCATCAAAAAATGAAAAAATGAAAAAAGGATACATTAAGAAAATTGTATTACCATGCGGCATAAATCATTCCTCTTCTACCACGTGTATACACAATCAACCTCAACAACTTAATCTAGAAGCACCGGAATGAACAAGTCGAAATTCTACCAGGGAGGCAGTACGAACGTTCACGGAAATACTCCCAAGCCCGTCCAGTGAGTCTAAGCTGAAGACTGGACAAGCAATTCAGATTACAACTTCCCAAACATGCAGAACTGAATATGAATATGAATCATAGATGAAAATTCCTACTAAACAAGAATTCATAGGAAAACTGGATAATCGAGAATGCCACTATACACCATTATAAGGGCGCACAAAACGTAGTTTCAATACTGACAAAAGTTATATTTTTTTGCGAAAATAAAATTCAAAACATTAATGTTAATGCATCTTATTTTCCGATTTTTTGATTTTTCTAATGTTTTTGACTTAGTTTATTATTTTTCATTTTTATTTATTTATATAATTAATAAATAATTATATATAACATACAAACATACATATATATACACACATATACATATATATATATATATATATATATACATATATATACACATATACACACATACATACATATATATATATATATATATATATTTTTTTTTTTTTTTTCTCTCTCTCTCTCCTGTATGTTAGTCACTATAATTGGGAATGTTTTCTAGGATGTTATCGAGTGAAATTTGATACACTGAGTTGATAATTTTAATAACAAAATTGGGGGGATATGCATTATTAGTCGCTGTACTCAATAATTCCATAAAGTGCGCTAATTTATAATATTCATCACAAATTTTATTGATTCTAAGAGCCTGGTTTATTATAATATTTCTAAATACAGAACTATGCAGACAAGAGTCAAAATGTTGAATTTTTGATGTATTAAATTTAAAATCCTGTCTTTTATCATACAAGTTTATAACCATATTACAATTTTGTAAATTTAAATTTAAATCTAAAAAGTTTGCAACATTTGTGTCATTATTACTTGCATTTAATTGTAAATTATTTGGATAAAAGTTTAATACTATAGGGATATTATTATTTGGGGATACACATAAAATGTCATCTATATATCTAAACATGTGCATATTATGCAAGCTTGGATTAATGTTTTTTTTCATAGAAGAATAAATACAGATTAGCTAACAAAGATGAGGCACACCCCCCTTGTGGGATACCAACCTGTTGTTTAAAAATAGTACCACCATGTTGAATATAATTCTCATAAAGAGTGAAGTTAAGTAATTTTTTAAAAAGAAAATTTGAATATTTTAGGTTGATATTATATTTTTCAAAAATTCCTAAAATAATTCTATACAGATCATCTATATTAATATTATTAAACAAATCTTTGAAATCAAAGGTATAAATACTACGAATATTAGTAAGAGTTTTCAATTTCTTAACTACTTCAAAACAGTTTTTTACAATATGACAATTATTTGAGATTTCATCTGACGAGGATACTTCATGTAATATCTTTAATAATAATTTTCCAGCATTAGTAATGTAAAAATTATGCCCACTGGTAATGGTTCGAAAAGCAACAGGGGATTTATGAAACTTGGGTACTAAAACAATATATGGAATGTTATTACAACTATTTTTTAGATGGATTTGCTTATATTTGGCTGATATTCTATTGTATAAGATTTTAAGGTTAGTTTTATGTAAATTATAGATATGATTATTAAGTAAGTGTGACTGAAGGGTATTTTTATAATAATATTTACATATGATTGAGTAGTTTCCACTTGCCTTATCGACATATGTAATGACAAAATCATTTTGTATTTCTTTAATATCATTTTTAATTGAATTAAATTTATATGAATTATTAATTTTCTGATTATATATATAATGATTTAAGTATTGCTCTATTAAGACTCTCCAAGGTTTAAAGGCTTCTACAGGGATTTGATATTTATAACTGATTTTATAAAAGTCAAGAAATAAACCTTTACATATTAATTTATGTTTAAATTTAGTAGGTATACGGTACTTAGTATCCAGTAACATCAGTGATCTTAGTGCATCATAATTAATAATATTTAGATTTCCCGTTATAACATGCCCATGGTGTTTATCTACGAAGTCTTTGTATTTTTCTAAATGACAGTGGCAATATGACTCTTTATCCAATTCATAGTTTTGATTAATATCTACTGATTTGGCAATTTGATTATAGTTGAAAATATAACGTCCTAGCGGTTTATCATATTTATATGCAATTTTAGGATTTACATGTTTGACTGGAAAGTAATTGCAAACCGATTTTAAAAAATTATTTATCTTCAGATTATTTAATACAGAATTAGTAAAATTCAAGGTACAATATTCATTTATTTTAGTATTTTGTTTTGATTCGTCATTAAAGTTTAAGTCTGTGACATAAAAATAACTATTAAGATTTTTACTTCTGGTAATGAGCAAATCATAGAATAAATGTTTAAAATGAACGTTATCAAATGCAGTACTTAGAAAAAGATTATATACCTTATTTAATTGCTGTTTTTTAATTGCGAAAATCCAGTTTTTACATTGTTTCCAATCAAAAGTAATTTTAAAATTTGCATGTTGCTGAAGGATGGCATTTTTTAGTTCAGATAATGATGGCAATTTTTTATTATATTTACTTGCTCTTTTAGTTCTTTTTGATTTACTTTTATGATTGTTGAAGGAATTATAAATATTATGGTCTTCATTAGGAGAATTAAAGGACTTTTTAACTATATTATGATGGTTATATATTTGATTGAGTCCATATGGAAAGATGGTTTTGTGTGCACAAATAAATTCATTTTCAAGAAACAATCTGTCATAGTAATTTTTCTGAATACACAGAATACTAATTTCAATGTTGTCGAACCCATGTTTAGAAAAATGTTCGTATTCAAATTTTGATTCATTAAAGGAAGTTGCATTATTTGAAAAAATTTTTCATTAAAGGAAGTTGCATTATTTGAAAAAAATTTTATGTGATTCCTGTGTACGTTAATTCGGAGATGCAGAGGGTTGCTGGTTTGACCTATATATGACATATTACATTTTTTACATTCAATTTGGTAGATACAATTATATGTTTTACAGAAGACAAGATTATTGTTACAATTGATCTGATTACTATTAGCAAACGGACAAGTTTTACATCTATTAGAATTACAAGATTTAAATTTAAGTGTGTTATTTAGTGATGCATGGCTGTACGATTGAAAGTTATATGAAGTGAATAAAGAATACTGGCTGAATGAAATGATGAAAACAAGAACGAAAGGAAAACATACGGGCTAGGTGCAAGAATATATAGTACTTAATGAATTTTGTTAGATTTTTTCAAGCTGTACGTTTTTTTTAATTTTTTTTTAAATTATATATATATATATATATATATATATATATATATATATATATATATATATATATATATTTATATATATATTTATATATATATATATATATTTATATATATATTTATATATATATATATATATTTATATATATATTTATATATATATATATATATTTATATATAAATATATATATATATATATATATATATATATATATATATATATATATATATATAGTGTTTGTAAAAATATAAACTTTGTAAATTTACAGTCTCTAAAAATTCTTAGTGCAAGATATGTGAATATTCTACACAATATCCGAGTGTTAAATAAATTGAATTGAAATAAATCAAGTTGCTCCCCAAGCTATAAATTGTTGGATTTATTTTTCAAGAATAATGCCAATTTTGCCATTGACGTGTGAACAAAGGTGACTAATAATATTCTAATGTATTTATATTTCATATTTTGTGCAATGATTGTAAAAGTTCATCTAATTTAGAAATAAGAAAATGTTTAAAATGTTATATCTTATATATTCATCTTACATGGGTGTCTTATATTTTTAAAACCTCGGGGGCATATCATGTACTCTTTGCATTTTTATGTTAAATTATTTTATTTCAGTCACCAAGGAAATTAAACTTATTGAAGGAGTGAATATAAATCTAATTTGTAATGCTAAAACTTTCCGTATCAAATTTCGAGGTAACTTTAATCAAATGTTTACATATTAAATAACCCATGATACCAGGTAATATATATACAGTTGGAATACCGTTTAATTATTTCTTTAGCACAGTTGAGCGTGATTCGGCGTATCATCGAAACATTTGTGCTTAATTTTTCCTTACGCTTGAACTAGAACTTTTAAAACCTTGAAGTGTTCTGCTATGGATAATAGTTAACTTTCTTTATTTTGTGTGCTCAAATGGATAATTATCTATAATGTACTACCATGGTTCATAATTTATCACATTGTCGTATTTTACGATAATCGTGCATCATGCAACAGCATTTGTGCATATATTGAAAGAAAATTGAATTAAATTTAATTAAAATAACGAGAAAGTGGATATAAGTCTGCAGGAAAAGTCATGTTCTGCCCACATCAGATTTTTTACTTTTCCTGCAATATATAGTAATGTATAGGAAAAGTAATGGAATCATGTCGAAAATCGCAACTCGAATTTTCGACGGATCTACACGTTTCGATACCTCTAGAATACGAAAAAACTATTTTTAGCTTGACGTCTGTGTCTGTTTGTGCAGATTTTGTATCCACTCTAACTATAAAAGTACTTGACTGAATTTCATAAAATTTGGTAGGTAAGTCACTTGTGGGCGAATCTTGTGCTGCTTAGTTTTGGGTACGATCCGGGATAAAAGAACTCGCCTTTTTTTGTGAAATGGCCCGCAAAAGCATGTATACACTATAGCTGAAAAACTAATGGATCAAATGCTACAAAATTTGGTAGGTAATTCACTTGTGGGACATCCTGGTACTGATTAGATTTTGGTATGATTCGAAAAAAAATAACCTGCCATTTTTTGTAAAATGGCCCGCAAAAATCTAAAATAAAAAACTACGTATGCTCAAATATATCCATAAAATACTTGTTTAATACGTAATTTTTAACGAAGAAAAGAATAAGGCCAACCCCATTACACTAGGATTAGCCGTTCTTGAGATAATTTAGTTATTCGTATTTTCTCTACGCCAGCTTTGAAAAGAAGTTCAGTTATCAAATGAGAACGAAAATTGAATTAAAAGTGAATTAAATTTAATTGAAATAAAGAGAACGTGGATATAAGTCTGCAGGGAAAGTCATGTGCTGCCCACATCAGATTCTTTATTATTGGCATATACCGTTGTCATTGGCGGTCATATGAATCTCATTTATGGTTTACCAATGCTGAAGATACCCCCAATTAACCAGCCAACAGGCATTTGACGTTCACAGATATCGACTTTGGGTGCAACATATATATCATCTAAGTCAATCAATGAGGGGTTACGATGGTTAAAGTTACGACTGAAGTAAAATTTCGTTTCCTATTCATGTTATTGTGTCAGCGAATTAATTTACGGTTGGACCGAGAAATTCTGTTGTACATAAATCAATATTAATTTCTGAGATCTGCAAATAAATTGAATAATAAATATAATGGAATGCATTTTGATGTGAATGTTTGGACTATTGTACTTGTTTTAAATAAATTAACGACGAATGTTTTAGATTTTAAAAGTCATTTAATAAACATTCTATAGACGTACACATAGATTAAAAGCCAGAGTGCTTTCGGGCATCACTATACCCTTCCTCAGTGGCATTATATGAAAATCATGCCAACAAGTTTAAATACCATCCACACTGATAGGCAAAATTTGCATATTACAAATCGGCATCATTACGACAAACACGATAATGCATCAACATAAAAACATCAGCAAGAAATTTAATTGAAGGCTGTTATAATGCAAAATTGGATGGACAAATTGTCATGTTCTATATCAAGCATGGCATGCATTAAGAAATTAATTTTAAAATCGGAGGTAACATTGTAAAGGCTTGATGCGCATGGAATCGAGAACGAGTCAACAGGCATAACTCAAAATATGCACAGGATCAAACTTACAGACAACGCATGGTATAAATAAATAAACAAGGATTCATACATTAAAATTGAACGGGGTTTTTTACAACTTATCAAAAGGAAAGATTTTTCGGAAGGGACTGGAAATTATCTTCAACCACAAGTTGCATAAGAGCCGTAGATTGTTTATCATTTTTAACGTCTCGAGCATGTTCAGCTAACCTTATACTAACCGTACGTTTAGTGCTCCCAATATAAAACTTAAATTCATTACTAGGAGAAAGAAGGGATACCACATATACCTCAGCTTGGCTTTTATAGTTATCCTTGTCCTTAAATTTATCAGTGCGAATACTGTTAAACATATTCGAATGAGTGGGCCTAAATTTAAACTCGGTGCAAAATTGAATAAGGGGACGAAAAATTTTTGGGTGATACGCAAAACTTGCTTTAAAAGGCATACGGCCGTTAATAGAAATGAGTTTAGAACTGGGTTGAATAAATTTTCGGCGAATTTGAGAAAAATGTCTATAAACAAACTCAAATAAGTAAGCAGCATCCAGACCTAGTTTAAAGATGAAACTAATTTCATTATTTAAAGACGAAATAGAGGAACAGAAATTAAATGCACGATTAATGTATGCATTAAAAGAAGCTTTTTTAGACGAGATGGGATGAAAGGAATGAGCAGGAGTGCTAATTCTTTTCACCACATCTCGTGAAGTCAAATAACCCAGATATTTCGTATAAGCTAATAGTCAGCAAGTCAATTTCACTGATATGTTGATTTTTTTTCTTGGCTCTATTCGCAGATTTCTATTATTTCACTGCATGAAAGTTTTCAATTCTTACGAAGTGACACATTGCAGAACGTTTACTCCTTGTATATATATAGTTGAGAGAGGCTTACTGAATACAGATTAATTTACAACCAAATTGATAAAGGTAGAAACTTATAACTCTGCTGCACATTTGGAAGTTGACCCACAAGTGGTGAGAAAAATCTAACTTCTTGGAATTTTGTTTTATAAATGTATAAGTCTCGGAAATTTTTGTTAAAACATTTTTACAATTCTAAACTCGCGAACGGCTGGATACAAAACATTCGTTCTTATACCATCTTGCGCAGAAAAACTATCTAAAATTTTTTTAATTAACACTATGGGTATTCTGGAGATACTTTAAATTATAATTCTAGCGGAAGACGTTTTAATATATTTATAATTACATTCTATACTCAGTTTTTGTAATCCCTGAATCAGAGTTACTCTTCGAACACCTAAATCGTCTGCTGGCTATTCTTTTTACCAGATTATTGGAAAATAGTTTTAGAATGAATTAATGATTGAATTAATATATCTAAAAACGTTTAAATGAAGTTAACATAGGGTGATCGGAGATAAAACATTATTTAACATACCATATAAATAGAACCTTACATTGCGCTCCATTTTTATGATTACATTTAAAACTGTTTTTGTCATTCAGAACTTTTATTAAATGTGCAGGTGTCACACTATATATTCCAGCCATTTCAAAGCGTGGGTAAAATTGTTAGTTAATAATATTCTGTGTAGTATTCATAGCGAAATAACTTTTGCGAGTGCAATTTCTGCAATCATCCTCATTCTTTATAAACGAAATAAACTGTTGCAATAAACTTCAAATTCGCTATGAATCTTTAATCAGTATTTAATGACATCTATCAGATTAAATGCTACAAAATCATCGATATTCTATTTACGACCGTGACTCAATTCGACCTGAGTAATGGGATGGTATTTTGACTATAGTTTTGGTAAAGTTTCTTAAGTCTGCTAAAGTCTCTTAACTAAAGTCTCTTCTAGAATGATACGAGTCATTAATGGACCGTTCAAGTTTCGATTCAAAACTTTTGAGTTTACACAGGGTGATTTATTGAAGTAATTATTTTCTACAGTCTTTCGTCATGAATCTATTGACACGTTTCAGCCTATTGGACTCAAAATATTATGTTTCCGCAAAAGACTGCAGTCTTTACGTTTAATCCTGACAGAACGTTTTTTTGTTGCTTCCTAACAGTACACTTTTCTACCGTGAATATGCCGGCGAAAATGTTTTAACACATTTCAATTTATAGAAAACGAAAGTCATAATAAATCAACTGGAGTGTGGATCAACTCCACTTTCTCGTCTTCCGTTTTTCCTTAAATTTTACAAGAAAAAATTTGAAAAATCGATATCGTGGGTGATTACAATTATAATGATTACAACTATCGTTAACGATTACAACTATATTACAACTAAATGTCCAGTTAATGTATCGTAAATAATTACAACTATAGTGCGTTATCCATCACTTTAGAGGGTTTGGTAAAATCTTTTGATTGATACCATACTTGACAATGTATCTCTCGGGAGGTAATTTGTCCCCAAAAGGGGTAATGACGTTACTAACAAAAAATTGTGCCCCGGCTATTTTCTATTTCTCACAATAGTAATTGAAACTAATAAACCCTTTTATGCATATGATAATGAAAAATTTTGTCCTCTGCTGCCATGTTAAAAAAATATAAAATTTCGAATAAATTTTTTAAGTTTTCGCTTGAATTTGAAAATATTTTTATCTAGTTCTACGCGTCTTGATAGCAAAGCCGGATATAAAGTTTCGTGGAAATCCATTAATATTTGTGGCTACTATCTTTTAGACAAAAAGTAGGCCACAAACATCAGAAAGACAAACAGACAGACAGACATCACTCCCAAAATAGTCAAAACGGGTTCAGGAAGTCTTATGTATAAACATACATATATATAAGATTGCATATATACGACATTGCGTCCATAGACGCCAATGCCTGCAAAGGGAGATCGACATGTTTGGGATAGGGTATGTCAAATACCTGTCTTTTTTAGAGGTTTTCGTTTGGGATTAACGTTGTCCCACACGTAAGCAAAAGGTTTAAGTCTATGATTTTATCTGCATTACGTGTGCTGCTTCCTTATTGGAGAAACCGAAGTCAGAAGACCTCAACATGGTCATTTGATTCCTCTATTTCATTTAGGGATAAAAATAAACTACACCTTCCATTAACCAATTTTAATTATATATTTGAATATTAAAGCTCCATCCATCTACACGAGTTATGCTTATTGTGTTCAAGGTCATACAAACCAAGGCTGGGTCTCATTATTATGAAATTTAATGCGCATAAAATATTGTAACATAATCCAAAATGAATTATTATAACAGAATGGAAAGGAAGTAGTTCAAACCTGTAATATTCTAAGTATCTGAGGATAAACTTGCGCGTTCCAATCATCTGCTTTCGGAACGCCTCGACGTAAGGAATTTTCTGTGAAAAAAAATTGAAGGCTAGCATACCAACTGTCGACATACCGAATTTCTCTCCTTCGACATTGATTTCCGAACTGCAGCTTCGAAACGTTTCCGAAAGACGACAAAAATCTGGAGTTGCAAACCTAGATTAATGAGAATGGCAAAAATATAAGAACACATTATATAACTGTACGAAGAATTACCACCGAGTGTCTAAGATCTTCCTTTTATCTCTATTTTCTTATTTCTATTGTATAGAGAAAGTGTTGATGTCTCCAAGATTTTCGAATTTAAGGTCTTGAGCAGGGTTCAACCTTTCCCGAATCGAAACTGAAAACTAAATACGTCCGTCTGTCTGTGCGTGAATGATAACACGAGAACCCATTTACCATTCTGAATTTTTTTATATAAATAATTTGTTTAAAAAAAACTGATGCAAAACAAAATCTTTGATAAAGGGCATGTTTAGAATTCAGAATGATTCGAAATTTACGATGTTCATAATATTATTTCCTTTGAAGAAACACGATAATTCCCTAAACATTGAAGCGATTCATTTACTTTCAGTACAATGGGACTTTGTTTTCGAGATAAGTTAGTACAGCGAAAAGAAAATTTGAATCAAAATTAAATGAAAAAATACTATATATGTATACGCATTAGTATAGAACACCGCAATTAAAAAAAAATTTCGACTGTAAATTGAGAAGATAAATTACTTAATTGTTTTAAATTTTAGAGTTCTATTTTATGCAAACTAAACTTTAGTTGTAATAATTTAAACTTTAGCAAATGCAAAAATTCTATTTCCTAGATGAATAGGTCCAGTTTGACACGAAAATAGGGTATTAAAAAAGTTTTCAATACTTATGCAGTTTAAATCATTTGATTCGGAATTACTTCACTTTTAACACTTTACAACAAAGTTGAAAAGTGTTTATGACTTTGTTCATTCTGTCTGTCTGTCCGTTAGTACGATAACTGCCATAAAAATGACTTAATCAAAATGAAATTTTAGTATGTTGTTCAGACGGTCTGTAGGACCTATGGGAATATAAATGAATAATATCACCCAATTAGTTTTGGATTGAAACCGGGTTGAAAAAATGAAATACATTGAGCCCTATGGGACCTAATTTTTCAAACATTTTTTAAGCGGATTTAAAATTCATAAATTGCTTTGAAAATTTTAGGTAATATTCAAATTGTTCCATAAAATATATAAAAAAAATCAGCGAAATATATTCAGTACTTTTTTAAAGAAAAATTAAAATAATAATAACACCTCTTATATGAAGCAATCACGTAACCATGATATGAAAATATCACGTGACCCACTTCAAAATGATATATGGCATCCATCTTGTCTCAAAATCGTGATTTTTAAAGTTCTTTTTAATTCATATTGAATGGTGTATCCGTCCTAAAACTACTTTATTTTCGCTTAAATTCTGTGCATCTATATACTGAAACAACGCAATGACAATATATTTCAGTTTAAATGCTCATCCAAATTTGATTATTTCTTCAACGAAGCCTATTTTTCACCTATGTAAAATGTAAACAGCAAAATATGTAGAATAAGTTGTATTAGAGTTGCTGTATTTCTTTAACACAAAATCATTTAGTTCATGGAGTCTGTATAGCTGATATGAATGAAATATTCATTAATTTTACAAAGAGAAGGACGATTTTTTTCGATGAAGTTTTACTCATGGAGTTTAATTACTTGTAGCTCCATGGTCTTAATTTTTAAATGAAATAAATTATTATAGTATTGTGATGGATGACATGAATGGGAAATTATTTATGAATGAAATGCTGCTTTTATAGAGAGAGCCAGGAGTGTTATTTTTTCTATGACGTCATTTGAATGAATTTCAGTTGTTTTCGATGAAGTTTTCAAATATAATAAATTGTCGTAGTATTATGATAATTCTAAAATTATTACCGAGCAATGCATCACATTTTAGAGATGTTTAAACCAGACAATTTATATTTGAATGAAGTTTATTTTTTTTTATGAGGGTTTAAGTTTACAAATATAATAAATTAATGTAGTATTGTGATAAGTTTTAAAATATTACCGAGGAATATATTGCATTTTAGACATGTTTAAATAAAATTGCATGGAAGTTGGAAAGTGTTTCATAATCAATGCTTTAAGCATGATTGATCTTTCTTGTTTTTCTAAAAGAGAAAACTAAATTGAAGTTTTTCAAAATATTTTCCTGAATCCCTTTAAATGTTACATTTACGTATGCTTACGTAGTAGTTGCTGCTACTTGTAATCAATTTGACTACGAGGAAGGAATCCAGTCAGATATTACAGTTCTCAGTGCACACCATGGGAAGTATATCGCATTTAATAACCCTAATTAAAATGAAAGAAAATTCTGAATTTTTTCAAAGTTTATAAAATGAATTTTTAAATTCAGGCAAATTATTTTGGAAAACTTTTCTGTGTCTATTATATAGCAAAGTTTGGTGTTATTAAGCGTCCATGTCGTATTGTATATGAAACATAAATGAATTCAATTTATTATTCCACCCTATTTACACAGTAAGACTAATGAAGTTGGCCCAGCTTGAGCTAAAATCGAAGCGAAATTCCTCTCCTTTTGCAAGTGAGCTAGCTCTCTTTTATGATTAGGAAACATTATTTTCGTCAAACCGCTCTACTCACCTTGTAATTCGCTCATCTCTGGTAGCGAGAGTAGTAAAGTCGTAAATCACAGCTAACAAATGATCGGAGATCAAGACGTTTACGTTTTCTATCTTCATATCTAGATGCCAGATTTTTCTTCTATGCAGGAAAGCCTGTCCTCTCAAAGTATCGCCAAACCAGAATTTGATCCGTTTGAGTCTCAGAGGTCTGTTAATAGCTGGAATTTTTCTTCTCAGCAGAATTTTAAACGAACACGCCTTCTGCTTTGCTATAACAAACACGCTGGCTTCAGCAAGGTAAAGATGAATTTTATAAGCTGGTGAATATTGCTATGGCTGAGTGTGGGCCACAGTTCAGTCTCCATATGACTTTCATGTTCTTTCAGTATTATCTTCATAGCTACGGAGTGCC
Source organism: Amaurobius ferox (assembly GCA_951213105.1). Taxonomy (NCBI): domain Eukaryota; kingdom Metazoa; phylum Arthropoda; class Arachnida; order Araneae; family Amaurobiidae; genus Amaurobius; species Amaurobius ferox. The sequence goes on from OX578140.1 coordinate 8,815,155, forward strand.
CACCAGGTTTCAACATTTTCACGACATTTCCCAAACCGCCTCATCCAAGTATTTGGACAAATTGGTAGTTACAGTTTTTTATAAATAACTGAACACCTCACCTCATCGTTTTATTACGGTATTCGTCTTGGCCCATCTCTCCAGATTTTCTGAGACGTCGAATTCTTCTCATTTCATCCCAATTCATTCCTATCGATGTTAACCGATATATCGATGCTCCAAATTGGAAATCGGTCGATAATTGAATGTTATAACAGATATATATATATATATGCTACAACAAGGTTGATATCTTTGTAAAAAATGTTAATAAATACCTTTATAATAAATATAAGACGTTTCGACTAATAAATAGCCGAATAGCGAATCACAATTCCGTATGAGTAGCTGAAAATAAGATTAAATAAAACGGTCTCACTTTAAAATAGCTTGAAAACCAGCATAAAATTGCAAGAGTTGTTTACGCAATCAAAACCTTGATTTGAAGGGAAATGTGTTTGTTGGTCAGAGTTTAACAAGGAATTAGTATGCATTGTTGCGATATGTTTGTTCTATTGTTTAAAACATATTGTTGAGAATAAGTTACATTTTAAACAATTAAACATTGATATCTTTGCAAACGCTCATTGGTAGCCATTTTATACACGTTTCGGGTAATGAAAATACGGAAAATTACGATAATTCCGGAAGGTATTGGGAATGGTCGATTCTCGTATTTACATGTTGCTTTCTACAATAGGAAAACAAAATGCTGTGAGTTTTGTTTTAGGCTCATACACATTTCGTGCACTGAAACAAAATGTCCCCTACTATTAATTCCCCTTATTAATTCCACTCACTGAACATTCGAAGACCGAACAGCCAACGTATTAAGCTGACTGAAATCCTCAACTTCAGCAATCATAGGGAAATTACAATGAATGATGATTTGTTGAGATATTATGGCTTCTCCTAAGACGTGTATTTCAATTAGTAATCTCATTAGTAAAGCTTCACTACTGTAATTTAAGGTTTCGCATGAGTCACATACACAGCTGACCGAATTTCTTGAGAATGATCTTATTTCACATTGACACACGCTGAAGTATGACATTTAAAATAATTTATTAATGTTCTATGATGTAAAAGTGCCTAAATCTTCCGATTAGTTCTATAGCCATTGAAGCAAATGATAATGCCGGAGGTACGAGCAAAATGCATTTTAACACAGATATTTCAGGCTTAGTCGAAAGGTAACTTTGATTTTATTGTATACTAGCAGTATACCCGTTCTTCGTATGGAAAATATAATATAAAGAAACTTAACATTCACAATTATGTGTAAATTCCTATAGTATTCTAAATGACTTTGTTATTCAAAATATTCTATTAAAATACTAAACTTAATTCTTCTAAAAAATGTATAAGAAACTCTGGGTTCAACATATAAAACTATTTTCACAGGCATCCTGGTCCAGTTTGTGAACACATTTAGAAAAAAAAATGTTTTTTAAATCTATGTTCAAATTATTTTTAATTCTATATTTTTTAATTCTATATCTCAATATAGTGACTTTTTAACGATTCGGTGTCATTTTTATAAATGTAGCGTTATTTTATCAATTTGACGAGATTTTTGTCAATTTAGCGGCATTTAAAAAACCCACTAAATTTACAGCCAATTGGAACTGTAGTCAACTTACAGCCAATTGGGACAGACTCACTTGGCGACAAATTGACGAAACATCACCACAATACTATCCCTTAACAAAACACAAGTAATTTCATTTATTTAGTGCAATTTTATTAATTTCAAGATATTGGATATTTTTAAGGATTTACAACCATTTTTATCAATTTGGCAACATTTTAAAAATTCACTAAATGTGTTGCTAAGTAGGACGGTTGTAATGACAGATAAATGCTACTAAAACATCATTTCTGTACTCTCTTTTAACAAAACAAAATTAATTTCATTGATTTAGTGTCATTTTTATCAATTTGGTGACATTTACGTTCATGTTCATTTGCCAACGCTTAAGAAAAGTTGCCAAGTTAGCAATATCCCGTCCAATTCATAGATCTGATTTTGCAGATTTGAAGAATAAAACATCTTGATTCCGTTTGTATACACTAAATGAAAACACTAAAATTGTGTTAGAAGATATACCCATTTTACTCTAGTTCTGTTTCAACGATCGGCTAAATGAGTTTATTGGTTAAACACAATATATGAGTTTATTGATCAAACAAAATATATAAGTTTGAAAACTGGTTACCAAAATAAGTGAGAATGATGTACGTAGTCTGCAATTAATATTAAAACAAAAATCAAGCCGTTCATTTATAAGATATATTTTTATAACTATTTATTTATTATTTAAATCGAAAAAAACAGCAATAAAAATTAACAACCCATTTGATTTAATTGCGTTGCTGAGCTACATGATATAAGAAAAAATTCTCCTCATAAAATGCTGAAAATTAAGTAATCATTTTAATTCTAAATACATCGTTGAGTAAGCTGTGATAATAAAGCATGTTGATAGAGTTTCCATTTAAATTCATGTTTCAAACTTGCGATTTTCAAAAGTGACTGATAAGTGCAATAAATCCCCACCAAACTCAGAGATTGAGTTTTAATTCACTTTCACGGTTTAAACCAACGGTTTCCAACCTTTTTCTTTTGGAGGAACTCGTAGGGAGTTAGAGAGTAGAACTCCTAGGAAAGAGTTTCGTTTTTAATTAATATCTGGACAATCACTGGTTTTAGAAACTCGAAATATAGACTAATTTTTTTGTAGGGCTAGTTCAAGGCCACCTACAAAATTTCATCAAATTCAGTTCAGCTGTTCTCCCGTGATAATAACACAGACAGACCCATCCGGCGATGATGATACATACAGACAGACAGACAAATTTTCAATTTTATTTATATAGAATACCCATTCTTCGTACATAATATGTAATATAACGAAACTGAAAATTCATAATCATGTGCAAACTCTTATAGTATTCTAAACGATATTATTATTCAAAACAATCTATTAAAATATTTACATGAATGCTAGTAAAAAGGAGTTTAAGAATCTCTGTTCTCGATATTCAAAATTATCTTCACAGGCAAGTCTGCAGCATCCTGATCCCGTTTGTAAACAAATTTACAGAAAACATGAAATTGAATCAACATATGATAAAATAAAAGTTCTAAAATTGTATTAGGAGATATTTCTTTACTTAATTTCTCATGGATTAGAAGATACTACCCGTACTATTTATATTTTCGCACATTTGAAGATTATACAATAGAGTTTAGAAGATATACCCGTACTGCAATATATGGATTTGAAAAACCTTTTACTACGATAAAACAGATGGTGTAAAATTTGGAAATATCAATAATCCCTGCAATATTTAAATCCAAGAACCATAATGGATATAATTATCCAATCAAAATACAAGTACGATAAAAACTATTTATATAGACTTCTTTATTATTTAAATAAAAAATTACTGCTGTTTTAACTCATTGTGTCTAATTCCGTTGCTTAGCAATATGATATTATTTTTTTTTCAAAAAACTTTTCGAAATATTGTCTGCATAATGCTATCTCAATGGAATGTTTAATAGTGCGTTTTAATTACTATATATCAATAAACCCTGATCTTAGACATCCGAAACATGATACAATTTTAAGTGGGGCTACTTCAAGTCAACTCCGAAATTTTCATTTTTGGGGTATCGAAATTTTTTTCGAACGTTAAATAAAAGTTAATTGACCCAATTTAACAAAATTTGGTAAATAAATCACTTATAGGTAACACAGGTACTGATTAGATTTTGATACAATTTTGAAAAAAGAGAACCTGCCTTTTTTTTGCAAATTGGTCCGGAAGAGAATAAAATCTAGAATAAAAGACTGTGTAGGATCAAATGTATCAATTAAATGTTTGTTTTTAAATGCTTGTTTGACGATGAAAATAATAAACTCCATTCCATTAATCTAGAACTATCTGTTTTCGAGATATTTTAGGTTTTCCGTGTTTTTATTATGCTGCGTTTGAAAATATGTCCCGTTACCCAATGAAAACGAAAATTAAATTACAACTAAAAATTTAGTGTGATTATACGTGCTATTTTGTACAATTAAAATCAATTTAATGAATTATTATAGAAATCAAGAGAAAATGAATTTGAATATATAAGGAAGGAAAGTCATGTGCTGCCCCCACATCATATTTTTAATCTAAATATCCATAAATTACTGTATGTGAACAATCTTATAATATTGCCTACAATGTGTACAATTTTGAAGAACCACTATACATTAGTTCAGGTAAAACCACCAAAATGTTCGCAACAATTTAATTCGACCCAAATGGAGAAAATTGACAAATATTAATTACAACACGGAAATGTTGGGAATATCCCTAACATTTGTTGGGAGCATAAAAGTACGGATAATTGAATATTGATCGTTAAATAGCTAATATCTGTATTTGTACCTTCCTATTATCCACCCACTACCACACTCGCGAATTTATTACAAAACACATTTTCTAAATTTAAGAACTATTTATAAAATACACCCTTTGACTGCACGAATAATGGACACAAAACGATATTGGATCAATATGACCGCAAATTAATCATACGATCATAATACTCCGAAATATCCGCAAACAGTATTTTCAACATCCTTTAAAATTGCAACAATCATTTTTAACTTCCTCTTAAAAGCGAAATGTTGCAACCTACGTAGTAATGATCAGAAAGTTCAATATATATTCATCCCTATCTATCGCTTTCATAATGCACTATCATCAGCAATAATCCGGGATACCTTGTTTTCTTCCTCCGCTCATAACGCCATCATTGGCCGTCATTTAAATCTCATTTATGTCTTACTTTCCCGTATATATCCCTAATTACCCGGCCACAGTAATTCGATATTTTTAGATATCGGTTTTGGGTGCAACGTATTTCTGTTCCCTAGTTAATCAATACCGAGGCTCAGTGTTAAAGTTGTTCTTAAACTCAACCGTTGTTTCCTTTACAGGTGATTGCATAAGACCATGTTCTGAATGGCTTGTAAAATTCTAGTTAGATAGATATTTTGAAATTTACATATATACATACCGAATTACTAGGAAAATACTTACGAACACTAATAACTTTGTAAAGAAATGTTCATGAGTTTATCAGTTAGGTTTATCCATAAAACTGTTTTATGTGGCTCAGCTTGTTTAGGAACTTATCAGCCCCGGGCAAGTTCCTCGATAAGCTGAGCCGCATAAAATAGTTTTCATATATTTTTAATGTTTAATTGCCGAATAAAATATTGTTTTAAAATTGTACTTATAAAAGATAAAAGGTAAAACTATAAATTGTCTCGCGAGGCGCACAGAGTAGCTTGGAACGAGGCGCACAGAGTAGCTTGGAACAAGGTGCACAGAGTAGCTTGGAACGAGGTGCACAGAGTAGCTTGAAACGAGGCGCACAAAGTAGCTTGGAACGAGGCGCACAGAGTAGCTTGGAACCAGGTGCACAGAGTAGCTTGGAACGAGGCTCACAGAGTAGCTTTGGCTCAAAAGATGCATTACAGTGCCTAGAACTCGTCTCATCTAGGCATGTTTAGGGCAGTCTAGAACACGTGACGTCTGTATATGTGTGTATTGGTGCAATGCATGTATCCAATCAAAGTCCAAAACTATATGGCGAAATTTCTTCAAATGTGTTAGCAAAGTTAACTTGGTGCATCGTTTGTGCTTCGGTTTATTTATTTTTGTCAGATTTGTCCGCGATTTTATAAATCCATTGATTTATCTAGCTTAGCAGTCACTTTATTTATAATATTTATGAAATTCATTTATTAAAAATACGCAACGTTTGAAAAACAACTTATATCACGTTTTCTTCCGAAACTAACGAACATGACGCAAAACGACATCGATATCCGCACAGATTATTCGCAGCATCACATGACAGTTAAATACCGGAAAACGGTTGTAGTCAGCATTCTACAAAATTGCAATGGCGATTATTTTAAATTTATCTTTAAAAGGCGCAATGTAATATTTTAAAAAGGAGCGGTATTGATTGAAAAGTTGAATATTATAAATCCTATTACTTCTATAGTGAAAACTCATCAGCAATAACAGGAGATATCTAATTTTCTTTCCTGGGGCATATCATCGTAATTCGCTTAATTTAAATCTCATTTATGGTGAACCAGGCCGCAGATATCGCTAATTGACCAGCGAACGGTAATTTGGCATTCTCAGATATCGGCTGTGGGTGAAACATATTTCCAGCATGAATCATTTAAGGAGGGCTTACGACTAAAGTTGCGATTCATGCCAATCTCAAGGCTAAATTTGGGACTGAAATTTGTGCTTTTACGTAGTGGAAATTATATTAAGTGTTAGTCATAGAAATGTACGAGGTTAACTGCGAGATTAACTGCGAACGACTCTAAATTAAGTAAATTATGTACACTGAAATACACTTTCTTCATAGTTCTTTACAAAGTAAAAAAAAATAACTGTAATGTGGCTCAATTAGATTTTCTTATTGCAGAATCCATTTTTAAGTAGTATGTGGCCTCTTTTTTCAAATATTATAAGTAAAATTGTGAAAACTCGTTTTGTATCGTTCATACAAAATGGTTACAATTATAGCGTATTACCCTTCACTTTCAAGGGTTTGAAAAAAAATCTTACGATTCATACCATACTTCTTCTTCTTCGACCCAGACCGTCCGACCTATCAGAAAGGTGTAAGGTATCTGTTTGGACGGCCGGGAAGTGCCACCCAATTTAGACCGGAACCCAGTGGGGGAGGCATCCACCCCTCCTTCCCCTACCACCAACCTCTCGGAAGGACTTACGGACCCACATGTTTAACGTGATCGTACTCCGCGTGAACACGGCGGCAGTTTGGGCAGCTGCGGGAATCGAACCCGGGCCTACCGAGTGCAACTCCCGCGCGCTAACCACAGGGCTACCGCGCCCCCTCATACCATATTTGACAATGTACCGCTGTATGTGTGTGTGGGGGGGTGACTTGCTTTATCCCTCCCCCGATGGGACTAATGACGCCACAAATACAAAAATTGTATCGCGGCTATTTTTCACAACAGTAACTGAAACTATTAAGCCTATTGACCATTGAGCTATAACTAACCCAATTTAGTTATGATTATGCCCTATGGTGCTTAATGTTGCCCTATGCTGCCATGTTACAAAAATATAAATATTCGAATGAATTTCGAAAATTTTACTAGAATGGGAAAAAAAGTCTATTTGACAACGAAGCCGGATATAAAGTTTTGTGAAAATCCAATAATATTTGGGGTAGCTGTCGTGTACACAAAAATCGATCCCAAACATACAGACAGACAGACGTACAGTACTCCCAAAAAAGTCAAACATGTTTAGGAGGTCCTAAAACAAATGTTGGCGTTAAAATCTCAAATTCTAAAATTTTCGTGATATTATATAATACGATAAAGTAAACATTCTGAGAATAGCATATTTTATTTCACAGCAAAATAATGGTGTACCAGAGACAAAGCAATTTGTTTTTGGTATTGAATTCACGCAAAATGAAATTGAATGCTTTTCATCTAATGATTACTGACATATACTTGGCAAAATCATGACCAAAATGCATCTGTTATGTAATTTCTATTCTGTATGATGGCAAGTTCTTTGGAGTCAAACTATAACAATTACTAAGATGTGTCTCTTTTATGTAACGAAATGGAATTATGACACTAATACAGCACATTTTTAACACTTTACAACAAAGTTGAAAAGTGTTTATGACTTTGTTCATTCTGTCTATCTGTCTGTCTGTCTGTCCGTTAGCACGATAACTGCCGTAAAAATGACTTTATCAAAATGAAATTTTAGTATGTTGTTCAGACGGTCTGTAGGACCTAAGGGAATATAAATAAATGATATCACCCAATTAGTTTTGAATTGAACCCGGATTGAAAAAATGAAATACATTGTATCCCATGAGACCTAATTTTTCAAACAGTTTTTAAGCGGATTTAAAATTCACAAATTGCTTCGAAATTTTTAAGTAATATTCAAATTATTCCATAAATTATATAAAAAAAATTTCAGCAAAATATATACAGTAGTTTTTTAAATAAAAATTAAAATATTAATTACACCTCTTATATGAAGCGATCACGTAACCATGATATGAAAAGATCACATGACCCACTTCAAAATATAATACGGCATCCATTTTGTCTCAAAATCGTGATTTTTAAAGTTCTTCTTAATTCATATTGACTGTTGTATTCTTCCTAAAACCTCTCTATTTTTGCTTAAATTCTGTGCATCTACATACTGAAACAAAGCAATGACAATATATTTGAGTTTAAATGATCATCCAAGTTTGATTATTTCTACAACGAAGCTTTTTTTTCCCTTATGTAAAATGTAAACAGCAAAATATGTAGGATGAGTTGTATAAGAATTGCTGTATTTTTTTAACGCAAAGGTATTTTGCTCATGGAGTCTGCATAGCTGATATATGAATGAAATATTCATTGATTTTACATAGAGAAGGACGATTTCTTTTCGATGAAGTTTTAAGCATAGAGTTTAATTACTTGCAGCTCCATAGTCTTAAGTTTTTAAATAAAATAAATTATTTTAGTACTGTGATGAATGAAATGATTGGGAAAATATTATGAATGAAATGCTACTTTTATAGAGAGAGCCAGGCGTGTTATTTTTTTCTATGACGTCATTTGAATGAATGCTGTTTTCGATGAAATTTTCAAATATAATAAATTTTTGTAGTATTATGATGAGTTTAAAAATATTACCGAGGAATGTATCGCATTTTAGAGATGTTTAAACCAGGCAATTTATATTTCAATGCTGTCATTTGAATGAAGTTCATTTTTTTCGATGAAGCTTTAAGTTTTCAAATATAATAAATTAATGTAGTATTGTGATAAGTTTTAAAATATTACTTAGGAATGTATTGCATTTTAGAAATGTTTAAATAAATTTGAACTGGAGTTGGAAAGTGTTTCATAATCAATGATTTAAGCATGATTGATCTTCTTGTAACACTTTACAACATACTTGAAAAGTGTTTATGACTTTGTTCATTCTGTCTGTGTGTCTGTCTGTCCTTTAGCACGATAACTGCGGTAAAAATGACTTTATCAAAATGAAATTTTAGTATGTTTGTCAGACGGTCAGTGGGACCTATGGGAATATAAATAAATAATATCACTCAATTAGTTTTAGATTGAACCCGGGTTGAAAAAATGAAATACATTGGACCCTATGGGACCTAATTTTTCAAACATTTTCTTAGGAAAATTTAAAATTCGCAGATTGCTTCGAAAGTTTTAGGAAATATTCAAATTATCCTACAAAATATATAGAAAAAAATTCAGTAAAATATGTTAGGTAGTTATTTAATTAAAAATTATTTAATATAGGGAGAAAAACAAATTCAATTAAATTCTGACTTTTGGGATATCGTCCAGAAAGAAAAAAGTTATATATTATATAATAAATATTTTTCCAAGAGTTTAATTAATTTGTATATGAGAGAGGCTTCACATTTTAAAATAAATTTGGTAGATAACAATTTTTCAATTTTTTTAAAATTTTATATAACTCTTCATGACATACTTATTGGATGACATTTTTAATGCACTTTCCTACGTCCTAGAGAGTTAAAATTTGGTACGCAGCTTAAATTTGCTGAACATTTTATTCTATAAAAATTTGATGGATCTTTAAATATAGATCCTACATTTTTTCGAAATGGCCTGCAAATAATCCCCGTTCACTTCTATAAATCATTGTTGTAATATTGTTAAAATTCTGATGTGGGCAGCACATGTATTTCCTTGCAGACTCATATCCACGTACTTTTTATTTCTTTAATAATAATTTGAGTTTATCTGCACAAAATAACAACCACAAGTATTTTAAATGACATTGAATGTGCACGTTAAAGTTAAATTTGGTTCTCATTTGATAGCTGGACTTATTGTCAAAGGTGGCGTAGCGTAAACGCGAAAAAACTAGAAAATCTCAAGAACGGTTAGTCCTAGAGTAATGGGGTTTGTCTTACTCTTTTTGTTGTCAAAAATCACGTATAAAATAGGAATTTAATTGATATAATTGGGCACACGTAGTTTTTTATTTTTATATTTAAAGACTTTTGCGGGTCATTTCGCAAAAATAGCCTTTCCTTTTTCCCGAATCGTTCTAGAATAACCTACAAGTGATTTATATACCAAATTTTGTTAAATTTGGTATATAAAGCACTTGTAGGTTATTGAAATATTATACACCAAATTTTTTTTAATTTGTTCCATTAGTTTTTAGCTAGAGTGGATAAAGGCAATTTCTGCCGGCCATTTCGCAAAGAAGGCAGATTATTTTATTACGAATCGTACTATAATCTAATGAATATCAGGGTTTGCCACAAAAAACATACCAAATTTTGTGAAATTCGGTCCATGAGTTTTTCAGTTTGAGTAGATGCAATATCCTCACAGACAAGCAGAAACACTCACAGATACACCCTTACACACACATACGTCTTCCTAAAAATAATTTTTTTCATGTTCTAGAAGTCCCAAAACGTGTAGATCCTTCGAAAATTCGAGTTCCGATCTTTGGCACGATTCCAATACTTTGAATACATATACACACACACACACACACACACATATTAACTGTGTATCTAAATGCCGTGCCTACGCAATTACAATAGTTGTGATTTTAAATGATCCCTAAATTTTTATTATTTCTTCAACAAAGCCCAATTTTAACTTATGCAGATTGCAAATATCTCAAGCGATTGTAAGATGAGTTACATAAGAATTGCTGAATTTTTTTCACACAAAATTATTTAGCTCTAGAGTCGAATACAAGTTATATGAATGAAATATTCATTGATTTTGCATAGAGAATTAGACGATTTATATTTCGATGAAGTTTTAAATATTTAAGTATAATAAATTACTGTAGTACTGTGATAATGTGAAAGATATCACCACTGAATGTATCACATTTTAGAGATTTTTAAATGAAATTGCTTTTCAGTTGGAAAGTGTTTCATAATCAATGCTTATGCATGATTGATCTTTCTTGTTTTTTATATCAGAGAGGTTTCACATTTTAAAATAAATATGGTAGATTACAATTTTTCAAATTTTAAATAAAATAAATTATTATAGTATTGTGATGAATGAAACGATTGGAAACATGTTTATGAATGAAATGCTGCTTTTATATAGAGGCGATTTATATTTCGATGACAGCATTTGAATAAAGTTCATTTGGTTTCGATGAAGCTTTCGAATATAATAAATTATTGTAGTATTATGATAATTTTAAAAATATTACCGAGGAATGTATCGCATTTCAGAGATGTTTAAACCAGGCAATTTATATTTCAATGCCGTCATTTGAATAAAGTTCGTTTTCTTTGATGAAGTTTTCAAATATAATAAATTAATGTAGTATTGTGATAATTTTAAAAATATTACCGAGGAATGTATCGCATTTTAGAGATGCTTATATAAAACTGCATTGAAGTTGGAAAGTGTTTCATAATCAATGCTTTATGCATGATTGATCTTTCTTGTTTTAATTTTATGTAATTTTTTGATAAATTTATTTGAAAAACGTACAACATCAACAGCTTATGCTAGCGTTCTAGAAGTTGCCATTGTAATTTACCCCACTAATTTTCAAGATTCAAGAAAAAAATTGCGATAGCCATTGGAAAAATCCCATTCTATTATTATTACATTTTCGACTAAGAAAAGTAGATGTGCGACATGAAGAATGGAATTGACTTAAAATTTAGTCCATATTAGGAGTTCCTACGATCAGTATGTGGTTCTTGAGATATTAGTAAAAAACGAAATTTTCGTTTGTCTCATTATCACGGGAGAGCGGCTAAACCGAATTTGATGAAATTTTATGGATAGCCTTGAAATAACACCCCATAAATTTAGCCCAAGTTTCGAGTATCTAAGACCAGGGGTTGTCGAGATAATAATGAAAAACGAAACTTTTTCCTAGGAGTTCTATTCTCTAACTCCGTGGTTTATCCAAACGAAAAGCTTGAAAATCGTTTGAAAGTGAGTTAAAACTTTATCTTTGAGTTTGGTGGGAGATTTTTTGAGTTAATTAGTCACTTTCTGAAAACATGAATTGTTTGAAACATGATTTAAATGAGAAATCTATCTCTATGGTTTATATTTCACAAGCTTTTACTGAACAAAAGTATAAAGAAATCAAAATGCTTATTTAATTTCGCCGTTTATGAGGAAGATTCTATCTTATATCACGTTGCTCAGAAACGCAATTAAATGAAATATGTTTGTTAATCTTAATTATTATTTTTTCGATTTGAATAATAAATTAATGGATATAAAAATATATTTTAGAAAAGAACGACTTGATTTTTTTACAGTATTTTTGACTGGATAATATCAATTACGGTCTTCAGATTTAAACGTTATTATTATTGATATTTTCGGGGATTATTGATTCAGGGATTATTGATATTTTGAAGTTATTATGCCATTGTTTTATTATGACAAAAATTGTTTAAACTCATATATTGTACGTTGTACGAGTAATCTTCTACAAATACACAGATATATCTTCTAATCTACGAGAATATATGTAGTACAGGTATATTGGAATATGTTTTGATATATATTGGCATATATTGGAATCAATTACGACCTTCTGGTATAAAGATTACGGGGATTATTGATATTTTCAATTTATTACGCCATCTCTTTTATTTTGGCAAATAATTTTGAGACTCATATTGTAATACGGGTAATCTTCTAATGTACTAATACAGGTTATATTTTCTAATATTCGCGTTTATAAGTAGTACGGGTCCTATACAATTTCAATGCTTTTATTTTGCATATATTGATTCAATTCCTTTTTTTTTGTAAATTTGCTTACAAAAGGGGCCCAAGATGTTTTATTCTTCAGAACTGCCCGTGAAGATAATGTTTTATAGTGAGAACAGTTATCCTTAAACTTCTCTTTAGGAGCAATAAATTTTATATTTTAACAGAATTTGTACATGATTGCGAATTATAAGTTTCTTTATATTATATACTCCGTACGAAGAATGGGTATCCTGCTAGTAACACAATATATATATTTCAAGTAATACGCCATGGTGGAAACAAGCTGGACGCAGTATTCAGACGAATATGTACCGAGTTTGACATTTCAGATGAACGAAATTTACGACCCATAAATGCACAAATTGGGGATGCCATTGGTTAGAATATCACAATATCTACATGGATGTAAACCATTCTTCCAAGTAATATCCGAAGAAGCTGCATCAAAAGAGATGGGTCTAATCAGAACTGGCCCTAAGCTATCAAAAACAACAAGGCCAATCAAATACACTGAAGGCGTGTTTTTCTAACGCAAGGTAAATAACATATTAAGATTACCTAACGAAAGAGACTCGCATCTCCTCAGAGTACTCACTCATAAAAGAACGAATTAGTTCTTGTTGTCTGAAATATTATTTATAAATATAATTTAAAACCTTTACATGTCACTAAATAATTTTTTTATATAAAGTATTATTTTCAAATACATGCTATAATCTTTGAGTGCTACCTAAATAAATATTATAGTTCAAAAGCAATAACCGATGATTTACTTTTCAGATTAGGTAAGTTGACTCACGCTTTATAGATAAATTTGGAGGCTATTAGAGGACAACATCGCAATGCACGCAATTATCACTACACTCACAAAGAAATTGTATTTAAATAAATAACAATGTTTTCGCAACATTTCAGTGCGCGTGACCAACAACGATTCAAAAGTTATTTTTTACGCCACAATTATATTGTATTAATTATTAAAATTTTTGACCTGACAATGTAATTCTGAAGGTCGTTGCATCTCTCGGCGGAACAGCCTAGTGGTTGGAGCATAGGGATTGCAAATACGATGCCCGGCTCTGAACAGACTGCCCCTCTGTGTCCTGTGGAGTACTGACACGTTAAATATATGGGTCTGAAAGTCCTACTGAGAGGTTGGTGGTAGGGAAAGAAGGTTTGGGTCTCTGTGAGTGTTTCCTCTACTAGGTTCCGGTCTAAATTGGGTGACACTGTCTCAGTCGTCCAGACAAATACCTTACACCCGGGTTGGTTGTGGGACAAAATAAAAAGAAGTTGCTTCCCTTTTAAACCCAAATTAGTTTCATAAGTTAGGTGTCTGAAGAAATTACTAAAAGAGAAACGTGTATATATACCCTATTGGTTTTTAATTTCTCAGTTGTTCGTTTGTTGGAATTTTTAAATTGTTGGATCGAAAGTTAGCTAATTAATTTTCTATTGTAGTTTCTGAAATCGATTGTTTTCCTTCCATCGTTGTTAAATTTGTTATTCTGCAGTTTTTATCCACTGATATTTTTGCGGTAGTTTGATTTTTCGATGAAGTTAGCTCATTTAGTTGCTGAAAACTTTGTTTTTCCTTGATTTTTACCATATTTTTAGAAACAGGGTTGTGAATCGTTTTGTTCTTTTTCTTCTTTTCCTCGAATTATTACTTATTAATATTATCAATTGCCTAATTTAGGGCTCACATGATATCAATATTTTCTAACAGACTCGTGGTGGACTTTCACTCCACGACTTGAGTATGTTCCTCTGTTTCTTCAATTTGTGACTTCTTCCTCTTTCGACTTTTTTAGTAACTAAGGGGTTTAGCATAACATGTGTATGCTGATTTCTTTTCTAATTTTATGCGTACTTGAATACGTTACTTAAGTCTTCCTTTAATTTTCTTTATATTCTGTGTCCAATCGAAGTTTTTACTGTACATATGAAACTAACATTTTAGCAACTTAAATGTTTTATTAAAGGGAAATCGGTAATTATATAAAGCCAATACAAATTTCCCTATCTTTTCCATAAAGTGTAATCACAGCAGTAATCCGGGATGTCTTATTTTCTTTCCTTTGCTCATAACGCGCCGTAATTTAAATCTCATTTATGGTTTCCCATGCCTTAGATATCCCTAATTAACCAGCCACGACATTTTCAGATATCGGTTTTAGTGGCAGCATATTTCTTGAACGAGTCAATTAATGAAGGATTACGGTTAACGTTGTGATTAAACTAAACTTTCGATTCCTATTCATAGGATTGCATGACCGAACTAAGTATTGGATAATAAAAATTCACTGGAGCTAATTTCGAAGGAATTTAAATGAAAGTTTTTGTGTATGAAAATCATTGTAATCTAGTGCAAATTATTTGGTATGGCTTAAATATCGTGCCTATCACATTGTATATACAGGGTTATACAATGTGATCAATCATCACCCTAAAAGTTAGTCAATCCGCATCCTAAAAGTTAGGATAACAAACTTGGCAATAAATCGAAGAAGAAAAAAATGTGAAATACACAGTTGTAGAGGATTATAGAGTGACTGGGGATCAATATCAGGAACAAACGATACGAAAAGTAATAAATGCCAAGTCCATGCCATATCGCCAAAAACTGTAACACGGTGACACCTACAATGCTTATCAAACTACGTGGTCATATTTTTTTAATCGTAAATAGATCCATTTAATGTTTTTAGTGGATCTTGAATTATGGCGTCAGTTTTAAGATCACTACCAAACAGGAGACATAAGAAATGAGAGAAAGCGAAAGTTGTTTTGATCGTTATAGGGCCCTCTTCGACGATAAGATCGTGAAATCTTGTCCTAATAGCTCAATGGTTAGAGCATTGGCGGGCCATCTCAAAGATCCGCGATTTGATTGTCGGCTTAGACAGTGAGACCTTTACAAAGTATCAGATTATTTGCCCCATTTGTTTATTTGCGCATACTGTCATTAATTTAAAAAAAAAGTTAAGTTCTAAGCTAAGGTGAAGGTAAAAATGTGACTTGAAGAATTTTACTTAGACTGAAGAACAATTATGGCCGATTATGACCTAGTGGGGACCCCAGGTTCAAAGCGCAATGCAGCAAAACCAAACTCATAATAATCAGAATATACATACACTAATTAAGCCTTATTAAACAACTTACTTCTTTTTCGGTTTCACCAATAGGTCCGAAAGTTTTTTGCTTTTACTGAAAGGAACCAACCAGATGGTCCAAGCATTTGCTTTACTTCCCGACCGTTCAAACAGATACCTTACACCTTTCTACTAGGTCGGACAGTCTGGGTCGAAGAAGAGGAAGCATTTGCGTTAAATCTGATTAGAATTTAATGTCAAACATCAAACAGGCCCTGGAATTATAATTGACGCAAAGTTTTGGTGGCAGACATAATTACTTTATTTTTGTCAATAAAATTGAAAGAGACTGTTGTATCAAGTAAACATATATGAATATTTATGAAAATCAAGATATTTATACCTTTATAATTTTACAGATTTTTATTTAAGCATACATTAATAGTTTTATGTTTTACTTAAATTTAAGACACTTATAATCTTTTCAAAAGATAAGTTATAATTCAACATAGTTCCATTTAACTTAGGAGTTTGGACTCCGATCAAGTTGTATGCATTTTTTTTTTAATGTAAATCACGATTTATTGCTTGGGAGCAGTCTATGTAAACAATTGAATGTAGCATAATTCACAGATCAGCATGGACTGCACAATTTTAAAAAATACACACTTGAGCTCGTACAAATCTAGGCATCAGCCCTTCCTCAGGCTCACTTTAAACTCATGAATCACAACATTTGAGTGCGAAGTTTACGATAGTGACATTTTTGGTGCTTTGCCTCACATTTTTGCAATGTTTTAAGACCGTTGAAAAAGACGAAGCCACATAGCATCGGCCTAATTACCGATTGGAGATTAACGGACTTTCAAAGCACACTGCCTAAAATGCATCTCATCATTTCAGGAATGCATTTGATTTATACCATAATCGGTTTTGCTATCGATGAGCGGGGTGCAGAGGCGTCCGATTAAACAATTCAAACATGTTTTCCGTTCAGAAAACAAACACAGTACATTAAATTCTAAAATATCAAACAACCAGTAATAAATTAGTTGACCATGGGTAAACGAAACGCACTTTTATAAACTAAGACACCGACATGTTAAAACATCTAGATTACTGGTATGCACATTAAATTACATAACTTAACACTAGAATTAGAATTGGTTAGTGGAACATAAAGCAGATTATTATTTCTCAGTGGAACATTTCTGATTTTAAAATGAATAGCAGATAAACAGATCACTGCAACTTACATCGTTGCTAAGAGTTTGAAATAAGAAATCATACAAAAAATTTTCTACTGATTTCTAGAGAGCAAATGTTAAAGAACTCTCTAAAAGATTTACAAGAAACATATTGTGGGGGAAGTAACCATTTTTTTTTCTCTAAATCCATGTGCTGCATACGAGGTCGTACATCTCCATGTGCTGCTCGTACATCATATTTTTGTGAGTTTGTGTTGAACAGTAATATTGCCGATACCATTCAAATATCGAAACAGCAATATTTTTTTAAATAAATGGCAATATTTTTTAAATAAATGGAGAAGTTCTTTTCCTGATAACTTCAAAGTGATTCCAAGTTTATAGAAACAGAAATTCTGAAACGAAATGTTAAAACGTACAATATGCAAGAGCCAATATCCAGGATCCATTTTCCACGCCTTATCTATAGTGTATCTTACTGAAGCTAAAGAGTACTGTAGAGAGAAGCAATAACGACTTCCATCTGTTCCTATAAATAGAGGTATCAGCATTTTATTTTATGGTTATTACTGCTTTCAATAGTCTTCTTCATTGCTCAAACTTTTCGCGAGCAATCAAAGGAAGTTCAAACATTATGCTCGTTTTTATCGCCGATTCTTTGGAGAGTTTCCCCATTAAACACTTTCTATTTTTTTTATTTCGAAACGTATTGCGTAAATAGAAATGCATTTTTACTATTCCCTTTCGATAATTTTATACAAGTCGTATTTCCAAAGCTGTTTAGATTAATGTGGGTTTGTGGTTTTAAAGAGAAGAGGGGGAATGAAATGAATTTTACTCTTCCTGCAATACATGGTAATGCATAGGGAAAGGACTGGAATCATGCCGAAAATCACAACTCGAGTTTTCGACGAATCTACACGTTTCGGGACTTCTAGAGGTTGAAAAAATATTTTTGCGTAACGTCTGCATATGCGTCTGTCTATGCAATGCAGGTATTCCCTCTAACTCCGAAGATAATTGATCAAATTTCATAAAATTTTATAACTAAGTTACTTGTGGGTGACAATGGTGCTGATTAAATTTTAGTACGATTCGGAATTAAAGTATCTGCTAAACAAAAATCGCATGTGTCCACTCTAGCTTAAAAATTAATGGGTCGAATTTTACAAAATTTGTATGTAATTTTAATGTAATTTTTTGACAAATTTATTTGAAAAATGTGTAATATTCCGAGATTGGTTCAAACAAGCGTTCTAATTTTTGTGTCAATCATTTTATCATGAAGAAATACATAAAAATTGATTATTTACTTAACTATTTAAGGTTTTAATTTTTTGATGATTTTTTCAAATTTACTTCGAAAATTTAGGGATTCTGAACATTCAGTTGTGTTTAAAAAATAATAGGGCTCCAGTGTTCATAGATTGTAATTTTTGTACCAAATATCATTTGAATCCCTCCATTTGTTCATGAGATATCGTCTCCACAGACTGGCGGACACACATACGCACAGACATCACTTCAAAAGCGTTCTATTTGTGTTCAGGGATGCTTGAAACGTGCTCTCCCGTCGAAACTTGACTTCGAATTACATTATGTATTTTAGGAAAGCAGTAAAAGACTACCTATGCTAAAATATATAAATTAAATGCTTGTTTGGTACGTCATTTTTGACGATGAAAAAAATAAGATCAACCCCATTACTCTAGGACTAACCGTTCTCGAGATGTTTTAGTTTTTTCGAATTTTTACAACGTCGTCTTTGAAAATATGTCCAGTTTTCAAGTGAAACGAAAATTTAATGAAAAACATAAATTCAGTGTCATTTTAAATAATTATGTGTGTTATTTTGTGTAGTTAAACTAAAAACAAGAAAGATCAATCATGCATAAAGCATTGATTATAAAACACTTTCCAACTGAAATGCAATTTTATATAAACATCTCTAAAATGCGATACATTCAGCGGTGATATGTTTAAAATTATCACACTACTACAATAATGTATTATATTTGAAAACTTCATCGAAAACAAATGAACCTTATTGAAATAACGACATCGAAATATAAATCGCCTGGGTCTATATAAAAACAGTGAATATTTCATGCATAAACACTGTTTTCCACTACATTCATTCAGAGGCGATATTTTTAAATTAATCACAATACTACAATAATTTATTTTACTTAAAAACGTAAAACCATGGAGCTAAAATCACTTTCTAACTCCATGCTTAAAACTTCATCAAATAAGCAATAATATGGAAATCTGCTTCTCTATGTAAAATCAATGAATGTTTCATTCATATCAGCTATATTGCAGACTCCAGCCCTAAATAATTTTGAGTTAAAGAAATTCAGCTATTCTTATACAACTCATCTTACAGCTTGATGTGTTTACATTCTCCATACGTGAAAATTAAGCTTCGTTGTAGAAATGATCAAAGTTCGGTAATCATTTAAACTCCAAAATATTGTAGTTACGTTGGCGCAGCATATAGATGCTCAGAAAAAAATAAAAAACAAAGAAGTTTTAGGATGGATGCAACACTAAATATAAATTAAAAAGAACTTTGAAAATTACAATTTTTTGACACAAGATGGATGCCATATTTTATTTTGAAGTGGGTCATGTGATCTTTTCATATAATTTGGATGCAATTAATATTTTAATTTTTTTTTAAAAACTACCATACCTATTTTGCTAATTTGTTTTCAAATTTATGTTAGGAGATAATTTGAATATTTCCTAAATTTTTCGAAATAATCTATGAATTTTAAATTTGCTTAAAAAATATTTGAAAAATTAGGTCACATAGGGTTCAATGCATTTCATTTTTTCAACCCAGGTTTAATCCAAAACAAATTGTTTGGAGAGAAATTATTCATTTACATTCCAATATGTCCCACATTCCGTCTCAACAACATACTAAAATTTAATTTTTATAAAGTAATTTTACAGCAGTTATCGTGCGAACGGACAGACAGACAGAATAAACAAAGTCGTAAATACTTTTCAACTATGTTGTAAAGTGTTAAAAATACAGAAAAAATTAATTTGAATCTGTAAAGAAATTCATGTGCTACCCACATCCGATTTTTGTTTTATTTTCCATCTGTTTGGGACATATTGGTTTAGATTCTGTATATATTTTTTCATTTGTATCAATTTACTGTAAAAACTGTATTTTAGATTCATCTGTTACAGAAAGAAATCACTGTATTCACGAAAAATTTTAATTGTTCCAAACACGAACAACGTTTGTTGTTCATGCAGTGCAACGATCACGTCTATCCAAATTATTCCAGTTCTAGCTTTCTGATTCATGAGTGCAGGGTACAAATGCTTAGGAACAGGTGGAGATTGCTGAGTATGTATACGTACTTATAATGGTTCGAAATCGACTTCAAATTGCAATTGAAAATATACTACTTGTGCATAAAAATATCAGCGGAGCTCTGCAATTATCTAATACGGTTCAATCCGAAAACAACCAGTCATCCGCTGAAGTATTAATTCCGTATGTTTAAGAAATCTTTCTTCATGCAATAAGGGAGCTGGGTGCATATTTTCACTTAGCAAAGGATAGAGGATTGTTATAAGGAAACACAGTTAATTATAGTTATACTGTTAAATGGTAGATGTTTGTAAAATAGTTCCTAAGTACAGTTAATACTGGATACACCCTGGTTTGAAATATGCATTTCTATGTAATTGATAGCCTCTCTGATTTGAGTTATAAGGGAAAATAAAAGTATTTATGTATCTTATTTACATTATATTATGTTAGTAAGGAATTGAAAATCGGACTTTACTTTGATTCTATTAAGTGGTGATTGAAATTTAAAACAAATTGTTCCGAGTTTCAGCATACTTATAGGTAACATATTTATCTAGTTTTGAGTACACTCCAACAATATTTTCTATGAAACAGGAAAGAAAGGTAAATAGACTGGCGAATATCTTTCATTGAGGATGTTCAAAGAAAAAAGGGCTTCAAAAGTAACTCGCAAGAAAGCCATGATATTCCAGGAAGCACATCCTGTCAATAACGTCTGAGTCAAGAGATGCGATTCCAAGCATTGTTATTCGTAATTCTGCGCCGATCGATAGATGGCGCGTCTATAGCGGAATTACAAATGCTATTATGTTAATAAGAGTTTGTGGCTCCACTATAGGAACGCCCTCTATCGATCGAAACTCAACTACAGTCGGCAAGTTTGGAATAGTGCTCCTTGATGTAACATTAAAAACGAAGCCATAAAGAAACACGTTTATTACTTTACATATTATAATACGTGGGTAATATTAGACTCTTAAAACTATGCCCACTTCATTTACAAATAGAAAAACACATTTTAATACAGATACCCATAGCACCAAACAACCTTCAATAATGGCGAAGTTACTTACATCAATTCTTTCATTACTGCGAGTGAATTAGTTTGTGCAACAGGATGGGCAAATACATTTCTTATCAAAAATATTTTTTTTTAGAGAATATCATTGAAATCCATGATGCTTCTCACTACGTATTAGTAGGCGCTTGATAAAACCCACTGAGGTAAACCTAAGAATATTCCTGATAATATAACATATGTGCAACCTTTTCACCAAGATCGAGATGTACTTATATTGCTTACACTTTGGTCACGATTGAACATAGCTATTATATGTATTTCTGCAATGTCATTCTAAGTCTACCAAATTTAAATAACAGCAGAATCAAGTATAGAATGCGAGAATATAAAAATCCATTCGTAAATATTCGAGATATATCATTAGAGTTAAATGATTGAGTTATGACTCTATTTAGATAAATAATTTAAAATTTCTACAGTATGGCTATAAAAGGAAATTTAAATTTTTTGCTTCATTTATATACAAAAATAGTGTATTAAATATAAACATTTGAACACTTAAGAAAAGGGAAAATCAATAATGACAAGTGGGATGTCTTTCTGTTTTAGATGACAAAGATTTAAAATAATTGTCGTAGTTGAATAATTATTCATGCTATGTGACTTAAATTCCTTATAAGTAAAGAAATAATTTAAAGTTAAATAATCAATAAGTGATTCAAATAATTAGTTGAGTTACAGATAGCCAAGATTAAAACTTTGCTACATATAGCCAAGATTAAACTTGTGCTACATATTGCCAAGAATTTACCAGTTTGAAATGATACTTCTAAATTGCCATACTAAGCAAATTTTTCCATGACTAAAGTATATTTCTAACTGTCCTCTAATTCAATTTCCATTATCCGAATAAGAAATAAAAAAAGAACTCAGAACTTCAATACACTTTCCCTAACAAAGTTTCGTCGACTAATTAAATTTGACTTCAGATTTTTCATTTAACTTGGATATCAGTATGTGAGGAGATTGGGTAAAATTTCAATACTTCTCAGAAAAAAACCCCTAAACCGCTTGTAATTAAACATAAATCTTGCTTAGATCTACTGTATTTCATTATGCGAGACTTTCACTTCAAATTTATGCAAAGATAAAATAAGTGTTAGAAGTTTAGATTTAATATTATAAATAATTTCGAAATATATTATTAAAATATACGTTTATTAATTAAAGTTATAAATTTTGATAAACCGATATAAAACATTGACAAATGGGTGTATAAATAGGAAGTACATTTATTAAGGTTCACAGGAGAGGTTTTATATTTGTTTTCAGTTCAAACTCTGATAAGTTAGTGATCATCATCTTATCTTACAAAATATAAAAATGCTAAAAAATACTAAATGCTTCATGCCTAAAAACTCCTTACAGCAAGAAAAAAAAGCCTCTTTCCAAAATTGTTATGAAATCTCAAATTCTCAAAATGAAATATCGTAACCGTGGTTTGAGGTATGGTTGGGATCCTTCAACAGGGTACCCTAGATCTAAAAGCTTCGGTTCTGCAGAGACATGGGGCAAACCATTTTAAGATGTCATAAAATTTTTGGAAAAAGGTTTCTGATTCTTGAACTTGACGGAGAGTGTTTTTTACCATGAAGTGGTATATTTTTATGAAATTTAAATACTTTTCTAAAAACATTTATCAATATAATTATGTAACAATTTTAAAACAGACATTGCAAATTGTACTTTTCCACCGAACAGTCATATTGCTTCAATTTTTTGTATTTTATATCAAATGCATTTTCAATTTTTTTCCTAAATGTGCCTTCTTACTGGTATGTACTCTCTTAATGGAATACATAAAATAAGTAAATCATAAATCTTCGATAAAAAAAACGTTTGGATAGTTGAAGCTGTAGATCTGTGAGCGTTGCAACAAATGGCCAGGATGACAATTGTAATCATGTTTTCTAAATTTCTGAAATTCTAAACAGGATGAGTCGGACGGTCTGGGTCTTCAACAATGTCGTTTGCACTTTATGAAAAAGATTTTGATAATTAATTTTTGTGAATAAAGAGCGTATTGCTTGCGACAATTTGCTTCTATCTGATAGCCATGATTCTTGACTATAGCTCAAGCTCGAATTTTCCATGAAAGTAAATTTTTTTTTAGCAACGTCATGCCAATTTTATCCCACTCCT
This sequence comes from Amaurobius ferox, assembly GCA_951213105.1. Lineage (NCBI taxonomy): Eukaryota > Metazoa > Arthropoda > Arachnida > Araneae > Amaurobiidae > Amaurobius > Amaurobius ferox. The sequence continues at coordinate 8,838,953 of OX578140.1, forward strand.
CTTGGGTCGTTTTCCAAAGTCCGTTCAGTGTTCTTGGATGCTGTTTGCCTAAGGCTCGTTTTAACAAACCGAAAGAGCAAAAGTCCATAGTAGAAGCTTCAGGTGATTTTACAGGTATTTCATTAGGTGGGATACTACATTTTATTCCAGTTTCTAATTCTTTCTTTGCTAAATATGCGGCAGTTGACTTAGACGTGTGACTAGAGACTTTGTTCATATGAAACTCAACTTTATTGATGTCCTTTCCATATAAGGCTGGAATTTCTTCTTCAAAAATTGGTTCTAAAATATGCTGCTGATAGTAGAGTTAATTATATTTAGCTTTACTTCAGACTTTTTTGAGTTTTAATTTACCGTTGTAACAAAATCCTGCAACTATCATGATTCCCTTTGGGAACTTTTCTGTACATTGACGAAGCCATTTCGTACGGTCATTTTCGTCAGTTAAGCAATAGAAAATTGCTCTTTTTTATTACAGTCACTTAAATATACCCATGCCTCGTCGGGTGTTACCCCAAATTTCCATTTATCAGCAGTTAGGTGTTTTTCATATAATTTTCTACAATTTGTTTTCCTTTCCTCAATATGCTTTGGCAAAAGCAGATGAACTTTAGATTTAAACATATTTTTTAACTTCAAATACTTATGAATGATTTTACTTACAGTTCCAGAAGTTATTCCCAGTTTCGATGCAATGGATCTTTGAGTCGGGAGATTTTCTTTTAGGATCAGAGACTTCACTTTCTTGATATTTGCCCGCGTTCAAACAGTCTTAGGATGCGATTTTACAGCAATTTTTTCATTTTTACTTTCAACTAGACGCTTTTATCCTTTCAAATTTAATGTAATAAAAATCCATTTCTTTGAAATGCAATAACCTCGATTTTTACACCGCTTTACAATTTGTTGATACGAATATTTTTCTTCGGAAAGCGCATTTACGTAACCTTCGAGTCATTTATCCATTTCAGGAGCCATTTTCAAAATAAATCTTTTATTCTACATTCCAATCAAAACAAAACAGTAGCAGACGATTATATTAAAAATGCCAAATCTTTATTTCAAAATTCTAACGAGAAACATAAATACAAAATCGTTTCCATAAAGTGCGAACTACCTATTCAAGAGCACATAAAATGGTCTATCGTTCAATAAAATCATTTCAGTAGTTAGTGGCGGCTCGTGGATAGACTCTGCGGCACTGCGGGAGCGACAGCGCTCTCTTTCTCGCGCGCAGCCTCGCGTGCAGCTTCCTATGTGCACATGTGCACAACAGTCAAACATCATGCTTCACAGTTCCAGTGGCTTGGTGTTTGACTGTTGTGCGCATGCGCAAGTAGGAAGCTGCACGCCAGGCTGCGAGAGCACTGTCGCCCCCGCAGTGCCGCAGTGCATATGCACGAGCCGCCACTGGCTAGTTTAGACTGTATGTGTATGCATGTCAACACTGGTGAAACTGGCCTGAACGACAATCTTAAAAGATGTTATTTTCAGATTTCTTTTTCGACAACTTTTTGATTCGTTGCGGGCTGAGTGCCCAACCTTATATTAAACAACCTTGACCCCAGGTGTATCCAGAACCGGTTTTTTTCCAATCAAGCTGATTATGGATAATTAGCTGTGGAGCCTTGGGCTCCACAGCACCTTCTACATCATCCAGAATCGTCGTTGAAAGTCTCGATTGGCTAAAGCTCGAATGGAGCAACCTTGAATCAGATGTTCTATCTAAGGCCCATTTAAACAAATATAGATTTAAGTAGGTTTTACTATTAGCTTTAGAGAAGTCTGAACATTCCAAAGTCGTTTTGTTATATTTTTTGGTTACTTATCAATATGATCGATCTAAATAACAGATGAATCTGAATATATCTTTACTTTACGATGTGGAAAATATTCTATAATTTTCCACATCAACTATCACGTAATACAAATACCCTGATACTTATCTCATAAAATTATCTTCTATTTTGATATAATCTAAAATATTCAAAAATACTTACGTTATTTATATTACAATTAATCTTTAATTCCTTGCTATTAAGATTATATGTAGAGAACTGCATAAATCACGTAAACTACTCTGCTCGTCTAAGCAGTTACACTTGTAAGTATGCTATCCACGTGCAAATAAAGACAAACACAAAGTATTTTCATTTCCCTTAGGCGTCTTAAGGTAAGCTTTTTTTCCTATCTGAGAAAGGATTTGTCTGTAAGTGGATTTGTCAGTTTTTGCCATGTCAGTCGTCGGTTGAGATATTGGATCAGGTTTTGTGTCTGTAACTACGTTTCTTTCCCTTTGTGACTTCAAACAGGTTGAACGTTTCAACCACTTTAGATGTTCAATATATGTGTGAATAAAAGTAAAAAGTGGTAGATAAGAAATATTTTTTTATTTCATTTGAAGTACTTAGAGGAGTATTTTAAAACGATTTAAAGAATGTATCCTTTTAAACTAAAGTTTAAAAAGTGTAACCAAAAAATTTTATGTATTTGTAACGTGAACGGGGAATTTAAAGCTCTGACAATCATTTTAAATGCAATAAGATTTATAAATTTGTTTCGGTCAAATTTTTTAAACTAATATTTCGTATAAAATGCTTTGGGACTTACCTTCATTTCCCAAGGGAGATTTCTAATTTGAAATCTAATAATGGGCATACTGCCAGGTAGATGTATTTCTTAGACGGATTTTTTTATAAACTTTCATGGCTATTAAAGCTTATTACGCTCAGCCTTGTTATTAGTATCTTGAAATCGTTGGCTTTTATGATTACCAATCTTTTAAAGGTTAACATCGGAATCACATGATAACCAGTCTATTACAATCAAAGTATTACGAACAAGATATCGGAAAAGACATTTTTTCTAGCTAATTTTTAAATATTTTCACGACACAATAGCCTGCATGGTGTAGAAGAGTATAATAGTAACACATTTAATTTTAAGTGTCAAACCTATCACTCGTGAATCGAAGTATTTAGATTTAAGAAACACTCAGAGAGAACTTTAGAAAGTAGTTGCTACTGCAGTCATAAGCAACAAGAATGTTTTGTCTATACTTTTCGTGTATCGCAGAACTAATATAGGAGGAAGCAAGGTTTTTTAACATAAGGTTGGGCGGTCAACAAGGAAAAAAATAAAATAGTTTTCAGCTTAACGCAGATGAACATAGCATTTTGACATTGGTGGTGCTACGGAGAAGAGAGGACTTTGAAAGCCGTTGCCAAAACATAGTTTTTGCCTTATTAGGATTATTTATTATTTGTTAATTTTGCAGTGACACTATCTAGATGTAAACAACTTATGCAGAGATATTAAATTGTGCTGTACACTCTTTTACCAGTGACGTCTAAAGAGATTTAGTGACGTGGGTGGAGTAGAATGACAGGTCACATTTGGTCTCTTCAGCACGAGAACAAAATGTGCTTTTCGCGCTACATCATATGCGCAGATCCATGAATAAAAAATAAGTCAGTCCTGTCCGGGTTAAGTACCCCCTGACAGAAAGTATTAAGGATTGAATAGAGACAAAGGTTGTCGAAGAAGCAATGTGCAATAGCAAGTTTTGCGAGTGCCTATAATGAAAGGCAGTAGGCTGTGTGTCAATGTCCAAAGACAAAATTGGAGGTATGTGCTTATCAAACATTGCAAAAGGTCATAATCAGTTTTATAATAATACGTTATCCGGTCTTATATACCCAATCTCCTCCTTAATGATATGTGATAATTGTTGTAATTAATTTAATAATGAATAGACTGCTCTTAATAAATAATGTTATTTTAAAGTTAAAATGTGTGGAGTTAATTGTGTGTGGTATTACGTTAATATATTTTATTCCAGGAACTCGTACTAAAGATAAATGGTGGGTTTTAAAGCGGCACAATGCAATGTTTTCATGGCTATATGATGTACGACCATAAATAATATAATAATCAAAAGTGTGCTTTGCATTCTTTTTCTTTCTCCAGCACCATAGAAATTACAATGCGTTCGGTAACAGCCGAAAAAACCCTTTTAAATGACACATTTTACGATTGGCATTCCGTTTTCTTCCCAGTGTTAACGGGTCTGCAACCTTAACTACTGAACTTATTTTTTGCGTTCTGGTAGAAGGTACATATTTCATTTTTAAAACTAAAGAAGTATGTACCTAATAAATTCGTAATTAAAGATAAGTTTAATTTAGAATTTTCCAGAACTCACCAAAAATTGCCAAGTTAACGATATTTCTCAAATTTAGTCACCAAGACAATAAAATGTGTCGCCAAGGTCACGCAGTCAGAACCTTCAAATTATAAAATTGATTTCCTGTTATATTTTTGTAACATTATATCGGCACTTCCATTACATATTTGTGTTTCAGATCAGTCACATGCCCTTGATGATTTACTCCGCATCCCTCGCTCAACGTGTTTCCGATCAAAAAGCAATACACATATATATGTATATTCTCCATACTACAAATGCCTGATAAATATTTATAGTAAAAAGAAAGGACGGAGGACAACATGAACGGTCCATAGAAAGAACTAACACACAAATTCCGTACCTCCCCAATAAAGTAAATCATTTATTCTAGACAAGTATTTAGCCTTAAAAGGTTGTGTGGTCGGAACGAGAGAGGTCCATTAAGACAAATATCGAGGGGATTTCTTTTGAAAAAGACATACAACGTAGACCTGACACAGAGCTTAACAAATGGAGCCGAACAGTCCCTGACCAGTCGCAGCCTCCATATTGACTCAGGGAGCCGAGAGGGAAGAACATGTGAGATCACGTGTACTGATATAATGTTGGATACTGTGTCGAGTGAGACAATATTCTTAAGGGGCAGCTTTAAAAGGAGATAGGAAAGTGTTGAAGACCCAGACCGTCCGACTCGTCCAGAGGACTTAGAGTAACTAGTTGGACGGCCGGGAAGAGATAGGAAAGTGTGAAATACACTGAGATAGAATAAGATTGTTTGGGTTGCAAGTATTCAAGATTGTTTTTTTAACTTGCAGTACCACAAAATTTGAATAGTACGAAAATAATTGCACAGTGCTAAACTGAAATTTGTGAAGTATAAGAAAAGGCTGTGTGTGTGTGTGTGGGGGGGGGGGTTTAAAATATGTCAGTGCTGCTGTTAGGATTTAAAGGTTATTTTTTTTCATACTGATTAAATTTGTTTATTTGAATGGCCTTAAATGTTTTAGTGATATTCAAAAGTTTAGGGTTTTCATTCTAGTTTTATGCCCTTTATACAACTTAAACCAAGTAATTTCTATAAAATGCAGAGTAAAATTTTCGATCAAAATATTTTAGCTGACTTTGAAAATTATTTCAGCAATATTTAGGCATCCCATTTCATTTCAGTTGAGCATTTCTTTAAATATCGATATTTGTTCATTTTTTTAAACAAATGTTATTAATTTAGGTAATTTTAAATGTCGTATAAGCATAATCCTTGTTCGATGACCACCAGCTGAACAGTTTTGAATTAGAGTTTAAATTGTTTAATGAAGGCCGAGATTAAACGCCAAGACCAAAATCTAGGATATATGTATAATAAGTAAAGCAGCTATATTTTCTACTGTAAAATTCCCCCAAATTTCAAGCTGAGAAACATCCCCTTTACGCAATATGATTTATACGTTGATAATAGTGCCTGCTTGTGCAATGCGAAATTTTATTTAGAAAAGAAAATCACTGTAAGTATCATATTTTAAAAGCAGAAGCAGAGTGAGAATAATATATATTTTAAACTTGAGTGCGAATAGGAAGAATAAAGCTATTGTCTACCATTTTTTCTTTTTCTAAAATATATGTAAAGGGCGTCAGTATTGTAATGGGGTCAAAATTCGTACTCTTTAAATTTGATGAATTTACACGTCTTGAAATTCAGCTGAACACAAACAAACTATCTTTAAACACTATCTGGGTGTACAGGGTGACCAAAATTAAATTAGAGGTGTTTAGAGCCCGATAGTGAGACAACTGTTGGACCAAACTCAACCAAATTTGCAGTAAATACTATTTAGATTATAAGGTTTTGATTTTTAAAATAAAAAAAATAGCTCGTATTTTTGCCACCGCGGACCAAAGTGGCTCTGTAAGTTTCATTTTTGGAGTAAAATAGGCATAGAAAGTACAGAAAGTTAACATTTTACATGCATTTTAATATTGACATTACATTTTACATTCACATTTGCACTTATATTTTATCAAACATTTTAGTAATCATGTCTCCCAAACGGAGTAGTACATTGTAGGAAATATGCAGATTTTCACGGAGAAAAGAGGTGTTAATGCAAAACGTCATGCAAATTTTAGTCAGCTGAAGCTGACGACATTAGTGCATACTAATGGAAAGAATATGTTGGAATCAATGAAGCGCTACGTTTTTACGATAGGACTTTGTTGTTAAAAGTTCGCTATACTAACATTACGTGATCGTGCTTTGCTAGTAAAACTTCACTACCATACAAATGAAAATGCTTCTACTGCCCTTCGAGAATATCGGAGGTTGAAGGGTCTAAAGAAAGGTCAAATGACTATCACAGGTTTACAAAAAATGATTTTGCGTTTTGAAAATTCTGCAACTTTACAAGTGTTAACAGGACGAAGGTGTAAACATGTAAGGAATGAATAACATTTGCAACTGCAATAATATATTTGCAACTGCCATAGAGGATACAACAGCCGGATCTAGCAGTGCTTGGGCAATATTCAGACAACTGGATATGCCGTATTCTACGGTATGGAAAATCATGCGCAAATTGCTAAAATTTTACCCATACAAAATCAGTCACACTCAACAGTTGCTTCAAGGAAATACAGAAGCACAATTGGACTTTTCTCTGACGTTCCTAGCTCGCATGGGAGTCGACGAATCATGGCCTTGGAAAAATTTGTGCAGTGATGAGGCGTATTTTTATCTGAATAGAACAGTAAACACACAGAATTGCCGCATCTGGGCTTCTGAGAACCTTCATGCGTTTCAGGAGATTCCTTTGCACTCTCTGAAAGTGCCAGTTTGGTGTGGTTTTACTGTCTCATTCATCATAGGTTTGTATTTTTTCGAGGAGAACACATCAATTTGTCCAAAGACTTGTTCCGTCTATGCTGAGAGGTATCGAACAATGCTGCTGAACTCTGTTATTCCGCAACTTCAGCAACGCGGATGTCTTGAATCTGCGATATTTATGCAGGATAGAGCAGCACCCCCTCATATTGTATTGCGCGTACAGGACGTCCTATGACAGTATTTTACCAACAACCGAATAAGGAGTCGAGCGCTTCCTATGAAATGGACAGCCCGTTCGCCTGATCTGATCCCTTGTGACTTTTGGTTGTGGGGTCATGTAAAGCGCTTGGTATACCAAGGGAATGTGGATAATTTAGCCTCTTTGAAGCACCGAATAACATTGCAAGTCAAGCAAGTCAATGGAGATCTGTTGCATTCTGTAGTAGAGAATACTGTTCAGAGAATGCACTTTTTAGAACATATACAAGGAAAACATATAGAATCACACATGTAAATGATGCCAATATAAAAATTAATGTCATACGTATGTAAATGTAAAGCGCAAATGTAAATATAAAATGTACTAAATATGTATAAAATGTAAATGTGATGTCATTTTTCCAATGCATGTAAAAGGTTACCTTTCTGTTCTTTCTATGCCTATTTTACTTCAAAAATGAATCTTACAGTTACACTATGGCCCGCGGTGGTAAAAATCCAATCTATTTCTTTTAAAAATTAAACCCTCATGATCTAAAAAATATTTACAGCAAATTTGGTTGAGTTTGGCGCAATAGTTTTCTCACTATTGGGTTCTAAACATTTCTACTTTAATTATGGCCATCCTGTATATATGTATATTCGTGCGGAAAACACTTCTTGAACGTAACATTTATATAGTATTACTAACAGCATACCCATTCTTTGTACGGAGTATATAGTAATATAAAGAAACTTATAATTCGCAATCATATGCAAATTCTGTTAAAATATTAAATTTATTGCTCCTAAAGAGAAAACTCCACAAAAAAAAGGAATTGAATCAGGATATGCAACCCCGTACTACTTATATTGTTGCAGATTAGAAGATATGCCAGTGTGTTATTAGAAGATCACCCGTATTACAATATGAGTCTCAAAAAATATTTGCCAAAATAAAAGAGATGACGTAATAAATTGAAAATATCAATAATCTCCGTACTCTTCATACCAGAAGGTCGTAATTGATTCCAATATATGCCAATATATATCCAAAACATATGCCAATATACCTGTACTACTTATATTCTTGTAGATTAAAAGATATACCCGTGTATTTGTATAAGATTACTCGTACAACGTACAATATATGAGTTTAAACAATTTTTGTCGTAATAAAACAATTGCATAATAACTGAAAAATATCAATAATCCTTGAATCAATAATCCCCGAAAATATCAATATGCTCCTAACGTTCCTATGCTCCTATGCTACTATAACGTTTAAACCTGAAGACCGTAATTGATATTATCCAGTCAGAAATGGTATAAGAAAAATCAAATCGTTTTTTTTTAAATATATTTTTATACCCATTTATTTATTATTTAAATCGAAAAAATAATAATTAAAATTAACAGACAAATTTAATTTAATTGCGTTTCTGAGCAACATGATATAAAATAGAATCTTCCTCATAAACTGCGAAATTAAATAACCATTTTGATTTCTTTATACTTTTCATTGTTCAGTAAAAGCTTGTGAAATATAAACCATGGATATAGATTTCCCATTCAAATCATGTTTCAAACAATTCATGTTTTCAGAAACTGACTAAATGGCGCAAAAAATCTCCCATCAAACTCAGAGATAAAGTTTTAATTCACTTTCAAACGATTTTCAAGCTTTTCGTTTGGATAAACCACGGAGTTAGAGAGTAGAACTCCTAGGAAAAAGTTTCGTGTTTTATTAATATCTCTACAACCCCTAGTTTTAGATACTCAAAACTTGGGCTAAATTTATGGGGGGCTATTTCAAGGCTATCCACAAAATTTCAGCAAATTCGGTTCAGCAGTTCTTCCGTGATGATGAGACAAACGAAAATTTCGTTTCTTACTAATATCTGGAGAACCACTGATCATAGAAACTCTAAACATAGACTTAATTTTAAGTGGAACTATTTCTAGGCTACCCAAAAAATTTCATCAAATTTGGTTCAGCCGTTCTCCCGTGATAACGGGACAAACAGACAGACAGATTTTCAATTTTATTTATATAGATTTCAGTCGTTAAAAATAAGAAGCTAATAGACTTTAATCGTTGTTAGGCGAGGAATGGACTTCACAGTTTTAAAAAATTATTACAGAAAATTTAAATAGAATCATAAAGACTATTTATGGAAAATCATACTAAAAGAATTTTTATGTGGAATTTTTTATTCAACATTTTGTTTAAAAGTAAATGATATACTTTTAAGACGCTCTTATGCATCGTTCTCCTGACATTGGGACATTGTTATAAAACGGTAAAAATGAAAGCAGAATAAATAATTTTACTATACTGTAGACTAAATTATAACTCACCCCCTCCCTATTGGGTTGAGGTCTGAATTGAGTAGCTCAAGGGTGTAATGTGATTCGCTCCTTTGTGCTACGTCGGAGCAATGTGTTATGGCAGCAAATGTGGTTCATGCTTTGGCCGCGAATTAGACGAATGATTTAATTATCAAGTGTCTGGCTATTGGGAAAAGAAACTATAATGTATAGGGTCCACGTTGTAGAAAAGAAGTTTCATTCTTGCTCCAGTAGCTTAAAATTTGGCCAGTTTGAAGATCTGTGGTTTGATCCCCAATTAGGACAGTGAGATCTTTACAAAAGTAATATGTAGTAGCTTTATATTATAAAGTTCTATGAATTTATATGTTCTAGTTACATGTTATATTATAAAGTTCTTTGAAATATAAAGTTCTATGACATATTGACGTCATTGATTATGATTTGAAATAAGCCATTATCAAGGTGCTAGAAACATTACTTCCTACACAAAGAGGAGATTTCTCTTGAAATGATCATGGTGTAGGTTGAATCCAGTTTGATGTAATTAATTTAATGGCGTCGCTAAACTTTAAATGTTAAGATGGAACATTGTGGCATTGAAATTGTTGTTTCAAAGTAAAATTTCAGGACTAGATTGCTTACAGTTAGCTAGAGAAACATCTTATAAAAGCTTATGATTGGTGATTTTGTATGTGGACCTCGCTACGGAATTTAATTATTTTACAACCGTACTCAACATTGAATTTCAAATTTCTAGCTCACTCATCTTTTTCTTTGATAATCAGTGGTTCGTGTACAGAATCCTCCATAGAGATTCATGTAAAGACAAAATGACCACGACACTAGACAGTAAAGAAAAATAGAGTAATAATGTACAGGTGCTTTAATGACCGAGCAATTTATCTTCAGGTATTTGGTATTGCTTTCTTTTCTGCTTTCTTCTCTATATACAAACAACATTCGAATTTAAAAAAAAGTGAAAATTAATGCATAAGTTTTAGAGCTCTGTTTTCATCTATGTATATAAACAGCATTCGAATTTAAAAATAAAATAAAAACTAAATGCATAAGTTTTGCAGCATCAAAGCATTACCATTTCCTATAAAACTAACAACTATTACAATAAAAGAACTTAAAAATATTTGGCAACATTTCTATTTTATTTAGGAATGTACCATTACTGGCATGTTTTCTGATAAGGTACAAAAAGTATCAATGGATACATTCCAAAATATCGTGGATCCAAAAACGAAAAAAATTCTGGAGATTGGAGTATGTCCATAAATGTTATTTTTACCTCTCATGAAGCATTTAGTGAAGCACCACCGAAGTTCCGTTAATGGATAAGTAGATCATAAACTATTTTTAACATATGTTTCTAGAAAGCATCACAGACATGTTTCAAACCATCTACGTGGTAAAATGTATTATATGAAAAACTTTTCGAAGCATCTATCTACTTCGAATATCTTTCAGACAAAATACGAGTACTGTCCAATGCTTGATGCGTTAGGAATTTTATATGAACTGTTACAATGATTAGTTAGATGAAATCAAAATTTGCATTTTGTAATTTTCCAGTATTGATATGTTTTTTTCATTTGATATTTTGTGAGCATTGGTATTTTTATCTTTTACAAATTGTGTGCTTTATCAGCAATTTAAAAAAATGGATTAATTAATTTCATCGGAGATGAAAATAAAATTGTTTATGTAATTTTATCTTTGTGTCGAATGTTTTGACAAGGTATGTATTAGGATGTTTTAAAATAATATTCCAATTTTTATAAAAGATTAGATAAAATATAATAAATATAGTTAGATATACACACACACACACACACAGAGGGAGAGAAAGAGAGAGGGAGAGAGAGAGAAAGAGAGAGAGAGAGAGAGGGAGACAGAGAGCATGCTACAAACCAAAACGCTTACTCATGTTACAATGCAGTACATAGATAATTGAAAGGTTTAATTCATTTCATGTTTTTTTAGTTCACATAACAGTCTCAAATTTAAGAGAATCTCAGCAAAAGAGCCTTATATGAATAAAAGTAAAATAATAGTTTCTTGTGCATTGTGCTAAAATTTTAGGTACACATACGCATGCATACGATTACCTCAAAGCAGGCAGTGTATTTCATAGTGCTTCAATGTTTGTCTCTAAGAAAAAAGAGGAAATCAATATTTACATAGTAGTCGAATAGTATTTAAGTGGATCTTTCAACTATGTTTGGGAGCTGTCTGGTATTAATAATATGTTATTCCTTGTAGCTCTGGTTAGAGCGTTTAAAGATAATGGTTGAAAAGAGTTATAGAGCGGGACAGTGCCTCAATCAGTATTAACATATCGCACAGTATGAATAAATCACTCAGTATCAATATATCGCACAGTATCAATATATCAATATTTCGCATAGTATCAATATTAATAAATCGTACAATATCAATATCAATAAATCGCGCAGTAAATTACTGAACAAATAAGTTTGAGTAGGAGATTTACTTTGAATTTCCAATCTTTGAAAATGTTTGAATTTCCTTTTCAATGCGAACAACCTGGTAGTTGAACACCACATTAGCCGTTTTCTTAGGCCAGATTTCCTACATATAGTGGAATTTCATATTTTTTTATATTTTTCTTATATTTCTGCATCTTTCTTCGCATTTCTTTTGTTTATTTCTGCGAATGTATAACGTACGAAAGTATCTAGTCACAAAAGTAGCGCTTTGAAGACTTTTATTACTTTAATTTAATATGTTTTACAATTTCAACTGTATTATATATAAGTAATTATATCTATCAGAATTAAAATTATTTCGTTAGTAATAGTACATTAAAAGTATCAAAAGATTTCGAAAGTAAAAACAGATTCCTTCTTCAGGATATAAGGATAGAATTACCACACCACCATGGACAAGGAGTCTGTTGTAACCGACTTCTTGCGTCGGTATTTTTAAAATAGTTTTATCGAATGTTATTTGAATTGAATTAATGAAGTGGATTATGCACTTTTTAAAAAACTGGTTAATTATCCATTGTTTTTTAGTTATTTTTAATTTTGGTAATATTTTTAAACTAATATTTGCACTAATTTGAACAAATGTTTAAAACACAAGTTTTGAAGTGTTTTTAATTAAATTAACTTATTTAGTTCGCGAAATAACTTTTTTGTTATACAACAAAATATTGTAGTTTGCTATTCGTCACAAATCGTTTTTAGAATGATTTTGTATTTTAGCTGGCAACGTGACTCATCTAAATTGAATTTGTTTCTTTATTTATTTTATCACAAGGAAATTAAGTTGGTAGATTAATCCACTGCTAATGTTTTAAATACGTTTTCTAGTCTGGATTCTTTTTTTTCCTTTTTTCGATTTTGTTTGGCAACGATTATATTCCTGGGTCCGGAATGCAACCACCCACTGGCAGCTCATTTCTGGTCTAAGGTAGTGTCATTTCTCCACCATTTTAACCTGAAGTAAAAAGTTAAATTTTGCTACCAAAATCATCTGATCATTTTATTTACCTACTTACAAATATAATTTTTACTTATATTAAGCGGTTTGAGCAAATTTTTATTCTATAATTTATTTCGTCACTCCTCAAATTAACTTATAAGATCAATTTTTTCGCGTGAATGCTTTCAATAAATGGCATTGTATATTTTGCTATAATGAATCAGCACGAGCATTGTATATATGCACAAACAATGTATATATGCGAATATAACTTCAGCAACATCATATCTCGAAACATATATTTAATGTATTTCAGAATACAAATTTCTTTGGAAAAGCCGAACGTAATACTTTCCCCTTCCTGCAGTTTGTGCTACATTCAGCCGCAGACGAAGCTGGATATTAAATGTAGTACTGTCAAATATCCGCCGCACAGATGTTGCCATTCGCGAGATCAGTTTCTTCGAGGTTATTGAATTTCCTTTCTTTCTGCAAAGCCGGGGTAAGAACAAACATTACCTGCCACTGCATTGCCTATAATAACGGAGACCTGCATTTTGGATCCCTCTCGGAAGCGGAACAACACTTTGATTTTCTAAATTGCTTTATCGCATTTGTGCTGCACTTTTTGGGGAATTCTATAAATGGGAATAAACTAATTTAGGAATTTTCGAATTAATTTTTTCTCAAGCATGTCACAATCGCCAGCCGTTTACTTGATATAATGACAGAAAGCATGATCACAAAATGTGTTTTTGCTTTGGTGTGTAAATTCCTATTTATTGATAGAGTTACGAAAATACTGTATGATAATTTAATATCTTTTGAAACTTTTAATTTAATGTATTTTGCCACATTTAATTTAATACCTTGACGTAGCGTGTGCTCAGTTGTAATGCAGACCATTATGTTAAAATTTTACAGTTATAATTTTCATCTTGCTATTATATTGCTTCCTAATCTATTCTTAAATGTTTTTATTCATAATTCTTAAAAATATATGTCACAGTTCCAAAGTCTCTGTCTGCCTCTCACAACTTTTTCTGACACTTATCGAATAGCTTGAAATTCGCTCTACAAGTCAATCGTCCTATAAAAAAAACCCAGTGAAAAATCGAATTTCTCTAAAATTTTTTATTTGAGGGTGTGCTCCTCACCAAAATATAAAAAATACGTAATGATTAGAATACATACTTTGCTATGCGATAGGTAGATTGTTTGATTAGAAGTTATTGCACAATTTTACTTTTCTGAAATATATTATTACTTCCCTTATATACATATAATATATAAGGAAAGTATTGTGACGAAGTCGAAAATTCGAATTCGAGTTTTCGACGGAAGAACACGTTTCAAGCATCCCTGATCACGAATCGAACATTTTTGAGGTGATGTCTGTGTGTGTGTGTTTGTCAGTGAGTCTATGGAGACGATATATCACGAACAAATGGAGCGATTCGAATGAAAGTTGGTACAAAAATTTCAATCCATGAATACTTGAAGTCTATTGTTTTTAAACATAATCGAATGTTCAGAACCCTCCTAAATTACCCTCCCCCGAATATATAAACCCTCCTAATAAACCCTCCCCTGAGTGAAATTTTCAAAAATTCATCAAAAATTCAAAACATTTAATAAAGTTACGCAAATAGACATTTCTTATGTAATTTTACATTAAAAATCGATTGATATAAACTTTAGAATTCTAGCATGAACAGTTCTCGAGATATTGCACATCTTTCAAGCAAATTTATAAAAAAATCCCATAAATTAAAATAAATATTAACTGTTGAGAAATATGTTCACTTTTCATATGTAGTATCATGCGATAAATTCGGTGACATCATTCTCGTGGATCTAGCTCGTTCCATTCACGAGAAATTATACTTTGAGTAAAATTTTTGTATTTGAAGGCCAATAGTCATTCATCTGCTACAAGAATAAGTTATTTCTCCGTCCATAACGCTTGGTGAGAATTTGTCGAAGAATTTGGCGGAATGTCGCCAACTTGGCGACTTTTTGAAATGTTGCCAAATTAACGAAAATCTCGCCAAATGGATAAAAATGACGACTAATTGTCGAAAATTCAATATCCTGGAAAGAATAAAAATGTCCACTATAAGAAAAACCTATTTCTTTTACTGTACAAGTAGTAAATTCATTGCATTATATAAGGAAAGTCATGTTTTGCCCACAGATTTTTTCCATATTACTAAGAGGCTCCGTCCTCTGCTCGCTATGTTTCTCCAAGTCTCATATATTGCCTCAGACTCGCTGAGCTCGCTTTGCGAGCTATTTTAAGTCAAATTAAAGTTTAAATCAAAAGACGGCTTTATTTCAACGTGTTCCGTACCATTTCTCTATAGATTTATTTATCTACTATAGAAATAACTTATTTCTCCGTCCATAACGCTTGGCGAGATTTTGTCGAAGAATTTGACGGAATGTCGCCAACTTGGCGACTTTTTAAATGTTGCCAAATTAATGAAAATCTCGCCAAATGGGTAAAAATGACGCTAAATCAAAGAAAATGACATCTCATTGACGAAATGTCAATCTTGGAAAGAATATAAGTATCCATTATAAGAATAAACTATTTTCTTTTACTCTAAACATAGTAAATTCATTGCATTATATAAGAAAATGTGCTGCCCATATCAGATTTTTTTTAGGTGTACCACACGCCAAAATGCATGATTTGGCTGAAAGATGCGGAACGCCGTATTTTAAGTAAAATAAAGACTTACAATTTGCGGCTTGTATGAATAATTCAATAAAGCACCGGGAAAACAACTTATTCTTAAATTTAAATTTAGGGGTGTCTGTGTAATGCATTTGAAAGGGGAGGGGGCTGCTCTGCACCAAAATGTTCAAAAATATGGACTGTTTCGGAAAAACAGAAAGTGAGATAGAAACTTGCATTTTGCTAAAAATATAAGTCATACGATATAAAATTGGAAGAAAATGGCTCTGCTGCAATATTTGATATTTTAGAAATGGCTCATACAAAAATATGAAATGGAAAGCAATCGTAAAATATTAACGATTGAGTGAATTGTTTAAGTAATTCTATCTAGATATGTTATGACAACATTTTTTAGGGGTTATTCCCTGCTATAGTATAAGAAATTTTACTTTTGAACATGGATGACTTGTTTTTAAGAAAAAGATTTAGCTAATCCAATAAAATTGTGAACAGTTATTTTAGTCTATAAAAGTCAGAGGCATATAAATTTTCTCGGTGGACAGAGTAATAGGTACGAACTTTTATAAACATATTTAGAAAATCAAAAAAACAATATAAAATATAATTATGTTAAAGTATTATGAAAATAGATATTTTAAAAGTGATTTGCTATTTACATGTAGATGGCATCATTTACTAAATACTAACATATACCGTTCTTCAAATATTGTCCATTTTGTATCTGGAATGAATACAATAACAGAAAAATCTGATGTGGACAGCACATGACTTTCCTTATATAATGCAATATATTTACTAATTTTACAGTAAAAACAAATAGGTTATTCTTATAGTAGATATTTATATTTTTTCCAAGATATTGAATTTTCGTTAAATAGTCGTTATTTTCATTGATTTAGCGTCATTTTTATCCATTTGGCGAGATTTTTTTTGATTTGGTAACATTTAAAAAGTCGCCAAGTTGGCGACATTTCACCAAATTTGTCGCCAAAATCTTGCCAAGCGTTATGAATGAAGAAATAAATTATTCTTATAGCAGAAAAATGACTATTGGCGTTCAAATACAGAAGTATTACTCAAAGAATCTTTTCTCATGAATGGAAAGAGCTAGATCCACGAAAGTGGTGTCATCAAATTTATCGCATGATATTACATATGAAAAGTGAACATGTTTCTCAACAATTAATATATTTTTTTAATTTATGGGATTTTTTGATAATTTTTTTTGAGAAATGTGTAATTTCTCTAGAACGGTTCATGCCAGCGTTCTAAAATTTATGTTAATCGTTTTCTAGTAAAAAATCACATAAGAAATGCCTATTTGCATAACTTTATTAGAGGTTTTGATTTTTTGTTGATTTTTTCAATACTTCACTCGAAAATTTAGAGGGGTTCTGAACATTCGATTGCGTATAAAGACAATAGGCTTCCAGTATTAGCGGATTGTAATTTTAGTCCCAAATTTCGTTCGAATGGGTCCATTCATTCGTCAATTATCGTCTCCACATACTCACTGACACACACACACACACACACACTCTTTCACACATACACACTTTCACACATACACACTTTCACACACACACGCGCGCACTTTCACACACACACGCGCGCACTTTCACACACACACGCGCGCACTTTCACACACACACGCGCGCACTTTCACACACACACACACACAGACGTCACCTCAAAAATGTTCGATTCGTGATCAGGGATGCTTGAAACGTGCTCTCCCGTCGAAAACTTGAATTTGAATTTTCGATCTTCGCAATATTTTCCTTATACATTATTGTATATAAGGAAAGTAAAAATAAATATGCTCACAGCTACCAAATGCAAGAAGGACTTCTACGTTAAATGCCTTAATTTATTTATGATTAAAAGTATTTATATTTGGATCAGAAATAAATTGACCTTAATGTTTAAGAGTTATTACGAGAACATTTCTTAGTACGCTATAATTTTACTTTTTAACGGAAAGTGTGATATATTTCAAAACTAGCAATCGATTATTATAGAATTTGGTAAGATTATTGAAAATATTAATAATAAACATATTGATGCTTAGTGAGATCAAAGTATAAGCAAACTCTAATATGTGCTAATTTTTCACACGCTCTGTTTGTAGAAGAAAGTTTTGCGTTCGACACATATTAAAGGGCAAGAAGGTTTAAGCAGACCTTATATGCCATTGAAGCAAATGCCTTTTAGTTGTCGGTGCTGTTTCTTAGCAATTATTTGACCGATTCGCACGAAATTTAGCACATTTATAAAAATTTTTAAATTGCAGGTCGTGATGAAGTCCTAAACTTAAATTTTGATCTATAGGTTGAATTATTTGAGGTTCAAATTCACCAAATTAAGTCAACGAGGAAAATGGTTTTTAAAATTTTGGTGATAAATATGGAACAAATTTGGTAACAAATGTTGACAAACGGTGACAATTTTTTTTTTCGACTTTTCGGAAAATGTCACCAAATTAAAAAATATCGCCAAATTGACGAAAACGTTTTATTCCTATTAAAAAAATCTGATGTGGGCAGCAAATGACTGTCCTTATATAATGCAATGAATTTACTTCTTTAACGATGAAAAAGTGATGAAGAGAACCACGGCACAACGTTAAATTGTACATTTGGCGCAGTAAATTGTACAACCGGATGACAACATCTGGAACTATTTCCTACCTAATTAACTTATATTTTACGCAACTATATGTTAACAATTACAAAGGCGGACAAAAACAAATCTCTGCTGGCTTGGATATGACACTAGTTCTTAACTAAGTTTGGTATGCTGATTTCAAATAAGGCGCTATTTTTTTTTGTATCCCGTCAAGTTTTTGAAATATCGCATTCCGTGTTTATTGCTATAATTTTATATGAATCAAACTTTTGATCCCGCAATTCATGCGGGATTTGCTGATAAAAATATTCCTGTTTTTTGAGTCTCTGGTATAGTCGGGTCAGGGACAAACATTGGCTTCAGAAGAACTGGCCAGTAAGAACATCTTTGAAAGTTGACGAAAAACATGTCATACTACAATTACATTAATGTAATTGCTATATTTGTCTGTTAGTTATTGTTGCATTTTTTAAACTTATTCATCATACAATTCTGAATACCATTTGTTTACCTTAAACCATTTACGCAAAGTACAGTACCCACTTTTTGCCCATTTTTGGACATTCAAAGTACTTTAGAGAAAAAACGTGATGTGATAAGCGAAAATTTGGTGACATTTTTATCAATTTGGCGATATTTTCGTCAATTTGGAAACACTTAAACATCGCCAAGTTGGCGATATTTCGCAAAATTTGCTGACAAAATTTCGTCAAGCATTGTTTATGGAGAAATAGGTTAGTCTTATTATTGATAAACGACTAATGGCGTCCAATTACAAAGCTTTATAAAGCTATTACCCAAAGCTTCTTCTCTCGTAAATAGAACGAGCTAGATCTACGAGAAAGATGATAATAAATTTATCGCAATATATTACATATGAAAAGTGAACACATTTCACAATAGTTAATATTTTTCTTAATTTTATGCGATTTTTTGACAAATTTATTTGAAAAATGTGTAATATCTCAACGGTTCATGCTAGCGTTCTAAGTTTATGGTCAATCATTTTCTAATCAAAATTACATAAGAAATTATTATTTACGTAACTTTATTGAATGTTTTAATTTTTTGATGATTTTTTTTAAATTTCATTTCGAAATTTAGGTGAGTTCTAAACACTCGATTGCGTGTAAAAACAATAGGTCCAGTATTCACTGATTGTGATTTTTAGTACCAAATTTTGTTCGAATCGCTTTTTTCGTTCATGAGATATAGTCTCCACAGACTCACTGACACACACACACACACACACACACGCACACACACACATACACACATACTTTCACACACGCACACATACACACACACACACACCCATACTTTCACACACACACACACACACACACACACACACACACACACACACACACACATACACACATACTTTCACATACATACACACAGACAGACATCACTTCAAAAACTTCTGATTCTTGTTCAGGGATGCATGAAACGTGCCTGCCGTTGAAAACTCGAATTCGAATTTTCGATCCCGTCACAATATTTTCCTTATACATTATACTATAAGGAAAGTAATAACTAACATACAAAAACTGAAATACAAAATTTATATAAAATTATCTCATTTTCCGATTCCAATAAAAATTGGAACGAAACCAAAACCATCCGAAATATTTCAAACATTTGATAACATTTTTATTTTATATGATAAAGTCACTACAAAATAAAACACTGCAAAGTCCCATTTTTTTACCGATAGCGTATCAATAGCTAAATTCCAATCTTTTGTTCCGAAAACATATTCTATGACCATAAATGCTATTTTTATCTCTTATGAGGCATTTAGTAAAACACCACTGATGTTTGTTGAACCATTGTTATTTGAATGGGTTCGTAAACTTCTTTTTCTGGAAAATGTTCGGTACATGTTTGTATAAAACTGATAGCATCTGATAAAGTTTAAAGACAGTTGTAAAGTAGAATCCATTTCAGCATCCGTTTCAAATGGCTCACACAATTCCAATTTTTTCTTGAAAAGCAGCCCTAGTGAATGATGGATTTGGAGATATGGATGACAGCATGAAGACGAAATTATAAAGAATACGAAAATATGAAGAAGATGAAAATATAAAGAAAACGAAAATATAAAGAAGGCGAAAATATAAAGAAGACGAGTTTCTTGAAAGGCTTAGTCACCTGCTGCGTGAGCACACTTAAATTGCAAAACACACACATACATATGCTTGTCCTAAATAGGAATTTAATCACACGTTAGACCACTGCTCAGGTATGTAATACGCCTTAGTTCCAGCGCCGGGCACACCAAATGCTATGTCCTTAATACGCATTTTATCCTGTCACAGGGTGTTTCCTTGATATGACCTAAATAAGTCTTTTTAATACACCCCAAATAATCTCTCTTGGTAGGCCTCAATAAGCTCTTTTGATACGCCATAAATAATCAATCCTATATATAATATCTATTTTATTAACACTTTATAATTGCAATTTTTTTTAAACAGTGAGGTTTTTCTGGTCTGTTTCCACCCAAAGCCAATATGGATATCTAATGTTCATTTATTGAAACAATTACACCGAGTTTGATTTGTTGAACTTGTTAAAAAGATATATATCGCTGCCATAGACATTGAGGACATTGTTGATTCAAATAGGGCAAATGAAAATATTAACAATCTGACTGCATATCTCACAATTTCTACGGGTAACGCAAATGTAGAGAAACATTGCTCATCCTGCAGACGAATCATTTTTCTCATTTATTTGCTCATACTGTTTTTTCCCTGTTTGTGTATAAATAACAATATTTATAGATTAAAGTTTTTAAATGTAAAAAACTCTGAAAAAAAACATTTCTAAGTAAGCAACAAAATTAACGGTATCGTCCAATTTTTGAAGGAATACGAATTTATTTTATCAGACAATGAAAAACACAGTAGCAACACCGCTTAAAACTAGCTATAATGGCCACACTGAAAAGCTCGAAGTAAATAAGAAAATTGTCAAAACTTTTTCGAAAGTTGTCAAACATAAAAATATGGTTGATTCGCATTCAGGGTTTGAAGATATATCAAAATCCAAACTTTTGATTTTTAACCCCATTCCAATAACTCCTTTTCTTTACATATTCTGTAATATGTATCGTAAGGAACTAAAAGCGACCTTTTTAATACAAGAATGTGAAACACTATATAATGGAAGTTAATTCAAACAGTTAAAGAACTGCATAGTCTGTAGTAAGGAATAGGGTAAAGATGTAGATTTCTATTAATGTGAACGTTTAATGGAAAAACGAAAAGAATCTGATGTGGGCAGCACATGACTTTCCTTATATAATGCAATGAATTTACTACTGTTACAGTAAAAGAAAATCTGATGTGGGCAGCACATAACTTTCCTTATATAATGCAATGAATTTACTAATGTTACAGTAAAAGAACATTTGATGTGGGCAGCACATGACTTTCCTTATATAATTCAATGTATTTACTATTTTTACAGTAAAAACAAAATAGGTTATTCTTATAGTATATACTTGTATTTTTTCCAAGATATTGAATTTTCGTCAAATAGTCGTTATTTTCATTGATTTACCGTCACTTTTATCCAATTTGGTAAGATTTTCTTTGATAATATTTAAATTATTAATTTCTTTGATGATATTTAAAAAAGGCGCCAAGTTGGCGACATCCCGCCAAATTCGTCGCCACAATCTCGTCAAGCGTTATGAACGGAGAAATAATTTATTCTTATAGCAGATACATGATACAAAAGTATTATTCAAAGTATCTTATTTCATGAATGGAACGATCTAGATCTATGAGAATGATGTCACTAAATTTATCGCATGGTATTACATATAAAAAGTGAACATGTTTCTCAATAGGAAATATTTTTTTTATGTTATATAATTTTTGATAATTTTTCTGAAAAATGTGCAGTATCTCGAGAACGGTTCATGCTAGCATTTTAAAATTTCTGTTAATCGTTTTCTAATGAAAAATTATATAAGTAATGTTTTATTAGAGGTAATTTTATTAGAGATTTTGATTTTTTGATGATTTTTTCAAAATTTCCCTCGAAAATTTAGGGGGGTTCTGAACATTCGACTGCGTATAAAAACAATAAGCTTCCAGTACTCACGGATTGTAATTTTTGTACCAAATTTCGTTCGAATCGGTCTTCTCGTTCGAATCGGTCTTCTCGTTCGAATCGGTCTTCTCGTTCGAATCGGTATATTCGTTCGTCAGTTATCGTCTCCACAGACTCATTGACATACACACACACAAACACACACACACAAAAACTCACACACACACACACACACACACACACACACACACACACACACACACACACACACACACACACACACACACACAGACATCACCTCAAAAGTGTCCAATTCGTAATCAGGTATGCTTGCTTAAAACGTGCTCTCCCGTCGAAAATTCGAGTTCGAATTTTCGACCCCGTCACAATACTTTCCTTATACATTATTGTATATAAAGAAAGTAAAAATAGGATATTCTTATAGTTGATAATTATATTCTTTCCAAGACATTGAATTTTCGTCAATTTGTCGTCATTTTCATTGATTTAGAGTCATTTTTATACATTTAGCGAGATTTTATTAATTTAGCAACATTTAAAAAAGTCGGCAAGTTGGCGACATTGTGCTAAATTCTTCGCCACAGTCTCGCCAAGCGTTATGAATGGAGAAATAAGTCATTCTTATAGCTGAAAAATGACTATTGGCGTTCAAATACAAAAGTATTACTCAAAGTATTTTTTCTCATGAATGGGGCGAGCTAGATCCACGTGAGTGGTGACACCAAATTCATCGCATGATATTACACATGAAAAGTGCACATGTTTCTCAACAGCTAATATTTTTGTTTAATTTATGGGAATTTTTGATAAATTTATTTGAAAAGTATGGAATATCTCGAGAACGGTTCATGCTAGCATTCTAAAATTTATGATAATCGTTTTCTAATGGAAAATTACATAAGAAATGACTATTTGCGTAACTTTATTAAAGGTTTTAATTTTTTTACGATTTTTTCAAAGTTTCACTCGAAAACTTAGGGGGTTCTGAACATCCGATTGCGTTTAAAAACAATAGGCTTCCAGTATTAACGGATTGTAATTTTTGTACCAAATTTCCTTCGAATCGGTTCATTCGTTCGTTAGTTATCGTCTCCATAGACTCACTGACGCACACACACAGACATCATCTAGAAAACACCTAACTCGTGATCAGGGATGCTTGAAACGTGCACTCCCGTCGAATACTCGAATTCAAATTTTCGACCCCGTCAATATACTTTCCTTATACATTACATGTATTAGGAAAGTATTGAACATTTTTGAGGTGGTGTCTGTGTGTGTGTCTGCGTGTGTGTGTGTGTGTGTGTGTGTGCGCGCGCGAAATTATGCGTGTGTGTGTGTCTGTGTGTTTGTGTGTGTGAAAGTATACGTGTGTGTGTGTGTGAAAGTATACGTGTGTGTGTGTCAGTGAGTCTGTGGAGACGATAACTGACGAACGAAATTTGGTACAAAAATTGCAATCGGTGAATACTGGAAGCCTATTATTTTATACGCAATCGAATGTTCAGAGCCCCCCTATATTTTCGAATGAAATTTTGACAAATCATCAAAAAATCAAAACCTCTAATAAAGTTATGCAAATTAACATTTCTTATGTAATGTTTCATTAGAAAACGATTAACATGAATTTTAGAACGCTAGCATGGACCGTTCTCGTGATATTGCACAGCTTTTAAAAAAATATCAAAGAATTATATAAAATAAAAACAAAATATTTTCTATTGAGAAACATGTTCACTTTTTATATGTAATATCATGCGATAAATTTGGTGACATTATGTTAGTGGATCTAGCTTGTTCCATTCATGAAAACGGATGCTTTGAGTAATACTTATGTACTTGAACGCCAATAGTTATTTTTCAGCTATAAGAATAAATTATCTCTTCGTCCATAACGCTTGGCGAGATTTTGGCGACGAATTTGTCGGATATCGTCAACTTGGCGACTTGTTACCAAATTAAAGAAAATCTCGCCAAATGGATAAAAATGACGCTAAATCAATGAAAATAACGACTCATTGACGAAAATTCAATATCTTGGAAAAATAAAAGATCTGCTAAAAGAATGACCTATTTTGTTTTTACTGTAAATGTAGTAAATACATTGCATTATATAAGGAAAGTCATGTGCTGCCCACATCAGATTTTTATTTAATACTATTATCTAATATATTTTACTAATTTTTGGTTGAAGAACGATAACGACTCGCAAATATATTTTGTTATATCTGCTACTAGGAAAATAATTTCCTCACAAAAAGCACTAATTTATGTTAAAAGAGAAAACTCCCGTCAAGTACAGGAAATGAAACCTAATTAAAAAAAAATGTGAAATCCAAAATATTTTACGCCAAGGACCAAAACTGTACACCAATTTTTATTAACAAAACACTAACATGTAGCACCACTTATGTAACAACTCTTTGGTTAAAAAACCTGGTAAGCACAAGACAGATCTGCCAAGCACAAGATCTCAGAAAGAGTGACACTGAGTGGATTTGGAAATATTGCAAACTGACATATTTCCCAGATTTACCCTACTCTGCAAATCATAAGAAATTTTATTTAAACATTTCAGAATGGTAAAATAATAATCATCAATATTAACAATTAATTATATAGTTATATATTTATTATAAATATAGTTAATTAATGTAAATGCTAGTCAATAACAAACATTTGAGTATTTGAAATAGAAATATTTCATTATCATCTGTCTTGACTATTATTTTTTTTGTTTAATATAAACTATGTGAATGTCACAATATACGGAAATATCTCGAAGTACTCTTCAGAAAGTTCATTGCTTTTCTTGAAAAGTTCTCACTCTCTTCACTATGTAGAACCCATTATATCAATTACTTTGATACCTTTTGTCCATCAATATTTGTATTCGATCGTTGTCTTCAATGTTATATCATCATAAAATGTGATTATCTATCACATTTTATGATGAAACTATGTACCGTGTGTATGGCGTTATTAAAGACAAGAAAACGATTTTATTATTTATATATTACGTATTTATGATATGAAAATTTATGATATTTCAGTTTTCTACTTTTCTGTAATACGTAGTATATATATATAGTAGAAAAGGTCATGTATGTGATTAAACGTCATTTTCTATGATTTTAAAGGAGGAAAGCATTGATGGATATAAATCTACCACATGTTAAATTATTTTGTCTAGCTCTGGTTAGGATATATATCGCACCACCAGGCAATCTCTAATGGTGTTGCGTGCTCGTATAGAGAAAATTCGTATAAGTAACGCCCCTCATATATTTTCGAACAGGATCAACAGCTCATTCGTATGTATAAATTAGGCAAACATACTTACAGGAGGACCAAATGAAAAAAAATACAATTGCAGACCAAAGAGTTGTATTCATTATTTTATCTTCAGCATTCATTTTAATGTTTCCTTTTTTCATATTTAAGATATAAAACAATAAAAAATGCCTACTAAGTTATTTTTAGGTTCATTTAGAATATTTTAAGTGGAAAGTGAGATAAGTGGTACTATATTTGAACTTCCAGCTTTTTTTTCAGAATCTGGATTAAACTATGAGAAATTGATTTCTGAGAGGAAAAACAAATCGTTATCAGTAAATGTGTTTTTAAGATCATATCTCTCATATGTTTTATCGTTGAAAACACTCGTGCATGAATATGAGGATGGAAACATTGCTATATATTTTTGGGCATTATTTACCATGTTCGGCATCGGAAATGTTGATAAACCTTGGAAGCCCGTTTGGACACATTGAACACATTGGTAGCCCGTTTTTAGCCCTCGGGCCATAGTTTGAAAATCCCTGGTAGAGATTCCGGCAATCAAGCCGCCACAATACATTTTGTTCTATGGGCTGTTAATGAATGGGGCTTTACTTCAGGTCTTAACGAATACTTCCACGACTTTAGTCGTATATGCTAAAGTATAAATATTCGCATGTAACAAAATCAAAGAAAAATAGATTAACGAAACTTTATTACGGCTCTCACGTACAAAATCACATATGTACACGGACTTTATTACCACTACAAAGGGTGTTTTAATATGCTCACAAATCAAAGCAGATTTAACAATGCTGAAATATCTCAACTTGAGATGTAAAGAAGAGTAAAGCTCGGAAAAATGAGAAAAGTGTGCGAAGAAAAAAGAGAAAATTAATCGCCAGACATTTCACTCTGCGCACTTCTATTGGCGCCAAGCATGTGTAAATTTGCATGCACTGTGGCGTTGTCACATTATTGATTTTTCGATATACTAGACCAGAAGGATGCTTTCAATGTTTAGAACAGTTTTTTTATTAAAAAACATATAAAAGGACTATTTTGTGCATTTTTAAGTAATTAGTTCTTTAACAGCGTATAGCATTATTTATCAAATGTTAAGTTGATTCTTAACTGAATTATTCCCATGAAATTTGACTTTCTTACTTTTACAGGTAACAAGAATGAACTTATTGATTTTTCACCGGTTACAATTATAAAGTTATTGATTATTGATCGGTAGTATCAATAAATTATTAACTTTTGATCGGTAGCAAAATTAAACATGGATTTTTGGTCAATAGCAAAAATAAACTTATTGATTTTTGATTGTTAAAAAAGTAGACTTGTGTATTTTCGACCGAATACAACAGTAAAATCATTGATGATTTTTTATTGGTATCAAAATTAAATGTATTTATTTTTGGCATTGTCAAATTATAACTTAGTGGGATTGATATATGATGCAAATAAACTGTATCAGTGATGCAATAGTACTTTTGTATTTGAAATATTGTTCATGGATCAGCAGGAATCGCGATTCTATATTCCCCAAAAACTTAAGGATTAATAAAGTCTACCATACTTACCATTACTTTAGCACCAAATACAATAAAAACATTAGTTATAAAAATATTAAACCAAAACTTTTCTCTTTCTTGTTATAATCGACCACAATATCATTTCTCACCTAGTTTTTATCCTGTTTTATTTCTAAGCACTTTAAAAGAATAATGGAACTTTATAGAAATCTTGAAAAATGGCTGTTGTTTCAATCCTAGGGCTTAACTAGAAAGGGATGACACAAAATGACCTTTTTTGTATTTTGTTGCGATGTATTTATTTGCTTTTACGGCTTACAAATAATACTGTTTTTGCAAATATTTTCACCAGTTAGAGTGTTAAATGTCTTCATTTTATATCTGTTTTTGCAAATCTGTACGTACACCATTAAAAAGTTTGTGTGAATTAATTTTTTATTAAAGTGATTAAAGTTTTACATAAGTGATTTAAAGTTTTACATTGCATTTCAAAGGATTAAAAGAATGCTTTAACATTTCAAATGGCAAAAAGAAAGTGAGTTTCCATTGAATGATATGATTAAGTTAACAAAAGAATAAAAACATGAAAATATATTAAAAATTACTTTTATTTTAAATTGAATCTAAAATATTAAACATTTCTGACACAGATATATTAAAAAACAAAACGCTCTTAATAATCTAGACTATTATACATTTAAAGTCGTAGAAAATTTGGGTGGACTAAATGACACTGCAAAAAGTGAGCTTGAAATATTTCCGCTTAAAAAAAATTCGAAAAAATTAGTTGTCATTTTGGAAATTCAAAGCTTTTCAAATAGGTGACTTGACAAGAGATATCCCCAGATTTGCAATATTACACCCGTAGTGCACTTTCTAAGAGTTGCAAGATCCATTTGCCGGCAAACGGTTCAGTCTTTGATCGTCAGATAAATAATTTATGGTTGTTTTTTAATCCCAGATACGGGGATGAACCCTGTGTATAGATACATGGCTGTATTGATTTGTAATCCACTTCGTAATGTAACGCCTTGTCAAAAGAGGTCTCGTGTGAGAAAAAAAATAGCGTGCATATATTTAGAGTGCAACTATAGAAACACTCTTTCTTGTAAACTTCCATTGGCATTTGCATTTGGTCAGATTTCATGCTCTAATTACATACAACATTTATCGTCTGCAGCTGAGGTGAAAAGAGATTGAAATCAGTCCAATCATTTCGTTCGCTGCTTTGACATTTTAAACTTTAAAACACGTCATATTCTCAGTGTGTTTCGACTTTATAAATATTAATTAATTAGTGCGTACAGAAAATTTTTAATAAAGCCAATTATAACATACAGTATGTACGAATAATACTCAATTGTTATTATAAAATACAAAAGCAAGAGTCAGAGAAAAATAATCTTCAATCATGCCTTCCAAAGCTTTTTTTATTTAATACAGTTTCAAAATCAGTGACACAATTCTAAAATAACTACCGACTAGTATCCTTTCTTATCCTGAAAGCATCGCTTAAATAGATTCTTGTATTTCCAATGTCAGAATTGTTTAACTGAAACATGATTTTTGAAAGTAAGGCATTCTGAAAACTTATATGCATTCAATAGGCATAAATGAAAGGAACATTTGTATTTTGATAAATAACACTTAAACATTGCTAGGGAAAATAATTTATTCATAGTGTAAACCGCATTCTGTATTTTTATATGGCTAAGAGGATAGAAATATATCTTGTAATAACACCAGTTTTATCGAAAGAGATAGGTTATGATTTTGAATTGAAGCTCATGTGGAATAATAGGGTGCAATGTCCACTTTGAACAATAAGCAATTCAGCCCCGGATAGCTCAACGATAGAATGTAGGATAGCCAGTATGGTAATTCCCCGTTAGGGTAGCAAGGTTCTTTACAATGCCTCCTGAACAAATCAATTCTGTGGAATAGTGTAAAGCTATCGGAGGTTTGAAAGTAACCCTAGTACGGCTTCAGTGGACTCTGGTATATTGAAAGTCGATTTCAAATTGGGAGGACAGCGACTAAGCAGATAACTAGTCTGAGAAATAAAAAGCAACTGGAGGATAACCTGAGGTATAAATAGCAGGAGGTGGTCAATAAGATTTCAAGTTGCAGGTCAATATGACATTGCAGGATGAAGAATGCAGAGAATGCGTCGAATGTTTCAACGATAAGAGCTTGCAATACTATTTAAGTAGCCCAACGATGGAGCGTCGACTGACCAGTATCCATGGTTTGATTTTCGGTTGAGGCAGCAAGGTTCTATACACATGTTAGAAATTTGGAGGTTATTAAAGACAGTAACAATTCCTGGAAATAATAGGGTTCTAAGGTATATTGTGATAGATAATACTAATAAATAAATCATGGGGGATACAATTTCATTTCAAACGAATGACTTACTGCAAGAATTTCGTAGTATTGGTTGATCTAAAATGTTAAAATATGTTTCAATTAAACATCCTAAATCCGTCGTTATCAATGTAGCTAATAATCGTATTACATTTTACAAATATAAAAAAATAACCTTATCTTTCATGGATAAGGTTACTTGTACGAATTATAAAGAGTGAAATAGAAGAAATTGTTTAAAAGCACCTCCTAAAACCCTCATAATATAAAGATATATCCATCCATAATTGATAAAGAATTTACATTTGAACGAATTTCCAACAATAACGGGAAACTTTCAAATTATGGGAAATAGTGCATACACTTCATTTTGATCGAACTATTAAGCATTTTTATTCCCTTCTGCATACTTATTTCCCAGAGCCATACGAATTTTCACAAAAACCATCATTGACATCTCTAGAACCTGAAGCGGAAATCCTTCGTGAGTCCCTCCATCTCTTTGTTAATCCAATGCTGAATCCATATCCGTTACCATCTAAGTTCTATCTATGGCCAATCCCGAAAAATAGATGCTTCAAGGAATTTATTTAAAATGGAAGTGGACATTTTTAGTAAACTGTAAAGAACCTTTCTGTCTCAACCGGGAATCAAACCACAAATCTTCATTCTGGCCAGCCAACGCTGCACCGTTGAGCTACTAGGAGGAAGTGCAAGCTATTATCGTCGAAGTAGATCCTACATTCTCCATTCTCTATTGTCAGATTGGCGTTCAAATGGCATACTGACTAACCATATCCTGCTATATTTACCTCAGGTTCATCTCCTGATGGCATTTTATCTCCCAAGTTAGTTTTTTGCGTGGTCATTATCCTTCCGATTTGAAATCGGCGCTCCATATATTAGAGTCCACAGAACCCGCGCCTGTGGTCCTAGGGTCACTTTCGGACGTCCGACATATTTTTACTAGCCTACAAAGTTGATTAGTTCGGACACTATTGCAAAGAACCTTACTGCCCCAATCGGATATAGAACCACAGATGTTCGTACTAGCCATTTGATGCTCTACTGTTCAGTTACTGGAACAAAATTGAAAGCTCGTATCGTAGACTCTGCAATTTCAGACATGCTCCAGAATTGGATGCTAAATCCACATTTGTTATCATCTAAGCTCAGCTCTATCTATAGTCAATCTTAAAAAATATATATGTAAAGTAAAATGAAAAATGAATAGTAAGTAGAAATATTTAGTGAACCTCAGAAATTTTTACTGAATCAACATTTCATCAGCCGTCATCTAGTTTCTGTCTACACTAGATCCTGAGAAATAGATGTTTCAAGGAAAGCTTTCTTAATAAACACAATAGTATTTCATAATTTTTGCCAACAATTTTTTAAAAAGTGGATGAAAATTAATAGTAAGCAAATATATGTTTCTAGCAAAATTGCATTTTCAATTGTTTTGTTTAATATGGTATTTCTGAAATTTCAAATATTTTCATTTTTATTCTTCATTGTTAATAAGTGTCATTTAAGTACTTCCTTTATATCCTACCTCTTTCTTTAAAACATATAACATAAAAATCAATCGGGCAAATACTTTCTCACTCATTGTAGTTTATATGTAATTACTCTTCATTTAGTATCCGTCAAGGCTGCGAAAAGCAATTTTTCAAAATTACTATTCTAACTAAGCTGTCTGGTCCGACGTTCAAAAATTTCGCCAACAGTCATTATGACTCCTATTCCGCACTTTAGAAACGCTTAAGATGTCTGGAACATCTTCTAACACCCCCTTAATACTCTCATTATCTAGGATTAGATATGTCCAGGATGCATGAATGAGAGAGAGTACTTAGACTATATTATTAAATGATTGAAAGGGGAAGAAGGACATGGTTGTATGAATTGTTTCTCTATATAGTAAGCACGTTATTCAATTTTAGGACATTTACGAAATAAAATGCAATGTGATGTCAAATCCATATTAATTTAATGATAGCGATGTCCTTTGTCCATTAACAAAAATTAACATGAAATATCTTGTTTAAAATCCCCTTATTCTCTAGTAACTCTTATCATATTGCTTCAAAAGTATCTTTTAATCATGAATTCCTCAATAGGAATATTGGTGTGCATTTATTAACTTTTAAATATGTATCTTTTATATGCCATTAATGTTGTGACATATAAACAATTATCGAAATTTGATTCAATATTGCCGCCGGCACTGCCCATGATAAAGCGGAAATAAAATGGACTTGGTCAAAATCTGAAATATATTAGTGATAATGTACCAACCTATTAAGCTGAACAAACCAGTTAAAAAGCATGAAAATAGGTTGGGCCGGTTTGGATTTATTAGCGGTCATTACATAAAAAATAGCTGTCCAATTCCCGTGGTTCAAAGAGGAGATTTGTGTAGATAAGTGTACTTTATGGTTGATATTTTATGCTTGAAAATTTACAATGTGAATCATGGTTAATATAGAAAAGATTGTAAATTGCGCAGTTTTTAAATTCAGATATGACGAAATACGAGGGTGGTTCAAAAAGTAAAGTAACAAGTTCTGTGAGAGAAAAGGTTTATTCACGAAATCAAAGAAATATACAAAGTTAGCAAGACACTGGTACATATTATGTTTCCACATAGTCACCATGGTTGTCGAAGCATTTGTTCCATCGATAAACTAATCTATCGAAACCGGCATAGAAGAAATCAGGGTCCAGGTCGCGAAGCCATTCAACAACGGCTTCCTAAACTTCGGAATCGGTTGTGAAATGGCGACGTGCCAGGTGTTTCTTCAACGGTCCGAAGAGATGAAAATCGCACGGTGCGAGATCCAGGCTGTAGGGTGGGTGTTCCAGTACATTCCATCGGAAACGCTGTATCAAATCACGTGTAACTGAGGCCGTATGCGGTCGGGCGTTGTCGTGCAACAACACGACACCTTTCCTTTCCAATTCAAATAATTCGTACGCCGAATTTGTGTACCCATGAGAGCTCTTGTTACCTTACTTTTTGAATCATCTACGTATATAACATTTATTAATTCATTTGTGCTTGCTTCCGAGAGGAAATATCCATACTATTAGGTGTAAATATTTGGTCCTAAGCCCTGTTTGGTTTATGGCCTTATATGTATACAATAGGGAATGAATTTATCTTACAAGATAATAATGCTTGTTTATACCTAGATAAACTGGTATAATAATATTTTCAATGAGACAATCAAATGAATTGTTTGGACATTCAGGCCTCTAACCTTCTCTTACACAACTCGCTTGGGATGTTCCAGAGAGACGTACTACTGCCTTCAAGAAACCCGCCTTCCTAAAATCTTGAAGAGTGTAGAAGAGCTTTTTTATTATTATTAACTGAACTCCTGAACACCATAAACATAATGAAATAGTGTTGTAAGTCCTACATTAATCTGAGGTGTGATCACACTCTATATGGAGGCATTTTGGTAATTTTATCTTGACCCATTATTTTTGATCTAGTCCTTTCTGCGTCAATAATTATAGAAATAAATGCTTCATATACTTTTAATTTTTTTATTACCAACAGCGTAATTGAGATTTTTATTGAATTTCGTACTAATTATTCATATTACTCATATATAACTCATATATTAGTCATAGTTTACTCATATATAAGTTTTTTCTCAATTTATGAAAACCAGTGTAGAAACTAGTGACTACACGAACTGTGCCAAGAGCTATATTCAATCGTTATTGCTGCATTCCCTAAAATGTAATTACTGTACAATTATCAATATTTATAATTATTATTTTATTATGGTTGTATATTTTTACTTTGTCGCCAATAAAATACAATAGAACTTCCTAATTGCGACAGTTTGGCAGCGATTTAACTGAAAGAGAGTTTAGCTTTTATAATATTTGTAGTAAGCCCGAATTCATAGTCTTAGGAAATCGCCCTGCATTGTAAAAGTTTTCCTTAAGATTTCTTTACCAAAAAGGAAAAATCTGTCTTTCTTTTATTTAGGAAATACACATGTTTCAGAGCCAAGGGAACTTTTATAGAGACATAAACATAAACATTCTAACCATACAGGACTTTTTGTGAGGAGCAAGGTCGAACGGCTTAATCTCTGTGTTTGAGCTGCGCACGATCAGGGTCGGAACGACTGGCACGCCCGCGTGTTGGCTGCGAACTCGCATTCAAGGACGGACGGCACGCAATCGTGACGGAGGAAACTTTACCGTAAACGGAGAGTGGCACGCATGCGTGCCTTCACGTGGAACGTTCTAATTTGTCTACTAGATGGCGTTAAATGTCCGTGGAACTAACTTCAATGTATTTTGCAGATGCATGAACTTGGCATAAGGAGGATCCAATGAATTATTTCTCCATTTGGAGCGGTGAAACATGATTTTGTAATATAAACAGACAGAGCAATTCCCGCAGCATCAACAATTTTATAATTGAGTTTCGGGTTTTGCTTTTATTTCAGCGTTTTGATTTCGTTGGTGAATCATAGGAATATAAGAGAATATTTTTTTTCGGGGGGGGGGGGTTAGAAGCAATGAAATTATTCGTTTATTTCGGATAAAAGAATGGGAGCAACTAACGAGTATTTTGTATTCAGATTTGTATGAAAAATATACATCAAATGGAAAATAGATATTTCTTTTATTCCTGAAAAAGTAGATTTCTGTGGTGAATAGGTGATTTTTAGTGAATTTTTTTCGAGAGTTAGGCGTAGCGCAAAAAATTTGCCGTCCTTTGGGAATAGTTCGTAAGCTAAGCGCTCCGTCTTTTGGGCCGCGGCAGCTCCGGAATGCCGCCGTCGCGAAAGGGTTAAATGTCGAGTACGTGTAGAGAATACTATGTATACAAACATACTCGGATCAATACAAAATCCACTACCGTAAATTTGTGGAAGCTTCATGATGGCTGGCAGCGTCAGTCACATCACGCAGCCGACTTCGAATTAAAAAAAAGGTTACTTTCAGATTGCATGACTCAGCAAGTACTTTCTGTAGTGATACAGAACGCGCGATCCTTAAATGAGAAAAAAATCTTCGAAATTAAAAAAAAAATTGGACGATGTCTGTCGTAGTCAGAGTCCGGCTAACGCAGTATCGAATGTCGTAGAGCTATAGAAGGCACATCGAGGCAGGCATTTTCTCTTATCGCCTAGGTACAAAAATTATTCGCTATAGGTTAGCTTGCTTATTTACACATGTGCAATGCTAACCGCACATTAAAGTACTGAATTACATATATTTTCTATATTGCCATGTAAAATAAGGAATTACGAACTTAAGGATCCTGTTTAGAAATCATTTTACTTAAGATATGGTCTGTTTTGCAATTTGCTTAGTTATCAAACATGAATTTTAAGATAATTGAAATTTAAGATTTGGCTAGATAACCTACATAATCTCTATATCATCCAAAAATTCATCTCAAATCAAAATTTCTTTTGTCTGTAGTCGGCTGATTAGCACTGTGACCTCGCAGCTTATATGAAGATGGGATCGATTATACACGGATGTTCGCAGTTGTCCGAAATTTATCATTATTTTGCCTTTCCCCAGTAACCTTATATCACTCTCTAATTAAACCTCGTAAATATGAAAATCTGTAAAACATCAAATCTAGTTAATTTTAGTCTTCGAAACTACGAAGAATTTCAAATACGCATTTTCCAAAATACATCTGTCATGCTGTTTCCAATGATCAAGCTAAACGCCCTTGCATGTGTCTATAATTATTAATGCAACAAAAGTTTTACAATAGTCGTCTAACTGACTGACTGAGAGAAGGCTTTGGGATGTACGCTACGGAGAACCCGGCATTATCCCTATTGTTCCACACGAATACACGAAAAAACACACAAAAACCCCACGAAGGAAAGAAAAACACTCCAAGTCGCAGGAAAAACACACATACAAACGCACAAAATTAAGAACCAAAAGGGGAGATAAGCTCAGTTAAGGGTGCCCATCCCATTTTGCTTTAAAATTTTCACACCCCCTCGTTTAAACGT
Source organism: Amaurobius ferox (assembly GCA_951213105.1). Lineage (NCBI taxonomy): Eukaryota > Metazoa > Arthropoda > Arachnida > Araneae > Amaurobiidae > Amaurobius > Amaurobius ferox. The sequence goes on from OX578140.1 coordinate 8,874,588, forward strand.
TGCATTAACTTTGCTTTCTCATTTGCTATTAGTGAAAACTTTGCCATTCCGGCTATCCAGTTCCGCTCAGCTCCATATTTTGAGTTGCTTATTTTCCTTACTATTTTCCTCCGGTTCCGCTTCGATGTTGCTTCTCTCTGATTCTCTATCGGCATTCCTCTCCTCTGATTCCGATTCTATATTACTCCCCTTTGGTTCAGTTCCACATTCCCTTTCCTTCTGTTTTGCTTTTCCTCTTTTCCTCTGTATTGCTGCTTCTCTTTTCCTCGGTATTCTTCTTTTTCCCTGTTCACGTTGTCTCAGTTTGAGTTCTATACTTTGGATTATCTTTTCCAGTTTTGGGTTGGACTGGGTTAGTTTCTCTACTCTTTCTATATAATAGCTCTGTATCTTTTCTACAGTTTTCTGGAGTTCTACCAGGATTTTACCCAAGTGTTCGGTGCCTGTATCTTTTTTATCCACTCTTATTCCCCACTGGGGGATCGATTTCTTGCAAATAGTTGCATGCTTTTCTTTTTTCTCTATTCCCTGTTTTGCTACTCTGCTAGATTCACTTTTTGTTGATTGGTGAAACTCTTTATCCTTCTTCACAAAGGGACAGTGTATACTTGTTACCAAATGGCTTTTTCCACATCTAAAGCAGGTTTTTATTTCCGCATTACAGGCTGTCAGTTCATGTTTTCCACCGCATGCACTACACTTGGGTTTATCAGTACAGATCCATTTGGTGTGATTAAATTTTAGGCAGTTTTGGCAAATTATAGGTCTGTCTATATAGGGAACCGCTCTATATCGATTATAACCAATGTTAAGATGTTCTTCTTCGGTTTTCCCTATTTACCGCAATAACATCACTGGAATTTGTTCATCGCTTTTAGGCTTAGTGATTCTTACGATTTCACTCCATGCTATGCCTTGGATATCTAGCTCTTCGGCTATTTCCTCTAACTATAGATTGGTTTCTACGTTCCGGATGATTAACTTGTTGCTTATCGAATCATCTACTATATGCGCTGTCACCACTCTTCCACATATTTGAGTTTTCTTTAGTAGGCTTACCGCACTATCACAGGAACTGACAATTATTTCCAAGTTTCCATTCCTCGTAGCCTCGCCACAGGCTACTTTCCTCGTTCCCAGATATTTGTCCAATTCCTTTTTTAGCGCCACAGGATTCACTTTTGAAATTTTTTCATTTTCGCTTGTGATGATAGTCTTTACCGAGTAAAAACCATTTTGAAACGCTATTTGAGCTTCTTCTATGTCATTCCATTTATTTAATTTCCACTGCTCCGTATTCCGGGAAATTCTGCGGATTTTTCTGCCACATTGTCAAAGTCTATATTTTTCCGTTTACCGTGTGACACACTTGTTCCTCCAGACTCGCCTTCCACGCAAAATTGGCCTCCAAGATATTTTTGCCAAATCTTGATAGTCCTCTTTCTGAATAAAAGATTACAAAAGTAGTGAAGCAGAAAAGTCCGCAGACGTTAAATTCGTCACGGTTAAACTCCAACAACCGAATCTAAAATAATCGTAGGGATCAAAACACTGGATCAACTTATGTCTGCTGTTCATCTTTCCACTTGACTTCGTCATGAAGTTTTGGAATTTATAAATTGTGCCACTGTCTCTCATCGAACTACCCTGAATCAGTTTTGAGTCAGGCAAAACATCAACGTGACCAGTGGTATGACATCCCTGATCACGCGAAAAGCCTACTTCTACCAATCTACAGTCTTGAACATGCCCGTCCCCAATCTTTTATCCAAGGTCATCAGAGAGCGCATTCCATGACGTCATTTCATTTTACTCCTGGCAAAGCTTAATCAGACCGGATGGAGGGTTGCAAACCTCTGAACTGCGTTTTAATCTATTCCGTATTGTTTCGTTTAGGAGTTGTGTTTGAAAGTAAGTGACCATCATATAACATTTTTATTAGATTCAATGTGCATTAAATGTTCATACTACTAATGAACTTTCGACAAAATCCATTTCAGATTTACTTTTCATAATACATAATACATGTGTAAGGCATGTCTAATCTAGATAAAATGTCGGCCATGTAGAACGAATATGGACATTAGCATTCGTGTCCAATACGAATTCTTGACAGAAAGATCTTTTGCAATTCTTTATAGTTAGGACATAAATATATCACATAAATTTGTAGTGATATCAAAATGTACAGGCACACGTTACATGTATTATATTGAAATATAGAACTAGAGATGGATATTTGGAAATATCTGAGATATAATCCCCATTCTTGTATGTGTAATTCTATTAAACTTAGACGATCTCTATTGCAAATATATTAAACACATCGCATTTCAAAGTAGGTTTGATTTAACGATGTATTTAGCTGAATCAGCGATGTAGTATGTGTTCATGACATATTATTTTATTCTTAAATACATTTGCTTTAACTATGTCACGTTTGGTTAAATCCATCTGTTGATGGATTTAAATTTTACTTTAATTGTAAAATAATATATTTTTTGTTTTTGATCTTGTTCAGTATCATTAGACCAGACTGTCTTTATTAACGAGCTCATGGCGTCCATGCTTAACCCTGTATTTCTTGTGTGCGTAAGCTTGAAGTGTATCGAAGAAAAACATTTCTACAACTTATTGTATTTCTGTTATTAACCCCCAAATTATTAATTATCTTTGTATATGACTTAAAGTAGTGTAAATCATTGTCGTTGTCGTGAATTAATTTTAATGCCACTTGTCGTGAATTAATTTTAAATTAGAAGTTTGCAGCTACCAGTCTCTTACCAACAGACATTGTTAATAATCAAGAACTGAAAAATTTAAATGAACATTTTAATATGTTAAAATTGAAATTAATAATATAAACTCCTTGATTTGTCTGTCTATCTTGATAACGTTGCTACAAAATGTTGCTAAAGTATTTCAATCACGGATAAACATTTCAATTTTTATGATATAACCATAGAGCTTTACGTAGTGTGTGACATCATATGCTGAAAGTGAGGCCATGGTGTGGCCGACCTGTTTCTTGCTTAATGCTGTGGCTATTCTTTTACAGCGAAATTAGGATGTAACCATGTAGCTTTACGTAGAGTATAACTTCAGATACTGAAAGTGAGACACTGAAGTTTTTTTATTTCTTAACACTTTATATATTTTTAGTTGAGATACCACGAAACCCAGAGTATCACGTCGTTAACAGGTTTAATCATAGCCATCTTTTATCTAAATTAATAATAATTTTTTAGATAAAAGGTGGCTATGATTTAATCAAGGATTAACTGTATCCCGCTTCCCGCCTTTACTTATCAAGGGAAAGCAGGATACAGTTAAGCCTAGGTTTAACATTAAAAATAGTTCAAGCTTCTTCCAACAAAAGTAGGAAATATTATTCTTGCGTGTTTTTAGTTTATTACTTTTTGGGCAGAATGCCCGTGGGTCTGATTAGACAAAAATATCACCGAATTAAAAAAAAGTGTTTTTAAATTGATAGAAATGATGCTAAAACAATAAAAATGGCGACAAATTGATGAAAATTCAATATCTTGGAAATAATATAACTGCAAGAATCTACTATAAAAATAACTTATTTCTCCGGCGGTAACGATTGGCAAAACTCTGGCGCCAAATTTTAGCGGGGTCGCTAAGTTGACGAGTTTTTTTTTTAAATGTTTCCAAATTTACGAAAATGTCGCCAAATTGATAAAAATGACAATAAATCAATGGAACTAACGACTAATTTATGGAAAATCAATATCTGAAAAATAACTTAGTAAACAACCGTCAGAATAACTCATTTCTCCGTTCGTACGTAATGTTAGGCTAAAAATTTTGCGGGATATCGCAAACTTGGCAACTTTTTTAAATATTGGCAAATGGACGAAAATGTCGCCAATTTGATAAAAATATCACGAAATTGATAAACATGACGCTAAATAGGAGACCATGCTTTAAAAAAATTTAATTCTGTCATACGACGGGCACACATTTTAGTATATAGTAATGAGATAATGTATGTTGCTGTTGAGACCCAGACCGTCCGACTTACCAGGAAGGTGTAAGGTAACAGTTTGGACGGCCGGGAAGTGCCACCCAATTTAGACCGGAACTCAGTGGGGGAGGCATCCACAGGGACCGTACCTTCTTTCCCTTACCACCAATCTCTCAGAAGGACTTACGGACCCACATGTTTAACGTGATCATACTCCGCATGTACACGGCGGCAGTTGTGGCAGCGTGCAAATCCAGCGCGCAAACCACCGGGCTACCGCGTCCGAAATGTGCCAACAGCACGCGGTGTTCCTAGGTGGTCACCCACCCAAGATAATGTATGTATATTTGTTTGCCTATGTGCGCCATATAAAAAAATCTAAGCAGTTTGTAGTATCTAAATTCGTCACAGGAAGAGTTGAGGTCTGATCCAAAGTCGGGTAGTGTGATATTTTGTATTTTGAATTAGTATTTCACTTATTTCATGTTGTAGGGCAATCTAGATCTGTTGTTATACAAATTGGTATGGTACTTTAGTAATTAAACATACTATCACAGAATTTACACGCCCAGTATGCATTCCCGGCCACACAATTGGTTACCATAAACCCCTGGGTTGGTCGTGTGGTCTGGGCTTTCGACGCCCAGTATGCATGCTTAACGCTAAGATCAAAGAACACTCTTTGCAACAGCCTTTGAGTGGAATGCATAAAACAATTAGATCATTTTCAAAATACATTTTTTAAAATGAACGCCATTATAAACGTTTTGTCAAATTTATCTTTTTACCCACCTGTCCACAAATTGCACATACGTACGAGTAATACACACGAGTAATTGCACATACGTACGAGTTTTTAAGTAAATATAAAGCATTATTGTAAAATCTATTTCAATTACACCAGTTTAAATTTTTTTTATCAATTTTTAGGAGAGACTTGACAATTTTTCGAGATCAAGCCGGCAAAATCTTCGTATTGTCTCTATAATGTCAAAGTTCAGAAAACAACCCTCAAATTACGTCGCAATTTCGTTTGAATTTCGGTCTTTGAGTAGCCTCTTTGGCTTCAATAATTTAAGCTAACTCCCCTTTGCCTTCTGAGGGCACTCTGGTTAGAGCACTGGGATTGACCTCGGAGAATTCGAGTTCGATTTCCGACTGGGCCCAAACTGCCCCCGTGTACACGCGGAGCACGGTCATGTTAAATATATGGATATATATATATATATAACTATTATATATATATATAACTATAGTCCTTCCGAGAGGTTGATGGGGGGTTGAAAGGGAAAGGAAGGTACGGACATTGTGGATGCTCTCACTGAGTTCTGGTAGAGTGCCTAGAAGTAAGTAGTCACTTCTAGGCATTGTAATTCCGGTCTAAATTTGGTGGCACTGTCCCGGCCGTCCAAATCGTAGATATTCTTGGATATCTACGATTTTCGAGAGATAGGACGGTCTGGGTCATAAGAAAGAAAGATCTCACAGCAGCGATATGCAGTAAACAGCTACTACCACAAAGCTGTAACAAGTTAAAACATATTCAGGAAAGCGACCGGGATTGTCGTCAAATGCGGCTAGTGTATTATAACGCTTAAAATAACATGTGTTGAACCCTGAGAATATTCATAGCTAAATACTGTAGATTCTGGTTATAAGTGTTTTATTCGATTCCTCAATTCGATTTTTAAGAAGGTGAAGCAAAAAAAAACTCTATTGGTCGGACCATTGATGTAATGGTTACGATGACGATCACTGAAACACGAGGAGTCAAGCGGCAATTACGATTTTTGAGTTTAATGCTCATCTAGAATGTACTGATGACTATGATTTGTTTTGTGGTTTTTATAGTAAATCACGTAAATACTGCGACAATATCTCAGTCTTGGGAAGCAGATAATCACTTTACTTCGGCTTTCTTTCTTGCCTGTTAAAGTGCATGTAAGTTCAGCCAGACCTATGTGTCCAAGTTACAGAATATAAATGGAATGTGCATTATTTTAAAAGTTCGTACATTAAAAATATATAGTAGTATATTTGAAGCATAATCCATATTTCTAAATATACACATTGGTATGTAAAATACAACGAACGTAATTTTTATTTTATACCGCAGAAACAGGTCAATTTAGAGCAGTTCAAAGCCCACGTGTTTCCAATGGACCATAGAACATTCGCACCCATGGCCACAATCCTTGATATCCATAGTGTTTTTTAATTAATCAGTTTACTGGATTGAAGCATATAACAGTCATGAATATTGCTATGTTTTCTAATAATATAAAGTAGATTATTGACTTTATATATAATATAAAGAATTCTGATTTAAATAGATACTTTGCATATTCTATTTCCTTTATTGATTTTTTTTTCTGTGTAACTCAACGAGTCGGGGGTAAAAAAATTAATTTCTTCCTTCAATATTTCCAATACTTTATCGGAGAAACTTAGTAGATAAGCAAATTTGAACAGAGAGAAGACTGAGAAAAATTATTGACGCTTTCGTCATATCTCAATTTAAAGTGAAAGCGTTGAAAACCAATAGAAAAATATTGATCCTCCTCGTAAAAACTATAAAGAAGGATTTATTAAAGATCTCGGTAAGTGGCTTATGGAGGATAAAAACAGTGACCACTTTCTTACGCCTTATTTTTGCTTTCAGTTGTATATTAAATTGCATTTAAATAAAGCATCAATTGTTTAAAATAATTACATTAGTACTTCCCCTACAATACATGGTAATGTATAGGGAAAGTATTGGATCCGCTGAAAATCGAAACTCGAGTTTTCGGCGGAACTACACGTTTCAGGCACTCTAGAATTCGAAAATACTATTTTTAGTGTGTGTGTATTTTTTTGGCGTACTCGCGCGCGCAATATATGTATTGAAAACAATTGTATATACACTATATGATCCACAGTATTCGGCCACTTTGGATGTTAGAATGTTTTGCGAATTTCTAAACAAATACTTGGCGAAGTGTTCTGTAACTTTGGAGATGTGAAGAACATGTTTTAATGCACACTTTCCAGTAAAGTTTCAGTGACTTGTACATTTAGGGGACCACCAAGATATTAAAAAAGGGGGGAAATATATTTGATCACTCTGTATCATAAAAAGCTGGAAATGATTTGTAACTTTCACAAAATAGTTAACTAGCTTTGTTTAATGTGTATAAGCATTTTCGTAAAACAAAAACGTATATTCATGAAGATATAAACGTTTCTTTAAAAAGAAAACCAAATATTTTTACATGTTTTTTTGCTTACAATATGCATAGGTTTCAATCAAATTTCACGAAACATACAGAACATTTGTCAACGTCCAAGAAAAACATTATACTTCAATTGAAAATTAAATAATTGAATATACGGTGAGATATAAGCATTTAAAGAACATAAGTTTTTATTGAGCAGGCGCGAAACACAGCAATAGTTTTCTTTCACGATTTTGTAGTGAATACTGTAGGGCAACTTCTATAAAAAATCTGATGTGGGAAGCACATGACTTTCCTTATATAGTGCAATGTATTTACTACTTTTACAGTAAAATTAAAATAGTTTATTCTTATAGTAAATACTTATATTTTTTTCAAGATATGGAATTTTCGTCAAATAATCGTTATATTCATTGATTTAGCATCATTTTTATCTATTTGGCGAGATTTTCTTTGATTTGGTAACATTTAAAAAAGTCGCCAAATTGGCGACATTCCGCCAAATTCATTGCCAAAATCTCGCCAGGCGTCATGGACGGAAAATAATTTATTCTTATAGCAGATAAATGACTATTGGAGTTCAAATACAAAAGTATTACTCAAAGTATCTTTTTTCATGAATGGAATGAGCTGAGATCCACGAGAAGGATGTCATCAAATTTATCGCATGATATTACATATAAAAATTGAACACGTTTCTCAATAGGAAATATATTTTTTATTTTATAAAATTTATCTAAAATTTATGTTAAGGATTTCTAATGAAAAATTACATAATAAATGTCTATTTGCGTAACTTTATTAGAGGTTTTGATTTTTTGATGATATTTTCAAAATTTCACTCGAAAATTTAGGGGGTTCTGAACATTCAATTGCGTATAAAAACAATAGGCTTCTGGTATTCACGTATTGTAATTTGTGTATCAAATTTCTTTCGAATCGGTCCATTCCTACGTCAGTTATCGTCCCCACAGACTCACTGACCCCCCCCCCACACACACACACTTTCACACACACACACACACTTTCACACACTTTCACACACACACACATACACACACACACTTTCACACACACACACACACTTTTACACACACACACACACACACACAGACATCACCTCAAAAATATTCGATTCGTGATCAGGGGTGCTTGAAACGTGCTCTCCCGTCGAAAACTCGAATTCGAATTTTCGACCTCGTCACAATACTTTCCTTATATATTATTGCATATAAAGAAAGTAAAAATCCACTAGAATATCGTGAACATTCACAAAGATATCGACGATATATTAGTCAGTTTTTCTCTGACACTCTGAAAACCTGGATGATAAGGGGGGTTCCACAAATTGGCATTTTACAAATTCATGGGACACCCTTGTTCTGAAAATGAACTATTTCAATTTTATGCAAATAATGATTAAAAGTCTCCATAAAATTGGACTAGTTCATTTTCAGAACATGGGTGTCCAATGTATTTGTAAAATGTGAATTTGTGGAAGCCCCCTATCATCCAGGTACTTTCAGAGAGTCAGAGAAAAACTGATCGTCGATATCTATTTTCTCTATATCGAAAACTATATCGTCGATATCTTTGTGAATTTTCACGATACTTCAGTGGTTTTTTTATGGAGTCCAGTCACAAAATGAAAACGAAAATGGAATACAGATTGCAAAGTCAATGTCTTTCAAATAATTATGCGTGTTATTTTGCGCAATTACCCAATTTAAAGCATTTTTCCGGATTAGTTACAATTTTTGAAGACGAAAAGAATATCATCAACCCTGTAAATATAGGACAACTCGTTATCGAGTTGTCCTATATTTACAGGGACATCGAGGTATTTTGATTGCTTATCACATTTTGCAACATCGCCTTTGAAGATATGCTCAGTCGCAAAACGAAAAGGAAAATGGAATTCAAACAACAAATTCAGTGTTTTTCAAATAATTATTTTGCGGAATTATTCAATTTAATGAATTATGAAACAAAGAGAAAATGAATTTGAGTTTGTAGGGAAAGTCATGTGCTGCCCACATCAGATTTTTTTATTCTTGCATATGAAGCATAAAAAAGTATTTGAATGACATCAATTTACGTCAAGAATGGAGCTAAGCATTTAACGAATCGATACGTTTTGAATGACCAGGAATTGGAATCCTTGGTTTTTAGGTTCTATGTCTCTTGTTTTGCACTCAAATCTAATTATCAGAAAAAACTCATATATACCATCGTACTAAACCAGGAAAACTCATATGTGTTCAGAATACGATATTTCGTGAAATCTCTTCAGATATTATTCTCTAGAATGGATATATAGATTTATATACAAGGTTCCTCAAACACTCCAATAACTTTGTATAGTAAGGTCGCTGAGTGCACACGGTGGGTTTATATACAGTAAAGTAACCATGCCCGATCGAATAAAAGAGATTGCAGCGCCCATTGTAGTGTCACATCGGCGGTGAGTCGGAACCAAAGTCGAACCGAAACCGATCTCACAACCGACATGCATTGAAGATTGAAGATACGGAAAAGTACATTGCAAATTTATACACAGGATTCGAAATAAAATCTGTCATAACCCAGGAGTACTTACGGTCTGGAGACATCGGTCCACAGATGGGTAGAAGTAACGACATGAAACAGGGTGTGCAAGAAGTCAACACGTTTAAATTTAACACTCATATTTATTTAACTGCAAACTATTTAAAATAGAATTATATTCCAAATATTTGAAGTATACCGCAATCATTTCAAATATGATCTCTTTCAGAATCCAACATAGATCTTATAAAATTTGTATATTACCATAATTCTCTCTACTTATATGATCTGAGAACATCTTATTTATGAAATTAAGTTTTTCTGCAAACATTATTACTGACAATCACATAAGAATCCTTATTTAATTAGTCAATTATTCAGATCTATTAATATAAAATCAACTCTAAATGGATTCTATTAATATTCATATTTTAATCAATGAAGTTATGTAATCAGTTATTTATTCAAAGGATGAGAGTTCTGAAATGCTATTTGACTATTTCACTGTTCCTGAATTATAGCTTTCGATTTTAAAAGTTTTGCCTCAAGGTTCGTGCTTCACGCCAAACCGCTTTAATTCCAGAAACATCAGTTAAATTGCAATTAAACTTTCAGGGTGAATTTCTCACCAAGACATGTCCAAAAGAAAATACTCTTACCGATCGGAAAGATCAAATCTATCGTCAGTCTGACTTCGGTCGATCCAGAATCAATTTCCTAAAATAGAAGAATAGATATTAAATTTTGAAAATTTTGCCGGACCTGGAAAGATTCTTCCTCTGGTATCTTCCAGGATCAGATTTTGGGAAAGTCAATAATCCCCAGCAGTATAGGGGACACCGGGCCTACTCTTTTGTACTTCTCTCCTTCACCGGTTAACATACATCCGAACTTCATTAAATTCAACCATCAAAAGCCCCCGGACAAGGCCGCATTCTCCCAACGACAGCCAAGCCGCTCTCCCATTAGCTGAGAGAGGAGCAAAATTCCAAAAAGTTCGCTTTCGAACTCCACGTCACACAGACGGAGCGGGGGGCGCCAAGAAAAATAACAGCAGAAACATCAAATTCGCATCTCAAAACAAAACCAGACTTTTACATATAAGACAATCTAAACGAGGCTCAACACAATGCAGGCGTTGAAAAAGAAAGTTTTTCAAGCTGCGTTTTCACAAACTGTCGAATCGAACATACAGGCGATACGACAGTAGGTCATTCAACATGTTAAAGTAACAAATTCGACAATAAAGAGAGATAAATTAGTAATGCCAATTACAAAGCTGTAAAGCATTGCCTTAATGAGTAGGAACCAAACCTAAAACTGTCACAGAAGGCATTTATTAGACACAATAGGGTATTGGCGAAATTGGCGAATGGTTTTCCTATTCAGGAACCCTAAAATGAATAACACTTACATGTACAAGAATCCAATGTACAGCTTTTTCAAGATGTCCTCCGTCCATAATAATGCACATTTGAAATTGAAAAAGATTGACCTCTTACCTTATCAAGCATTGCGGGTGTCACCATATTATAGTCCCTGCTGATACGAGTTTTTGACCGGTAATTATAACTTTACATATGAGCATTTTGTCCGCTTCGTATTAATTAGACACTATTGTACAACTCTGTAATTGTCTTTTTTCGTCTATTTTGCATTGTTGTCGAGTTTGTTATCCCAACTTTTAATATTTTTCTCTATAGGCGTTGCAGTCACTTCTATTCGATCTGGAATGGTTGCTTTATTATACACAGACCTAACGTGTACACTCATGTATTTTTCTTTGCAAAGTTATTGGGGCAGTTAAGGACTTACACTTATTCCTGTATATGCATTGCATTTACACTTAATACTGTATATGTATGGCACAGAAAAACAGACATACACACATATGTTCCTATAAAAATAGCTGATCGATATGCTTTAGCAAGTAAAATGAGTAAATCAAGTGAAAACTGCTCTCTTGGCCTTGTTCAAATTCACTTTCTCTGTACATATTTATGTATGATAGGGCAATTATTGACAAAACTAGGTCGCCACTACACTCTACATGAGGTTCATACAAGGATTTTGCCTCCAGAGAACGAGGTTTTAAGAAAGGCAGCATTTGATGAAGAGGGAAAAAATAAGGAAATATAGGACTCATGAGAATTTCACAAATGGAGCAGGGAAAGTATACTGTTGGCTTAGCAAGTTGAGAACAAATAAGAAAGTCTTCGATTCCGTCAGATGTAGGATTGGAGGCTATAAGTAGAAACTCTTACGGGGCTAAGAATAGCTACAGAGAATAAGATGACTGGATTATGCTGAAGGAAGGGAGACAGTTGGAAAAGATTAGTCCGAACTTTTATCAGACTGAATTGATTCAGACGATAAATTAAATGTATTTTCGAATCTTTCGAATACGTAAAGAATAACATTGATAGGCCTAACTTTGAGAATTTTTGAATTCATTGACTTTCTTTAATAGATATAAATAAATTTAGTAATGAAAAGTATATACATTGGAAGTATTTTTGAATTTTCAGCATTGATGATAGACAGAAATAATGACATTTCATTCATTACTCACGTTGTCCTACGAGAAGTATAGGACAATAAAAATATATATTGGACTGTTTTGGGGGCAAATACATATAACCTGAAGAATAAAATATGTACACTCTGTTGCGAAAGCATATATATGTACCCATAAGAAATTGAGCTCCAGCCGCGAAACTCGGCATGTTGGTATCGTTTGAGAAGATATGTAAATGATTAACATTTAAGAGCAAACCATGTTTTATAAAGACATGTTGTAAATCCTGTTTTGCCAGCTATGCAAGCCGATATTCGGTGTAACATAGATTCAATTAAGTTGTTTAAGTCCCTCTGCGGATGCCCCTCTGTTGCAACTAATCAGTTAATTCAGAGGTATTCTGAGAAAGCTGCAATAGCCATCTCACTATGTCCCAGACGTGGTGTATTGGTCATAGGTTTGGGATTTGATTGTCATGGGAGGGTATTAAATTCTCGAAGACATTGTTGAGAAGGTCATGCAGTATGTGGTCGAGCGTCGTCTTGTTGTTAAATGGAACCTGGGCGGCTTGACAGCATAGAGAGAGAATATCGGCTGCAGAATATCCTCGGCGTACAAGCGAGCCGTCTTATTCGTTTGCAGTACAACTGAGGAATTCGACTAACCCATGAGATGGCTTCCCAAACTGTTACACCACATGTGATGGCCGCGTGCTGCACGAAAATAAATACAGGATCGGAACGCTGGCCAGTCTTCCTCCACATACGTATGCGGTGGTCATCAGCTCTGATAAAAAAGTGAGATTCATACCTAAAAGTAGCATGCCTCCAATCAGATACTGTTCAGACTGACAGAGCTCAGTATAAATTCAGACGGCTCTGCCTATGTTAAGGAGTCAGTGGTAGGCGTTTTAATAGACTTCGAAACCTAATACTACCTTTTACCAGTCGTCTCCGAATAATATCTTTAGATGCAAGATGGTTGGAGGATGGTAAATGCCTTCGAATAATTGATTGTGACGCTATTGGTGTGGCTCCTCTCCTAACTGCATGATCCTCTCGAACAATTCTTTGTATGGGGCATCCTGAGCATCTGCGACGGTTACATGTACTTTCTATGATCCGCTGTTGCCAATACCGAAAAACTACCGTATTGCTCCGACCAAGATAGTGACTAATATGTCTGTTGAACCCACCAGTTTCCCTTAGGCCTATAATGCGACTTCTCTATAAATACGACAATTGTTCATTGTGCCGCTGCGTCTCAAATGCATCTTTGTACATAGCTAGCAGTATCAAAGCAGAAAATACAGTTTCAATTCCCCTTCAGTAAGAACACCGACCGTTTAAAATGCTGAGCGATGAGTCCATTTTTACATGAACCCTATAACATCATTGGCGCTGACAGTTTGATCATTTACATAAATCTTACAACGACATTTGCATGCCGAGTTTTGCGGTTTTAACTCAATTTTTTATGGGTGCATATATTCTTTTGCAACAGAGCGTATTTAGAACAAATAAATCGACTTTTAATTTTTTTTGGTCGGCTCTTTGGATCATTTTGGAGTATTTATGAAGCACCTAATGTTTTCAATTGCCACAATCAAATATGCTTATTCTGTAGTTTAAGAATCATTTCGACATTATATATCATGAATTGCATTTTCCTTTATTTAAATGACTGATATGGCAGATTAAAGAATGGTGTGGAAATAACTTAATGGAATTAAATTAATGGCATTTATTTTACTTATTTTTTCAAACAAAATTGGAGGATAGCCATGTTCTTGGGTATGAGCTTAAGTGTTCGATTATACCTGGGGTTCTACGGGGAAGCAAGCAGTCGATTGTATTTCTACGATTCGAGCAATCGTGGTGTCAATTGTTAGCCGTGCCGTGACTTGACTTACCCGTATAGCATGGTCTAGCGGATCATGCTCAGCATATATCCAAGGCGCTACGGGGAACGCAATTGATTACGTTGCGCAGAAAAGGATAATTTTTGTTATTGCTGTTATTTTTTGTTTTTTACTGAAGACAAACGTGGCGTGAAAAAGTGTATATTTTCGGTTCTATCTGTTTTATTTCAAAAATCTAGGTGTCTATTGTTAGCCATGACTACATCAAAAATGGACTGCTAAATGCTAAAAACAGGTTACTACTTAAAACAAGTTATTGCTATAAACAAGTTATTGCTAAAAGTTACCGTTGAAACAAATGACTGCTAAAATCATGTTACTAATAAAAGAAACTGGCTGCAGAAACCGCATTTATTCTAAAGAGAAAAATGTTAAGATAAACGCGCAAACCCACTAAAACAAATTCAAACTAGCTAAACTAAGACATCGTTGAATAAACGTAGCGGAATGCCGAAAATAAGAAACAGCTTTGGAATCGTGAGATTTTCACAAATGAGGTGAAGTTGGTGTATTGTGTTGACTCAGCAAGCTGAAAGTACGAATAAATTTCTCAGATTATGTGACATGTAGAAAGAAGGATTTAATGTAAACACATTTAAATAGCTAAAAATAGCTCCATAACGAGGTGACATGATTAGATTAAAGATCGGGAATTAATTAGGAAAACACTTTGTTATAATGGGTTATAAAGTAGAATTTGCTCGAATGTGTTTATTTTCTCTTCCGTACATAGTACTGTAAATGGACTGTAAAGGAAATTATTGGAATGATTTCGAAGACTGGAGTTCCATTTTTAACAAATTTACACATTTTGGGTATCTCGAATGTGAAACGATATTTTTTATCGCAGCGTTTGTTTCTATAATGTAAGTATTCATTGCATAATTAATTTAAATACCAAAAATTTTTGCGAACTTTTAACGTATAACAAATTTTATCTTTGCAACTGTAGCAATGGCTGTTCTGTACTAATAATTTCTAACGAGAGCGAGTTAAATTACTAACGGTTTCTACTATAGAGCGATCCTGATTCCATGTTATTCTAAACTTCTTCTTTTGGTCGGGTTTTGTAGGGATATTAGTAAGTCCTATCCTAGTAATTCCTTTACCCTAGTTACGTCGATTTCACTTCTTATACTGCTCTTCAACAAGACTGGGCGATATGATCAAGATGCATAAATCTCCTTTAAGCAACTTTCTTCAATTGCGTTTTGTGATTTTAAAAGGAACTTTAAGCCTGTTGGTATCTTAGTCATCTTATCGATTGCCTTGCTTTTTATCAAAGAACAAAAGATCATGAAAGGGGGGACCAAGTGTGGTAATGGATTGATCATGTGATAATTTCTTGTTCCGACTTTAGAAAGGTAGTCACTGTTAGGTAATTTCACACCATTAACACATTCCATGCTTCTATTGATGTTACTGAAATTTCAACTGAATGTGTGAACTTTACATTTATTTAATTTAGAATATAAATATTTTATACTTCATATTTTGCAGCCTACTCAACAAACACGTGATATTTACCTTCTTAATAGAGTTGCAAACGGAGTAGTTTGATGATTGCACTTTCTTCCTGGTAAGGTAAGTCACCATTCAATCTGTTAATCAATTATCTTAATAAACATTATCTGGATCTGTAAACATTTACGTATTAAGTTTTATAATTTTGGATAACTCCATAAGCTTATAAAAGGTAATCTTTGATTATCCACGTAATGATGATACTTATTATTAAACCAGTATTAATTCCTACTAAATATGCACAAAATATAATTCTTTGAAACTTTATTTTAATGAGTTTTATTTTGTTTAACAATGAGCGGCACTTAGTGTTGAAATTAGTTGTCTTATTCAAAACTTGTTCAACTCGATTCTGTCTCGTGGTCAATTGTATGAGTACGTAAAGTTACAGTTTTTCGAGATCGCCGGGATAGGGCTTCTGTTGGTTCTAGAAAGACACTTTATTTTCGATTCATATGAGAAGAAATCGAAAATACAGCTCCGTTAGGTTCTGTCTCCTGGTCTATACAGCATGTTCGCAAAGATTCAGACTTCTATAGTTGCTCAGGGCGGGGTTTCTGGAGGGCGTCGAAATACTTTTCAAAAACCTCCCATTTTCTCAGCCCCTGCACGAGAATAGAAAATCTAGTTCCATTATGTTTCGTCCGTGGCCGATGTGTATAAAGATTCAGCCTTTAAAGTCACATGAGGAGCCATTTGAGAGTATGTATAAGCTTTTAGAAGTGAAAAATGTTTTATTCAACACCGTGGGAAGAAATCGAACATCCGGTTCTGAGAGGTAGATCAGGTTCTGCCCCGTACTCGTTACTATGAGCATTTTAAAAATTAACCTTCTGGGTCACCAAGGGGCTATTGGAATGTTTGGAAAGACAACAATATGTCAGTCAATTATAAAAAGAATGTTACATTTTTTTAATCAATTTTCCACGTCTTCCATTGTATCCATTTATTCTATTTTTGATTATCCTTCTTAAATGTGGATACCCTTTCACCATTTATTTACCTGTTCTTTTCGATTTATCATGTTCATGTTACTTTAATTTTATTATTTATGAAATCTTGCATTTGTCTGCAAATGCGCTGATATTTGAAGGTTTTGCATGCAATTTGAAATTATCTTTGTATACTAGGTAAATTTTTAGAAACTGATTACAGCTATTGAAGTGGTATTGGGTTTCAAAAGGACTTATGTCCGATATGTTTCAACTTATTTAAAAAAAAAATTGTGGATGTGAAGAACATACATAGAAAAAGAAATGCTTAAAATTTCAGAACAATTTAATGATTTAGAGTTTGACCGTATACAAAGGAAGGAAATCAATAAGGCGTTGGTCGACCTCTGGCCTGGATGCAAGATGTCACCCGGCGTGGCATAGACTGATGAAGTTCATGGATGGTGTCCTGCGGAAGGTCTTGCCAAATTGTCTCCAACTGTCGGGCAAAATCGTCAGGGATGATTGCAATCGCCTTCACATAACGTCCCAAATGTGCTCTATGAGAGAGAGATCAGGAGACCTAGCTGACAAAGGAAGTGTTGGGCAAGCTTGAAGACAATTCATAGCAACAAGTGCCGTGTGATATGGGCATTATCTTGTTGCCGGCATATGCCGTGGCATTATCTTGTTGAAAAAAAAGTCCGGGGTGTCGCAAAGGGAACGGTAACACCACCGGTCGTAGAATGTTGTCTACGTACCGCTGTGCTGTCAAGGTGCCAGAAGTGACTACCAAAGGGGTCCGGCTATGAAGATGGCACCCCAGACCGTAACTCCCTGTTGTGGGCATGTGTGGCGTGCGATAGTAAGGGAAGGATCCCTACGCTGCGCTGGACGTCTTCAGACACGTCTGCGGTTGCCGTCACGTAATCGGAATTGACGGTGTACAGGCGTGAGAGGTAAGCGGCGTAATGGTCAGCGTGAGCGTAAATTCCGCTCTCTCAGTCGTCTGCAGAGGGTCGTGTTGGACACATGTGCGCGGGTCACACGTTGGATTGTTTACAACGACGATTCCGGTGCTGTGACAGCTGATCTGACAATCGCTCTGTCTTTCTGTTTATGGCCCTAGGTCGACCGTTGTTGATCCACTCTTGCCAGCATCGTCTAATCGCAGCATCGTTTCGACCCACATGTCGAGCGACTTTTCGATTCGTCCAACCAGCCTCCTTTAATCCGATAGCACGACCTCTTTCAAACTCTGACATATGCTCGTAATTAGCACGAATCTTTCGGCGAGGCATTATTACAGTCGACATAAGATATCCGCAGTCGAAATGCAACAGAAATTTTGACCATAGATTCAGAATAACTCCTTATATGCACCTGCTGATTGCGCAGTTCCGATGCGCTGGAGCTCCCACTATTTATTCATTGGACACCAAATTTTATTCATTTGCATGTTCGCTCAAAATGTCTTTGCATACGAAATTTTATTACAATCGGACAGCTCCGTCTTGGTGCGTCGATTTTTTTGCTATAGAGTGTATATTATACAATACGTGGCAGTGAAAATTAGACAACAAGGACTGGACAGACAGTGATGAAAATCGGCAAACTGAGAGAGACAGCAACGAACAATAAGTGATGTTTATTGCAACATGATACACCTATACACTGAGCGATAACACCGTCTAATTAGTAGGTTGTAGGATCACCGTGGGTGGCGATACAGGCAGCAACACGTCTAGGTACAGAATCAATGAGCGTTCGGATGATGTCCTGAAGGATGTCTGCCCATTCCCTGTCAACCATTTGCCAGAGTTTGTCTTCTAAACGCGGCGGTGGCAGCGAAACAAAGTGACGTCTAGTCACGTCCCAAACTTGTTCGAGTGGTGCGAGATCAGGGGAGATTGGTGGCCAAGGAAGCACCTGGGTACCTTGCAGGGCATGATGCGTACCGTGTGTGGTTGGACGTTATTCTGCTGTTAAATGGCATTGGGCCCCCTTGAAGGCAGGATTGTGTCACCTGCCGCAGTACGTCATCCACGTATCGTTGGACCATCATAGGGCACTCCATACGGACCAGAGGTGACCTACTGTCGTAGGCGATGGCGTCCCAAACCATGAAGCCTCGTTATCGCACGATGTGACGTTCCACAGATACGGCCGGATTGGATCTGCTACCACTTCAGCGCTAGACTCGTAACGCCGATTGCCATTGCTAAAATTGAAGCGTGACACGTCTGAGAACACGACCCTGTGCCATTCCGCCGTCCACATGGCTCTATCCCTACACCATTGCAAACGAAGGAGTCTGTGATGTTGGGTCAATGGCAGTCTTTTTAACGTGTGTTATGAGTGCAAGTCGCCGGCGACCAAACGATGGATAATGGTCCCGCACATGCTTTAAAATTGTGGCGGAAGTGGCCTGCGGGATCGCCAATGCTTGCCAGCGGATGTGTAGGCCTACGTGTGCTGACGTCGCTCTGGCCGCACCGGCACCCTCCAAACGCGCCGCATTTCCTTGTTCCAACCAACTTCGTCACAGCCGGTGCACCGTAGACGCGTGTAGGTGGCTTTCCGCTAAGTTTTGACGTATGGACTAACCTGCCCTTCTGAGTCTGATCACCATGCCCCTCGTGAGATGGTCTGTCTGCTGGAACTGCTTCGGTTGGCGGTGACCTGGCATTCTCTGCTACTACACGTTTCTTTTGAGACAAAATAAAATTGCAAAATGATTTCCCTGACAGACAGAGTGGCGCGACTATTGCCGATTCTGCAGGTTCCTTTTCTTATATCTCATTCAACGTGCGCGGGACAGCAGCGCATTTTGCATCATTTGCATAACGTGGTGAGCTGCGTATACTCTGCAATTTGCGTATTTCCTGCCCACTCCTTCTTGATGTCTCATTTTCACTGTCGCGTAGTGTATATTACATATGTTTTTAAAGAAAAAATACATTTTTCAAAAGAAATACTTGCGAACGAATGTTTATACATACGTTTATTTCTAATTATGTTATAAATGCTGCAAGCAAATAAACACGAATAAGGCAGCGTACTATGAGAGGCATTACTGGTGCCACCTTGATGAGAAGTCCCTATGATACACATTTTTAACGGGCATATAGTGCCTTCGGTACACGAGTTTCTGGTATCCATTCTTGCTTATTACAACTTCGCAGTTGCCATTTTTTCGGCTATTTCGCTTTGTTGCCGAGATTTTATCCTAACTCCTTAAATTCTACACTAGAGGCGTTGCCATAACTTTTATTCGATCGGGTGTTATCATTTTACTGGAGATAGACTTAACATGTAGACTCACGAACTTTTCCTTACAACTTTTTTGGGTGGTGTTTATGGACTTTCTACTAGTCTTCATCCAGGATGCTACAAAAATGTATTTAGTATACAACATCCTGGAATCCCTTCAGATTTTAAATTCGCCCATGAAGTCTGACATTGTCAATACGAAAACAAGATAAGATTTTATTGAGTCATAATACTGTAACCTAATTTGTTTTACTACTAAAGTACCAGCTACACAATAATCACTTTTTGACACTCAATTGTCTGAACATCCCTTCCTCCCCTTTGTTAACTGATTTTTTTTATAAACCTTTTGTTTAATATTAAAAAGAGTATTTCGTGTTGTGGAATATCACATATTTTCAATACTTTTCTCTATCAGTGATGGCTTATCCGAAAACAATATGAAACGTCTATTAAACGTTATTTTTTCCACTCGATTCAATAAATGAGTATCTTGCATGAACTGGTCTTATAATGAATGGATTGTTTTTATCGACGATGCTTCCGATAAAAATGCTTTCAGAGTGAACTCGGAAAATGACAAATGGGTCGTTTAAAATATTCGGTGAGTTTTCTGTACATCTCATAAAAAAATGTGATGCGAGCATCACGTGATATATCCACGAATCGAAATTTGTTTATTTTTTCAATTTAGATATGAGCGCCTTGAAGCAGAAACTGACACATAAAATGAACATTTAACATAAAGTTGAAACAAATTTGACGAACATCAGTAGAGTTAATTTTATGTGGCGAGTTGATACTTTTTTTAAATCATCTTGCACAATTACAATTGCACATTTTCATAATATAGTTAAGGATGTCTCCACTGTTGTATCATAGCAGTCAACAGTAATAGCCCTTTCCAAATTTTAGGCGAAGGGGCATCGTTTCTTAAAAAAATAGACAAACATTTTTTCAAGTGGAATCCAAATTTAAGTCGTTTTGATCGACAATGTTTGAAATTCGAGTACTCAGAAAGTAAATTTGTAAAATAACAAATTAATATATCTTGAGGACGTTTTATCCCAGAATATATCAGGAGTGCATGATTTTGCTTTCTTGTATAAACACACTAAAATACATTTTCAATCCTTTTAGTTTTTTTACTGGCGATTTGGCTGTCTATTTTCAGACTGTGGATCAGAGTCTCATGAGTCTATTGACGGTACATTGTTATCACTATATTGACATTTCGTCCCATATGACTGATAATTCTGTGTTTAAAATATCTAACTTATCTCCCCCCCCCCACAATCCTTATTTGCTAAAACGTCCGTCAGCTGTTCATAATGCATGAGATGGGACAGTCCAATGCGGGGATTGCACTCCGGACGACCCGAGTCCGATTCCTTGTTCTGCCCAAATTGCCCAGTGTTCACGCGGAGAATAGATACATTACGTATGTGGATCCGTAAGTCTTTCCTAGAAGTTAGTGGTAGAGGAAGGAGGGTATGATCCCTCTGGATGCTGTCCCCACTGGGTTCCGGTCTAAATTGGGTTGCACTGTCTCGGACGTCCAAACAGATACCTTACACTTTCGAGTAGGTCGGACGATCTGGGTCGAAGAAGAAAATGTTATAATGAGACTTTTTCAAGGACATAACACAGTGAGACGCAAGAGACACTCTTTCGACTCAATGTTGGCCAACTTTGAGCCACATTTTTATTCGAAAGTTCAAAGGACATATCTCCAAAACCACAAACTCCAAAAGATGGATATTATTTGACATTATTATCACTTGCATGTACCAAACTGATGTATATATCTTGTATATTTCAAATTAATATTATAGTAGTCCTTCAGAGTATTGCAATTTTTACAAACAATAGTGTATGTATACTAAAAACATATCAACAGGTTTGAAAGGCAAAAAACAGACTTCTTCCTTAGTATACAAAAGACGCGAAACCTTCACTTGACAGAAAAAGATCGACGACTGATGTAGGAACAACACACGTGGTGATAATGTTTCCAATGGCGAGAGAAGAAGAGGGGGCAAAAAACCCAGAAGGCAGGATCTAGAGGTGCAAACGTGGCAGAAGCAGGGGAACGGTGTAGCCAACATCCTTTCCCTGATTCTGCCACGTTTGCACTTTTTGTGTGTCCTGACGATGAAGGCTGTTTTTTGCCTTTGAAACGGGTCCATACTTTTCATGTTCTTATTGTATACTACTTTTAGCAAAGTTACTAAAATTTCGTTCTTTAGCAGTGGTTTGAACTGTCCATGTGACACTTAATGATAAAACGACGAAACTGTTGCCACTATGTTAAGATGAACAAACTAATCCAAATGTATTTTTTCAACATTGCGCCATTTGCAGTGTGGCACATTTCTAAATAAAAATGCGCACAATATCAAATTGTAAATGTGCGCAAATTCTATAAATATTCATCCGTGGTGTTATAAAACTCATATTGTTGAAAGTACTTATTAAAATAGAGCTATATCTAATTTTTGAGTTGCAGCGAGAAGTCAAGTGCTGAGCTAGCCCATCGATTTTATTTCTGTTTGAAAGCAACAGAAATAGAAGACTAAAGCTGAACGGAAACAAATTCTGGGCTAAATAGTCTCGGATAAGAGAAGGATTAGGAAATCCCATTAAAACAAGAGTACCAGGTTCAAGCGATAAAATAAAATGTACTGACAGATTAGGTGTTCTTGGATTTAGAATAACATCTAAAGACGTATAAAAAATGTAATGTGCCTTAATGGATATATATATATATATATGTGTGTGTGTGTGTGTATTTAATTTTTACCTCAGACTTTGGTTTTGAATCATATACATCAGCAGTCATCATCAACAGTCATACAAAGTCATTACTCGCATATCCGAACATACTCTGATTTATACATAAAAGTAACTCATTGTTGCACTTATCAAACTAAACAATTTAATAATCTCCATAATTTTTGCAGCTAAGGACCCGCATTTTATAGGATACTTTATGTTGGGTCATAAGTAAACACTAAGAAGGGATATTTCCGTAAGTAACTCTTGAAATGGAAGGTGATATGAAAACTGGCATGATAACGGTACTCCTGCAAAACATCGAACTAATAACCTGAAATTTCACATGACTTATTCCTCATACTTCATGGAAAACTTCAAAAAATATATATCTTAATAACTCGTTGTAGGAGTGGGGATTGGGTGACCGAACTGTTTGAGTCATGTACAGGCATGTAGCTAGAAAAATATTTCGGGGGGTGGAGCACAATTTCTAACGAATACATAAAATTTTGTTTACAGTAAAGCACACTTATACACAGTGGCGTACCCAAGGGGGGATTAAGGGGCTACAGCACCTCCCAAAATGGAAAAATGAGCATTGAAAAAGTAAAAGGGCCTCAGCCCCCCAAACTAAAATCCTGCGTACACTACTGTTTATAATTGAACAATAGATATATATTTTAAATGCGTATACATCACAATATAAGAATTGAATACTCAGATATCATATCCATGAAGTTTCTTCATTTTTGGTAAGAGAAACAATCTACAGTTTTATTCTTCTCGGCTGTAGCATAAATGTTTCTATAATTTTATTAATGTCAATTGATTCCCATGTATTGACATCAGTGTTAGCCCGTTAAGTCTTTCCTGTCCTATGCGGTTTCTAAGATAGGTCTGCCCGCGTTTCATTATGGAAAAAGACCGCTCTGCAGCAGCTGTAGTCACCGGAAAAGTTGCCAAGATTCTCAGTAACAGATGAATATTCGTGAAGAGATCTTTGGTCTCGTACATTGAATAATGGCATCTACAGCATTCTGGGGCCTCCTGTTCTAAGGAATGTTTTGCCATTTCAATGACCACAGCTTAAATTCGGGTGTTAAAATATTTAAAGTTGTTTGTTTCAAATCATCAATATAAAAATTGAATAAATCCTTAATTTCCGTAACATATTCATCCAGAGATTATTTAGGAATTAGACAGTTCATTCCCCGCAATAAATTTCTTTGGTTCGCAAACCTATTTTCCATTGATCTCTTGATTTCCTCCAAATACGGAATGAACACACTTCTTCTATAGTGCTCTTCTGGATTATTTACCAGGTGATTTTCTCTGTTTCTGGGTTCTAGTTATTCTGAGTGCCGAAGGTATCACTCCAAAGTCCTTTGCACTATTGACAATATTGTTGAACATTTTATAAACTTCAGCATCACGATTTTTTCTCATGCTGCTTAATTTAGACATAATTAAACCAACATGTTTAACAGCTAAGTTCAAATCAAATGTTTACAGTTTGTAAATATTCCGATATATGATGCCTAATTTCTGAAAGTTTCTCACAAACTGCTATATTTATCAAAAACTCAAAAGTACACAGTCTGTGATGCAGTGCAGTAGCGGCACCTTTCTCACCACTTCCACTTTCAATCACCTGTTCAAAAACTTCAGCTATCTGTGGAATTGCTTCAAAGAAAAGAGCTACAGCCTCATGCCTTTCAACCAATCTTGTTTCGCAATATTTTGGCAAGCGACTGAAAGAATGGGATGATTGTTGTAAGATTTCTTTTAGTATTGCTGTTCTTTTAGAAGATGCTCTAAAAATACACAAATTTCATTAAGGATCACAAAATCATTTCTTATTCCCTGCACTTTTGACGCATCACTTAAACATAAATTGAGGCAATGAGATGAACAATGAGTGCAAAGAGCAGTGGGGAATTCTTCTTTCATAATAGCTAGCATTCCTGAATGACCTACTCACGGTGGCAGCACCATCATAACCCTGTCCTCTCATTTTCTCAAGGTCAAGCTCTAATTTATGAAGTTATTTTTTAAGAATGGAAGCAAGTCCTTTGCCAGTAATGTCCCTTACTTCTACAAACTCTAAAGAGTCTTCTGTAAATTTTTCTTGGTCCAAATATCTATTTCACAACGAAAACCGTTCTGTATTAGTAATGTCTGAAGTTTTGTCAGCTAAAATTGAAAGGAATTGGGCTGAATTTGCTCACAATTTGCCCTTGAATCTGTTTCCCAATAATTGAAATAATTCCATTCTGTATGAATGGACTTGTATATAATGCATTTCCCCCAGCGGTCTTGATGTAATCCAAAAGTGCGTTGCTCCTCCTAGAGCTTGATACCTCAATAAAGCTAAAAAATTACAATCATTTTTTTTCTGGTTCATCAATAGTCAACCGCCTACTGCTTTGATTTTCCCTGAGGGGAATATCTTGCTTTCCACATAAAATTAGTGGCTTTATCATGGTACGAAGTTTCACTCTATTTAGTTCGGCTACTTCTTTTGCTTGATATCAATTCTCAAATTAATGCTTTCTTGCCAGCCTCCATGGACACTAATAAAATCTTGCGCCCTCATTATCGCATCTTTATGATATTGTGTAACACACGGTTTATTGAATATCTGTATCGCATTCTTCCACTTTGAGAATGGCATTAAAACTAAGCTATGCTGTTTTACATGTGATCATTTTCCTGAACCAGACTCATTTGCAAATAAGTTTTACAAAATGCACCTTTAGCAAAGGCAGAATATGCTAGCCACTACAATTGAAAAGTTCTTCTCTTTATATCATCTTTAGAGATTTGAACTTGAAAGGGAAAATGACTACTTGGAATCAAAAGTCTCTTTCCATATACGCTCCCTCGTTTCTTCATTGAGTCACTGGAATTGGCATATAAACCTATATCATTTTAATGATATGAATCTTTCGTTTTACTACTGAGGTCTGCTGCGGAGATCGCTGCAGTATTTACATATAGAGATATATGTAGTTAGATACAAGGGAAAATTTTCAGATCCGATTCTTTCAACCGTTGTGAAGTTTTAGATAATTTTTCAGACTCAGGCTGACTTCCTGATTCATTGAATGAAACTACCTGAAATTAATCATGGCAACAGTATAGAAAACCTTTCAAAATAGTCTAGGTTAAAATAGTCTAATAGTCTTTAAAATAGTCAAATAGTCTAGGTCTCTAAATATTAAAAGTTTTAAATTACAATACAGTCCCGATTATTCGACTTAAACGGGATTGCGGGAAGGTTGGATAACCGAGAATGACTAATGAGCTTAGGAAATGGGGCGTTTCTTAGGAAGTAGAAAAGAAAAAATTGATGTGAAGGACAATTTTTCTTAAAAAAAATAATAAATTAGCATTAGCTTGAAAATGGATATATTTACTTAGTAAAGGATTCTTCTTGAAAATTTTCATGTGGATAGTAAACAAAAACAACAGGTAAGTAATTCACTATTTTATTATTTGTTATATGTCATAGGCATAACTAATGGAAGTGTGTGTGTGTGTGGAGGATTTAATCCTATCAGGAGTATTGTATATTTAAAGTACGTTCATTACGTTACATTTTAAGTACGTTTATGACTTAATTTACTGAGTTTGTTTAAAATATGATGCAATTAAGGCGAAGAAAATAAACAAGCACTGTTATAGCAGACATCAGCGTCAGGCGATTGCTAATGTGCATATGAACTGAATTGGCGGCTCAAAGCCTGAGCCGGGAAAGAAAAGACGAATTCTTTGTATGCAGTGTCGAAATAAGGACGCTGCTACGGCGCTAACAGAAATCCCGCCTTCACCGTTTCCGTCATGATTGACTGGTTTGAACTGATTTGCACCTGAAACTGTCAAACTAATCAATCATGACTAATCAAACTAATTAATCAAACTTAAATTTGGGGGAAGGCCTGGGCCTGGTTCCTGGTCATGTATCTATAAAGGACGTCTCTGGTTATGTATCGACGTTCCTGGTTATGTATCGATAAAAGACATCGTATTTTGAAAAATGATATTCATGACTGATAAGTAGTCAATGAGAGAGATTTTTTATGTAACCCTAATGGGCTAAAATAATGTGGGTGGATACAACATAATACCATAATTGTTGTATCTCTGTACAACCGGAGCTAGGAATATTGAACTTTGCTGGAATGCATACAATAGGTTTTAGGTAAACTTTAAAAAACTCCATTTCCTCAAGCCACTTCTTAGAGGATGAGGAGAGGGGAGATAACCGTGCAGCTCACTTCCTGTGTCACCGAAACCATTAGATCTCAAGACCAGACATTTTACTAGGATATTCCTTAACGGTAATTAATGTGTGCACCTACGAATTATATTTCCGCAAAGATATGAGAAAGGGTAGTATGACCAAGTGCTGTCTTATCGCCTGGGTGGTTTACTATGCAACATAGCCTCAGAAAAAAAGAAGAATATAAGAATGAATATAAGTTTTACAAGATATTGTTGAATTATTTGTAAACAAAACACTTTTTATAGCTGAAGCGTTAATTAAAAAGCAAGAATTTGTGATAAATTTGCAGTATTTCCGTCTGAAAAAAAAGAGTTTGAATTGATATGAAGACAATAATAATTAACCCTGTTACTTATTATAGGTTGATGTGAAATATCCCCCTGTCGTATTTTTTGTATGAGAAAAGGTAGATGTGTCTTATTTGCGACGAAGATACAAGGTACGATGGAAAGTGGATGTGAATTTTTCTTTTTAATTTCTTTTCTTATATTTTTTTTTTTTTGTGGGTAGGAGAAGGAGATTATTCAGTCCTGATATATTAATATAATACAAAGTATTTAATCCACATCAAACTACAAACGTCGAAGTTATTGACGATATAATGTTTATAGAACTAATGTTTATTAACTCTACCGGGTGGTCAGCTCAAACGATTTCCAAACGTGCTCAAACGATGCTCAAACGATTCAAAAACGTGATTTTACCCTCTATTTATTTGCAAAGTCTTATTTAGTAACTCAAGTCAAACAGCTTTCGTTTTAATTTTATTCGTATTCCTCAACATAATAGCTGGTGTTAAAGAGATTATACACAAAAGTCTTAAAGTATCAGGACGAAAAGAAGAATATGAACATTCATATGTCGTATATTTCTATTAAAGTAAAAACAGGAGCTAAAGATTTAATTAAAGAACAGAAATTTGTAAAAGGTTTAAAGCTTTTCCCCCTGGGAATATCTTTGAAGAAATATTGCTTGAATTGATTTCGAAATAAAATTAATAATAAACAAAATGCTTTGATTTGGTTTGGAAGAGTTTTATGAGGAATTAGCGGAAGCGTCTGTGATACAAATGAGATCTATGGAAATGAGCGTGGAAAGTGAAAGATTGGGAAAAAAAATATGAAGATCCTGTAAATCAATCAAGATGCTATAAATAAAAGCTATGTTTTGGATGTATTGGGAAATAGTTGAGCTTAAGAGAAATAACTATTGAAAACAAAAGCAAAATTGATAACAGCTTTTTAAACTTTGGAGAAGAAACAAAGATGATAAAAGATCTAGACAGTGTATTTACACGGTAAATTACTAGCAATGTTTCTAATATAGACAGAAGAGTTAAAGAAATGTTATTTTATTAAAATATTACAGATAGAGAAAAAGTGCGTACAGATATATAGTGTCATCTACTTTAAAGATAAGGTAATAGGTAACAATGGCGACTCCATAAAAATGAAATATGAGGAAAAAGATCATTTGAAAATTATGCTTTATTGAGAAATAATAAATTAGATGCTACATCTAAACTTATTTCTAATGTCGGAGCTCCGATCACTCAGATTGGGCCAATAAAAGTTATGCAAATCAACATAATTTCCATGTAACAAGTGCACTTCGTTTTATAATTTTCAAACCCAGTACGGACTTATATTGTAAAATTTACGGATGATTTATCAGATTCCAATTTAAAGTTTATGGAAAATTCTCATATAAAAGTAACATTATTTTTAGAGTCTCGTGATATTGGGACAGGCTGAAGTCAAACTGGAAATAAAATTGTTGTATATGACATTTATAAGTATATGTATTAAAGTATCGTTCATTATGTGCTGACATAATAAGGTTGAACCATTATCATTGTACATAAGATCAGATGTTGAAAAAGGTACTTAGACATGTTTTAAAGTTGAAATAATAAATTGTACTGTTTATCTTATACCGTTGAAAATAGAAATCCTCTATTCTTTATATTTAACTGCAGTGTTGTATTCTTCACGTTATTTTATGCAATATATAGATTTTTCTATATAGATCAATTGTTTTAATCTATTTTTCCCCTGAAATATGTTCTGTCCGTCTGCATCTGCATCATTTTGACAAACGGTTATAAAATATTACTGCGACTATTTCTGGTGAATAAATTAGTAGTACTATAATGAGTACAGTATAAAATAGTAATATGGCTCTTTGGTTGGTTATCAGGAATGTCATCAATTCGCTATTGCAGTGTATTCTGTACATTATCGTAATTGATTTATTTCGGTTGTAGATTTTTATGCAATTAAATCATTTTTATTATTTTCAGGCTTTGTTTATACCAAAATTACGACAAAAAATTACAATTTATTACAACTTGGATGTTAAATATTAATAAATAAATTGATGTACTTAAAATAAATCACTTAATCTTTGCACTTTTCAACTAGAAATCTGGATATTACTATGGTGCACATTTAAAAATAAACATTGATTGGAGTTTATTTTCTTATAAGTAATAATTAAATTTTTTTGCGTTGATTTAAATTATCATTCTTAAATTGCCCGTAAATCGTATAGCCGTATATTGTATTGTTACCGTATTATAACCTATCATAAGTTCATGTGCGAGTTCCTAAAAATACGTATATCAACATAATACTACATAAATAATTTCACTCATTTTAAACTTAATTTAAAATTGTTTATTTAACATATACATCTAAGATTCACTTACATTACATATACACTGGTTTTTTGGGAAAAAATACAAAAAAAAAACGAAGCACACCTAAAAAAATAATCCGATCATCTCGAAATTTCGCATGCAAATTCCTTTCTACCAAGTATGCAAATGATTAAATTTGCAAGGTCAATGAATGTTAACACAGGTCATAGCGCGCATTTCTACTACGTAACTAGCATCCTATAAAACAAGTTAAAAATGTGGACGGTTTGTCGTTGCACACGGTGGCAGTTTTGGCAGTGGACGGAATCGAACCCGGGCCTACTGAGTGCAATTCCCGCGCGCTAACCACTGGGCTACCGCGCACTTGAATCTTATCCGGTGAACTTTTTCTGCCTGTTGCCACATTGATTTGTCTGAGGTCCAGATACGGCCCCCGTGCCTCATTGGTTATCCGCAGGGCGATGCAGTAACTTGTTCTCACTGATTATTTCTTTAACCAATCTCCATGGTTTCAGCTTTGGTCTTCAGTAACATTTCTGACTCGACCACACCTGTAATTTAAATGCCCTTATTTACTGGTTTAATGAACTCTCGGTCCAGGGTTGTTGTAAACTGGTGCATACGAGTCCGGACCTTTGTCTGGTTTTGTAGATCTCATAAATATTGGTACCTTAACCTAAATGTCTCCTGATCTCTACAATTACATTTTTGTCAATTGTAGATTTAAGCTATGTAATTTAATAAACGAATGTACTTCAATGAAAGAAAAATATATAAACCAACACAGATAAATTCTTAAACATTCATATGCACACACACACACACACACACACATGTTAACACGGATGCTGACACACACTCAGATACGTTTACAAACACGAACAACGCTCCCATACACACACGCGCGCTCACACACACACTCACACACACGCTCACACACACATACATAGCCACACATTTAAACACGCTGACACCTGCACTCACTCACACACACACACACACACACTCACAAGCAAACAAACATAAATACACGTGCACACACACATACACACATTCTTACACACACGCGCTCACACACACACTCACACACACGCTCACATACACAGCCACACATTTAAACACGCTGGCACATACACTCACACTCACATGTAAACAAGCATAAATACACGTGCACACGCACATACGCACACACACACATATACACACTCGCGCATTCACACACAGACATGCGCAGTCAGACCCCCCCCCCCCCCCCAACACACACACTCACACAAGCGTTACGTTAAAATAGTTTCATCGTATTCAAGTTTGCACAAAACGTGTAGATCCGTTGAAAATTCGAATACCAATGTTCGCTACTATTCGAATGCTCACATTATTCAATGTAATTTATTGTAAAGTGAAAATATAAATATCCTC
This sequence comes from Amaurobius ferox, assembly GCA_951213105.1. NCBI lineage: Eukaryota > Metazoa > Arthropoda > Arachnida > Araneae > Amaurobiidae > Amaurobius > Amaurobius ferox. Next base: position 8,905,659 of record OX578140.1, read on the forward strand.
TGCTGAGAGTGTTTTCGTACATTCCTTTCTATATTAGATAACATGAAATGGAGAATGGAACTCAAAAAACGTCATCTCAAAGGGATCATAGAAATAAGTGGTAAATATCATCGAAAGGAGCAATCACGAGAGCAAATCGCAGTACAAATACGATGGATAAAAAGTGGAAAGTTTCTTGCAACTTTGAGTTTTTCGGAAGTTACAGTATCAATACAAACACACCTTGCTGATTGGTTGCTTTTTATAGCTGAAGGAGAAATCGGTTTTTCTCCGAGTGAAAGGAAAACAGAAAATTTGGGATCAGGTTTATTGTGATCAACGTTGATGTGAAACTTTCGCGATTAAGTGAACTAGTATGTCAAAAAAGCGATTAATGGGTCGAACATAACGTTTATTATAACAGTCCTGACTATAATAGTTCTTTACTATAATAGTCTGTTATCAATGAAGCATATTTAAGTGAGAGTCCAGTTTATCTTAAATGATAAGAAGTATATCTTGAATGATAAAAAATTTTATTGCGAGTAACGGAAAGTCTAAGCGACACACAGCCGAGAAATTCGGTACGGAGTGTACCTGAACTAAAAGATCGATGCACCTTGGAGCAATTATTTTAATTCGGAGTGAATTTTTAATTCTTTCTTGTTAAAATTGAATTCGGAGCTATTTGTGAATTATTTTACGAGGTAGGATTTAAAAGTTTCCGGACTGAGTCTATAACTTAAAAAATATTTGCAGTAGAGCTACTACGATAACGTTTCTGTATTACTACATTCTCCCCCTCTGCTAAAACTGCTTTGACTCAAATCACGTGGTCGGTGGCTCGCCGCAGCGCCGTATTTTGTAGACTGGTGTACTTAGTAACCGGCTATTAAAAGAAATGGCGTTTGTTGAGCAGAGAATCAATATCAAATTTTGTGTTCTCTTGGGAAAGAGTGCTACGAAAGTTTACGAAATAATGAAGCATGTGTACGCAAGCTTTTGAGTGGCATCGACGTTTCTGAGAAGGCAGGGAAAGTGCCGTAGACGACGGACTCGTTGGCCATCCGCAGAGTTCCCTCACAGCTGAAAGCAGGTTCCTGCGACGGTACGTGGGAACAGTCAGCAAACAATAGCGGAAATAGCAGAATCAATTGGGATATCCGAGGCCACATGTCAACGGATCCAAGGATCTTAACATGCATAATGTGTGTCAACACATCGTGGATGTTAATCCCGCTTGTTAAACGAAAACCAAAAGGGGGAAGATCATGTGTGCTTTTACATGACAACGCTCCTGCACACACATTCCTCCCAGTCGCTGACTTTCTTGCGAAAGCGCAAACAACTGTTTTGCCACATCTTCCTTACTCCCCTGACTTGGCCCCCTGCAACTATTTCCTGAACTGGGAAGTCGCTTGCAGGGTCGTCGATTTCAATCCGCAGCTGAAGTTAAAAGTGCATCGCAGGCTGGATTAAAGGACATGGCTAAAAATGGATTCAAGAAGTCTTTCGATGACCTTCACAAGTGATGGCAAAAGTGTGTTTTTGCACAAGGGTTTTATTTATAAGGAGGATGTGTTTCAGTATTTTAATCTATATAAATAAAATTGAAAATCTGTCTGTCTGTCTGTCTGTCTATCTGTTTGTCCCATCATCACGGGAGAACGGCTGAACCGAATTTGATGAAATTTTGTGGGTAGCCTAGAAATAGCCCCACTTAAAATTTAGTCTATGGTTGGAATTTCTACGACCAGTGGTTCTCGAGATATTAGTAAAAAACGAAACTTTCGTTTGTCTCATCATCACGAGAGAACGGCTGAACCGAATTTAATGAAATTTTGTGGGTTGCCTTGAAATAGCCCCCCATAAATTTTGCCCAAGTTTCAAGCTTCTAAGACCAGGGGTTGTTGAGATATTAATGAAAAACGGAACTTTTTTTATAGGAGTTCTACTCTCCAACTCCGTGGTTTATCCAAACGGAAAGGATAAAAATCGTTTGTTTAAAGCGTCAAAGGGAATTAAAACTTTATTTTTGAGTTTGATGCAGGATTTTTGAATTAAATAGTCACTATCTGGAAGCATGAATTGTTTGAAACATGAATTTAAATGGAAAAATCTACCTCCATGTTTTTACATGTATTAACCTCCATGTATTTCACAAGCTTTTACTCAACGATTAGAAGTATAAAGAAATTAAAATGGTTATTTAATTTCGCATTTTATGAGGAAGATTCTATCTTATATCATGTTGCTCGGCAAAGGAATGGAATTAAATGTGTTTGTTAATGATTATTATTATTTTTTCTATTTGTATAATAAATAAATGGATGTAAAAATATATTTTATAAATGAACGGTTTAATTGTTCTTTTAATTATATATATTGCGGACTGCGTGCATTACTTTTATTTATTTTAGCAAAGAGGTTTCAAGCTCATATATTGTGTTTAGCTAATAAACTCATAATAAATGAACGGTTTGATTGTTCTTTTAATTATATATATTGCGAACTGCGTACATCACACTTTTATTTATTTTAGCAAAGAGGTTTCAAAGCTCATATATTGTGTTTAGCTAATAAACTCATATATTGTGTTTACCCAATAAATTCATTTAGCCGATTGTTGAAGCAGAAAAAGAGTAGAACGGATGTATGTATCTTCTAATACAATTTTAGTGTTTTCATTTAGTATATATACAGACCGGATATGGATATTTTATTCTTCAGATCTGCAAATTTAGAGCTACGAATTTAGCGGAATATCTCTAAATAACTTGGTAACTTTTCTTAAACTTTACCAAATTAGAGGAAATATCTCCAAATTAATAAAAATGACCCAAATCAATGAAATTATATTTGTTTTTTTAGAATAGAATACTGAAATGATGTTTCTGTAGCATTTGTCGGTAAGTCCATCCATCCTACTTAGTAACGCATTTAACTAATTTTTTTAATATCACTAAATTGATAAAAATATTTGTAAATCCATAAAAATATCATGGAGACGAAAATGTCGCCAAACCTTCCATGGAGATCACATTATTCAGACGACATGATTTCCATCAATTTATTTGAAGCAGATGATATCATGTCGCTTAGCAACGGATCCAATGTGTTATGTGTCATACGATTTTTATTAAATCTAATAAAAATATGTATATAAAATAAATTTCATTGACATTGCATTTTTGACTGGATAATATCAATTACGGTCTTCAGGTTTATACATCATTATTATTGATATTTCGGGGACAGTTGATTCAGGAATTATTGATATTTTCAAATTATTATGCCATTGTTTCATTATGACGAAAATTGTTGAAACTCATATATAGTACGTTGTACAAGTAATCTTCTACAAATGCACGGGTATATCTTCTAATCTACGACAATATAAGTAGTACAGGTATATTGGCAAAATTTTTATATATATATTGACATATATTGGAATTAATTACGAACTTCTGGTATTACGATTACGGGGATTTTTGATACTTTCAATTTATTACGTCATCTTTTTTATTTTGGTAAATATTTTTAAGACTCATATTACAATATGTTTAAGCTTCTACTAACACACTGGCATATTTTCTAATTTGCGACAATATAAGTAGTACGTGGTTGCATATATTGATTCAATTCTTTTTTTTGTGTGTGAATTTGTTTACAAAAGGGGCCAGGATATTTTATTCTTCAGATTTGCCCGTGAAGATAATTTTGCATAGTGAGAACAGATATTCTTAAACTTCTCTTTATGAGCAATAAATTTAATATTTTATCAGAATTTGCACATGATTGCGAATTATAAGTTTTTTTATATTATATACTCCGTACGAAGGACGGGTATGCTGCTAGTCTATATAAATAAAATTGAAAATCTGTCTGTCTGTCTGTCTGTCTGTCTGTCTGTCTGTCTGTCTGTCTGTTTGTCCCATCATCACGGGAGAACGGCTGAACCGAATTTGATGAAATTTTGTGGATAGCCTAGAAATAGCCCCACTTAAAATTTAGTCTGTGGTTGGAATTTCTACGACCAGTGGTTCTCGAGATATTAGTAAAAAACGAAACTTTCGTTTGTCTCATCATCACGAGAGAACGGCTGAACCGAATTTAATGAAATTTTGTGGGTGGCCTTGAAATAGCCCCCCCCCCATAAATTTTGCCCAAGTTTCAAGTTTCTAAGACCAGGAGTTGTCGAGATATTAATGAAAAACGGAACATTTTTTATAGGAGTTCTACTCTCCAACTCCGTGGTTTATCCAAACGGAAAGGATAAAAATCATTTGTTTAAAGCGTCAAAGGGAATTAAAACTTTATTTTTGAGTTTGATGCAGGATTTTTGCATTAAATAGTCACTATCTGAAAGCATGAATTGTTTGAAACATGAATTTAAATGGAAAAATCTACCTCCATGTTTTTACATGTATTAACCTCCATGTATTTCACAAGCTTTTACTCAACGATTAGAAGTATAAAGAAATTAAAATGGTTATTTAATTTCGCATTTTATGAGGAAGATTCTATCTTATATCATGTTGCTCGGCAAAGGAATGGAATTAAATGTGTTTGTTAATGATTATTATTATTTTTTTCTATTTGTATAATAAATAAATGGATGTAAAAATATATTTTATAAATGAACGGTTTGATTGTTCTTTTAATTATATATATTGCGGACTGCGTACATTACTTTTATTTATTTTAGCAAAGAGGTTTCAAGCTCATATATTGTGTTTAGCTAATAAACTCATAATAAATGAACGGTTTGATTGTTCTTTTAATTATATATATTGCGAACTGCGTACATCACACTTTTATTTATTTTAGCAAAGAGGTTTCAAAGCTCATATATTGTGTTTAGCTAATAAACTCATATATTGTGTTTACCCAATAAATTCATTTAGCCGATTGTTGAAGCAGAAAAAGAGTAGAACGGATGAATGTATCTTCTAATACAATTTTAGTGTTTTCATTTAGTATATATACAGACGGGATATGGATATTTTATTCTTCAGATCTGCAAATTTAGAGCTACGAATTTAGCGGAATATCTCTAAATAACTTGGTAACTTTTCTTAAACTTTACCAAATTAGAGGAAATATCTCCAAATTAATAAAAATGACCCAAATCAATGAAATTAAATTTGTTTTTTTAGAATAGAGTACTGAAATGATGTTTCTGTAGCATTTGTCGGTCAGTCCATCCATCCTACTTAGTAACGCATTTAACTAATTTTTTTAATATCACTAAATTGATAAAAATATTTGTAAATCCATAAAAATATCATGGAGACGAAAATGTCGCCAAACCTTCCATGGAGATCACATTATTCAGACGGCATGATTTCCATCAATTTATTTGAAGCAGATGATATCATGTCGCTTAGCAACGGATCCAATGTGTTATGCGTCATACGATTTTTATTAAATCTAATAAAAATATGTATATAAAATAAATTTCATCGACATTGCATTTTTGACTGGATAATATCAATTACGGTCTTCAGATTTAAACATCATTATTATTGATATTTCGGGGACAGTTGATTCAGGAATTATTGATATTTTCAAATTATTATGCCATTGTTTCATTATGACGAAAATTGTAGAAACTCATATATAGTACGTTGTACAAGTAATCTTCTACAAATGCACGGGTATATCTTCTAATCTACGAGAATATAAGTAGTACAGGTATATTGGCAAAATTTTTATATATATTGGCATATATTGGAATCAATTTCGACCTTCTGGTATTAAGATTACGGGGATTTTTGATTCTTTCAATTTATTACATCATCTTTTTTATTTTGGTAAATATTTTTAAGACTCATATTACAATATATTTAAGCTTCTACTAACACACTGGCATATTTTCTAATTTGCGACAATATAAGTAGTACGTGGTTGCATATATTGATTCAATTCTTTTTTTTGTGTGTGAATTTGTTTACAAAAGGGGCCAGGATATTTTATTCTTCAGATTTGCCCGTAAAGATAATTTTGCATAGTGAGAACAGATATTCTTAAACTTCTCTTTATGAGCAATAAATTTAATATTTTATCAGAATTTGCACATGATTGCGAATTATAAGTTTTTTTATATTATATACTCCGTACGAAGGACGGGTACGCTGCTAGTATTGGCTATATATGGCCAATGCAAAACTCTAAAACATTTGCAAGCATGCTCCTGTAAAACATTTGCAATCATGTTACGGGAAGTTGGAAATCAGCTGTCTGTAATGGGAAGTAAGGTTGCTGCCAGTTATGATAATCTATATAAATAAAATTGAAAATCTGTCTGTCTGTCTGTCTGTCTGTCTGTCTGTCTGTCTGTCTGTTTGTCCCGTCATCACGGGAGAACGGCTGAACCGAATTTGATGAAATTTTGTAGATAGCCCAGAAATAGCCCCACTTAAAATTTAGTCCATGTTTGGAGTTTCCACAACCAGTGGTTCTCGAGATATTAGTGAAAAACGAATATTTCGTTTGTCTCATCATCACGAGAGAACGGCTGAATCGAATTTAATGAAATTTTGAGAGTAGCCTTGAAATAGCCCCCCCATCAATTTTCCCCAAGTTTCGAGTTTCTAATACCAGTGGTTGTCGAGATATTAATGAAAAACGGAACTTTATCCTAGGACTTCTACGCTCTACCTCCGTGGTTTATCCAAACGGAAAGGATGAAAATCGTTTGTTTAAAACGTCAACGTGAATTAAAACTTCATTTCTGAGCTTAGTGCAGGATTTTTGCATTAATTTGTCACTATCTGAAAGCATGAATTGTTTGAAACATGAATTTAAATGGAAAATCTAACTCCATGGTTTATGCTTCACAATCATTTACTAAACAATGAAAAGTATAAAGAAATCAAAATGGTTAATATTTTTGCATTTTATGGGGAAGAGATCAAAATGGTTATTTGATTTCGCAGTTTCTGAGGAAGATTCTTTCTTATATTATGTTGCTCAGCAACGCAATTAAATTAAATGTGTTTGTTAATATTTGTTATTATATTTTCTATTTGAATAATAAATAAATAGATGTAAAAATATATTTTGTAAGTAAACGGTTTGATTGTTCTTTTAATTATATTAATTACGGACTGTGTACATCACTTTCCTTTATTTTGACAAAGAGTTTTCAAGCTTATATATTGTGTTTATCTAATAAACTCATATATTGTGTTTAGCCATTAAATTTATTTAGCCGATTGTTGAAACAGAAAAAGAGTAGAACGGGTATATTTTCTAATGCAATTTCAGTGTTTTCATTTAGTGTATGCAGACGTGATAGGATGTTTTATTCTTCAGATCTGTAAATTCAGAGCTATGAATTTCGAGGAATATCGCTAACTTGGCAACTTTTCTTAAACGTTACCAAATTTACGGAAATGTCGATAAATTGATAAAAACGACGCAAATCAATTAAATTAAATTTGTTTTCTCAGCAGAGAGTACTGAAATGATGTTTAGGTAGCATTAGTCGGCCAGTCCATCCATCCTACTTAGTAACACATTTAGCGAATTTTTAAAATGTCACCAAATTGATAAAATGTTTGCAAATCCATAAAAATATAACAAAATTGATAAAATTGCGCTTAATAAATGCAATTAATTACGTTTTGTTAGGGCATAGTATTATGATGATTATTCGTCAATGTGTCGCAAAATGGTTCTACAGTCCCACTTGGTGATAAATTCGGCGATGTTTTAAATTGTCGCTAAATTGACGAAAATGTCGCCAAACCTTCCATGGAGATAGAATTATTCAAACGATAAGAGTCCCATCAATTCATTTGAAACAAATGATGTCATGTCGTTTAGCAACGGATGTAAATCCAATGTGTGTATGCGGCATACGATTTTTATTAAATCTTTTCCGATTTGAATAACAAAGATATGTATATAAATTAAATTTCATTGATATTGCATTGTTGACTGGATAATATCAATTACGGTCTACAGATTTAAACATTATTATTATTGGTATTTTCGTGGACTGTTGATTCAGGGAATGAATGATATTTTAATATTAATTCTATGGCACTGTTTTATTATGACAAAATTGTTAAAACTCACATATTGTACGTTCTGCGAGTAATCTTCTATAAATGCACGGGTTATCTTCTAATCTACGAGAATATAAGTAGTACAGGTATATAGGCATATATTTTGAGATATATTGGCATATATTGGAATCAATTACGACATTCTGGTATAAAGATTAGGGGGATAATTGAAATTTTCAATTTATTATGTCATCTGCTTTATTTCGGCAAAGATGTTTTCGACTCATATTGTAATAAGGGTAATCTTCTACTAACATACAGGCATATTTTCTAATCTGCGACAATATAAGTAGTACGGGGATATATATATATATGTATATATATTCCCATATAATTTTAGTGCTTTCATTCTGTCATATATTGGAATCAATTACGGGTTTATTGATATTTTCAATTTATACATGTAATATACTAATACAGGTTATATCTTCTAATATTCGAATATATAAATACTACGGGGTCCCATACAATTTTAACACTATTATTTTGAATATATTGATTCAATTTCATATTTTTTGTATATTTGCTTTCGAAAGGGTCCAAGATGTTTTATTGTTCAGATCTGCCCGTGAAGATAATTTTGCATGATGAGAACAGATATTCATAAACTTCTCTTTAGGAGCAATAAATTTAATATTTTAACATAATTTGAATACGATTCTGTATTATAAGTGTCTGTATATTATATACTCCGTACGAAGCACGGGTATGCTGCTAGTCTATATAAATAAAAATGAAAATCTGTCTGTCTGTCTGTCTGTCCCATCATCACGGGAGAACGGCTGAACCGAATTTAATGAAATTTTGTGGGTAGCCTAGAAATAGCCCCACTTAAAATTTTGTCTGTGTTTTGAGTTTTTACAACCAGTGGTTCTTGAGATATTAGTAAAAAACGAAATTTTCGTTTGTCTCATTATCACGGAAAAACGGCTGAACCGAATTTAATGAAATTTTGTGTATAGCCTTGAAATAGTCCCCCATAAATTTTGTCCAAGTTTCGAGTTTCTAAGACCAGGGGTTGTCGAGATATTAATGAAAAACGGAACTTTTTCTTAGGAGATCTACTCTCCAACTCCGTGGTTTATCCAAACGGAAAGGATGAAAATCGTTTGTTTAAAACGCCAAAATGAAATAAAACTTTATTTCCGAGTTTAGTACAGGATTTTTGCATTAATTAGTCACTATAGGAAAGCATGAATTGTTTGAAACATGAATTTAAATGGAAAAATCTACCTCCATGGTTCATCTTTCACAAATTTTTACTCAACGATGAAGAGTATAAAGAAATCAAAATGGCTATTTAATTTCACATTTTATGAGGAAGATTCTATCGTATATCATGTTGTTCGGCAATGGAATGAAAATAATGTGTTGGTAATATTTATTATTATTTTTTCTATTTGAATAATAAATAAATGGATGTAAAAATATATTTTATAAATGAACGGTTTGATTGTTATTTTAATTATATATATTGCGGACTGCGTACATCACTTTCATTTATTTAATCAAAGAGGTTTCAAGCTCATATATTGTGTTTAGCTAATAAACTCATATATTGTGTTTACCCAATAAATTCATTTAGCCGATTGTTGAAGCAGAAAAAGAGTAGAACGGGTGTATGTATCTTCTAATACAATTTTAGTGTTTCCATTTAGTATATACAAAAGGGATCAGGATATTTTATTCTTCAGATCTGCAAATTCAGAGCTACGAATTTAGCAGAATATCTCTAAATAACTTGGTAATTTTTCTTAAACTTTATCAAATTAGTAGAAATGTCTCCAAATTGATAAAAATGGCCCAAATCAATCAATGAAATTAAATTTGTTTTTTTAGAATAGAGTACTGAAATGATGTTTCTGTAGCATTTGTCGGTCAGTTCATCCATCCTACTTAGTAACACATTGAAGGAATTTTTTTAATATCACCAAATTGGTAAAAATATTTTTAAATCCATAAAAATATCATGAAATTGATAAAATCGCGCTTACTAAATGATATTAATTGTGTTTTGTTAGGGGATAGTATTGTGATGATGTTTCGTCAATTTGTAGCAAAATGGGACTATCAGTTCTACAGTCCCACTTGGCGATAAATTTGGCGATTTTTTAAGTTATCGCTAAATTGACGAAAATGTCGCCAAACCTTCCATGGAGATTGCATTATTCAGATGATATGATTTCTATCAATTTATTTGAAGCAAATGATATCATGTCGCTTAGCAACGGATCCAATATGTTATGCGGCATACGATTTTTATTAAATCTTTTCCGATTTGAATAATAAAAATATGTATATAAAATAAATTTCATTGACATTGCATTTTTGACTGGATCAATTACGGTCTTCAGATTTAAACATCATTATTATTGGTATTTTCGGGGACTGTTGATTCAGGGATTAGTGATATTTTCAAATTATTATGGAATTGTTTTATTATGACGAAAATTGTTGAAACTCATATATAGTACGTTGTACGAGTAATCTTCTACAAATGCATGGGTATATCCTCTAATCTACGAGAATGTAAGTAGTACAGGTATATTGGCATATATTTTGATATATATTGGCATATATTGGAATCAATTACGACCTTCTGGTATTAAGATTACGGGGATTTTTGATACTTTCAATTTATTACGTCATCTTTTTTATTTTGGCAAATATTTTTGAGACTCATATTGCAATACGGGTAAGCTTCTACTAACACACTGGCATATTTTCTAATCTGTGACAATATAAGTAGTACGGGGTTGCATATATTGATTCAATTCCTTTTTTTTTTGCAAATTTACTTAAAAAAGTGGCCAGGATGTTTTATTCTTCAGATCTGCCCGTGAATATAATTTTGCATAGTGAGAACAGATATCCTTAAACTTCTCTTTGTGAGCAATAAATTTAATATTTTAACAGAATTTGCACATGATTGCGAATTATAAATTTCTTTATATTATATACTCCGTACGAAGAACGGGTATGCTGCTAGTTGATAATATTTTTTAAATTATAGACTCAGTCCGGGAACTTTTGAATCCTACTCCGTATAATCATGTCTAAAATGTATTTGTTTAAAAAGCTAGAACTTAAGTTTCACGAACATAATTCAGAGTTTTACTAATTCCAAAATGCCTCTAGGTGGGACTCTTATGTTTGTTTTAGTACCCTGGACATTCTGGGAGGGATCAACAATTACCATCTGCTGCTCTTTACATCATTATCCCATTTACAGTATACTACTTTGTTCCTGATATGCATATAATCCTACAGTACACAGTACAATTTTGTTTCAGGGCCGAAACAGGAACTTCATTTCCAAATTGTTCCATCTTTTATTGCTCTTTATGGATATGAATTGTTTGAAATTCTCTGTCTTCTCTTTGTGTTTAAGAACGTTCTGCATCATTTCAAGAATTACATTGTGAATTTCGAATCTGGTCGATCATAAATAACTTAGCAGATAGTTATTGAAAATTTTCTTACAAATGTTCCAATATTTTTTGAAACTCTAGAAAGTCCCCAAGTTGTTTTCTAAATGTTTTCTAAGGTTACCAAATTTTTCGTAAAGTTCAAGCGACAGGAACAGTTGAAGCTTGTGGAAATCGTTTTCCAGCAGGGCCAATCTCAACACAAAGAAAGCAATTTTTAAGAACATTTTATCTTTTTTAATGCATTTTGGGATACTAAATTTGAAAAACACAATAAAAATGTCATACCAAAAACAGTTTTTCCTATTGAACTAAATCACAGCATAAAATTCCTCGCATAGATAGTTTAATAGGCATACTATGTTTCTGAAATCTTTAGCTTTTTTTTCTTCAGTGAGAGCAAACTTAACTGGAAAACTTATTTTGGGGGAGAGTGATATTTTTAGAGAGTGAGGGTGCTTGGAATTTTGGAGCTTAAAAACACATTAAATTTAAATACATATTTTAAATACACATTTCTGCCAGAATCGGATGATTTAAATTCGACATTAGTACTATCCAAAGTTGTTCTGGGAAATAAATCCTGTGACAATGGCTGACAAATGATTGATCTAAAGTAAAGATAAGACCCAAATTTTCTTAACTTTGACAATATATTTTAGTTTAATAATATCGTGAAGAGGAAGATACTCCCATTTCAAGTGTCCATAGACAGGTTTTAGGCTTTCAAAATTGCGGCAATTAGCAGGTTTTCTTGCTGCCATTGCAGTTAACAATTATCTCAAAGTAAGAGCGAAACCGGTCCATGATACTGTTATCTGTAATGGGAGTGTCTTTCTTATTTTTGAAAAAAACCCTTTCTGGCGGATTATTGTTATTTCGAATATCGTGATAATATACTTTGTAAATAAACACTAATGATCCGAAGAGCGATTTATAGTTTAAGCTATTTTAACCAAACAGAAAATAAATAAAATAATAGCAATAAAAGGACGCATTAGAAAAGATTTGAAAATAAATAATTCCCCATTTCGCAAGAAAGCAAAAATATAAAGTTTTAAAGAATGCCTTTTTAAATTATGAGTTCCGATTTAACAAAGCTAATAAAACGAAAGGGAACTTTCATTCGTTTCCGGTTACCATTCAATCGCAAAAACAGTCGAATTAATTACACAAATGTAATGAGTTCTTATTCGACTAAATAGTTTTAATAAAACATTTCGAGGGGACAATATTATTATTTTTAAAATCTTTGATTGTGCATACAATAAATCCAATATTTTCCCCTTGTGAAAACATAAAGAAATGACGCTACTATTATTTTTAAATAACACGTTTTTAAGTACATATACGTTTAATGTTGCTACTCTCTTCGTTTATTTTAATCTGGAAAACGGCGCAAGGTCCTTCATTTCGACGTGTAAAGCAATTGTCGTCAAAAATTCTAATTTCACCACAGAGCAACGTAGAAAGTTCTATATTGTAGTTACCGTCGGGCTTTAAAGTTCTTAAAATGGCTCAAGGATATTTGCCATTGCATAAATATTCTTGTTTAGACTTAGAATGCAAAATAGAATGAACGTTCTTAATGACAACGCAGGATGGGCATAAAAGCACTCATTGAAAGAAGACGTAAAAGTGTTTGCCTTTGTATATCGCTTTCTCAGCGACTTACGTGACTTTTTGAGAATTACTAACAGTCTAAACATAAATTTATTAAGACATTCTAAATTTGAAAAAATTAAAATGAATGTATTCAAAATTTGAAAAATGGTGGGATCATGAACGTCCATAGGGGACGGAAGAGGGGACACTTGTCCTCCCTTTGGCATTCATGGTCAGAAAATAGTTGATGTTGTACATCTTTTTCTCGCGTTTGCCCTCACTGACATTATAGTGGTTTGTTCTTTCCTAGGAAAAGATTTATGGACGCCTATGAATGGGATTATGACATGATCAAAAAGTTGTAATAATATAAATAGAGTTATTGGTCAGCGTATTTACAAAATAGAAATACATTTTGCGAATATGTTTCTGTTAAAAGAAATTCAAATATGCCAAAATATGTATATGAAACGCACAGTTTTATTGCAAAATATAGAAGCATATAATATATTTTCCTCATATATAAATATTATAAGATGAAGTTAAGAAATACAGGTAACCCTCCTGTAACACGGTAGATAGTTTCCTAGAAAATGCCGTGTTATGTGAAACCTTGTTATATGAGACCCAGAGCCAGTACTAAATAGGGGGTTAGGTTCCGAAAACTTATCAAAAAATAAATATATTTTTTTAAGTCAATGCAAGCAACTTCAGTTTTATTAAAAATGTAACATATGTGTCAAACAATGCAAAAAATAATTATTTTCAATTTATTTACCCGCAATTTCATAATTTTCTTCCGCGTCACTGCTCGATATAATTAAACATAAACTATCTTTACTCTCTGAATCATTTTTATCATTTGCGTCTTCTGCCCTCTCTTTAAAAAGTCTGTAATTTTGGCTTGTTTGCTATTCCTTAAAAGTTCGTTGTGGATCTCCTGGTCTGGAGACAGGCAATTTTGCAGTTTCTTTTTCAATATTCGGCTCCTTTCAGCGGATGGGTTTGCATTCAAGAAAAATAATTCTAGATTTTTTGCTAAACTTAGGCCTTCCGTAATTTCTTTAAAGTTAATTTATTAATTTCACATTCTTCATCACTGCTCTTCTCCTCAAAATCCACTTGATGTACAACTTCTGAAGAGATTTTCAGCAAATCCGCTTCGCCAATTTCCTCTTCCATCAATAAATCTTAAACGTCCTGAATAGTCATATCCTCAAAACCATCGCCTCCGATCAATTTAGCAGGTTCTAATATACCACCAATTTCATTTTATGGTGATTCGAGGTTGTTTTCTATTTTAATTGTCGATGGCCAAATATTTTTCCAACATGCATTTAATGTTGATATTTTTAGTCCTTTCAACGATAAGGATATGATTTCGATACAGTGCTTAATTGAAAATTGCTTCCAAGCCTCCATGAAACCAATTGATCTCGATTCAGTTATGTCTAAAATCCATTGTAACGATCTTCTGATGTAGTAAACTTTAAAGGTATAAATAATACCTTGATCTAATGACTGGATCAACGAAGTAGTGTTTGGTGGTAGAAATACTATTTGGATGTTGGGACAATTGATTATTTGGATTTTGGATGTTATACTCAAATATTGTGGGTGACCCGGGGCATTGTCTAATAGTAACAGCACCTTGAAGTCCAAATTCTTCTTTAAATAATTTTTTACCTCTGGCACAAAAGACTCTAAAAAGTATTTTCAAAATACATTTCTAGTTACCCAAGCTTTCGAATTTGCTGCCCAATGTACCGGCAAGGTGTTTTTATTTATGCCTTTAAGTTTACGTGGATTTAATGATATGAAAAAGCAAGGGTTTCGTCATAAAGTCTACTGATGCATTACTACACAAAAGAAGCGTTATACGATCTTTAGATACCTTATATCCAGGTGCAGTTTTTTCTTGTTTCGAAATGTTCTCTTAGGCATTTTTTCCACCAAAGCCCAGATTCATCAGAATTAAAAACTTGGTTTGGTATGTTCTTCCATGCTTTTCTATAATTTTTTAATTTTTTCTGGATACGCCCAGACATCTTCAACGTCAGCTGAGTCAGATTCGCCTTGTATTTTTATGCTGTGGATCGCAAAACGCTTCTCGAATTTTTCAAACCAACCTTTACTTGCCACAAAATCTGGACTGACAGAAGATTCTCTATTTTATTTAAGGTGTTTGTAAATTTTAAAAGCTTTCTGTTTAATGATATTCTCATCCAATGGAATCTTTTTTTGGCCAAATGCTGAGTGTCTTTTGCATGTTCTCAATTATTGGAACACATGCATATTTTGCAGCTATAAAATATCCTTTAGTCACAGCATTTCTAATTTTCTTTTCATTTTCTTTAATAGTTCGGATTGTTGCTTCATTTAAATTTAGAGTTTCTTCAATGTGTGATGCTTTTTCTCCTTTCATAATAAGATCCAAAATTTGTATTTTAACACCCAGACAAATAAATTTTCTCTTCAACTTTTTATTTTTTTATTTTATCAGACATGACTATGACTATGAAATAAAGGCGGGTGGCTTAAGGAGAGCCTAGAATATCGACCAGAGGTCTATTGTGCTACCCCCCCCCCCAAAAAAAACATTGAAGATCATTAAGAAAAGAGACCAGTAGCCGATGCAAAAATGAACAGGCACTTGACAGGAATGTCATTCAGCTTCCAGGGTTCAATCACATGTCGGCCTAAGTGTTCAAATCTGTGAGCAGAGTAGACCTCACATTCACAGAGAATGTGAGTGGCCGTTTCTCGCTGTAATTGCAGCCCCTGCAAAGTGAATCTTTAATGACACCCATAATATTAAGGTGCCTTTTATGGTGCAGTGCCCAGTAAGAAGCCCCACTGCACTGCCCTTCTGATACCCGTCCTACAGAGCTTGAATAACTCCTTCTGACATGTACTGGGGCAATTGGAGTTGAGAATTTTCGCCTGCCTTTGATCCTTAGTATTGCGCCAGTTCTTGCATTAAAGCTTTCTGAAGATGTCATAAACAGTTCTTCTGGTGAGTTCATTGGGAATACTCAAAGCCAGCTCAGGACCAACAAAAGGAGTACTAGATCCTTTTCTAGCCAATTCATCTGCCAACTCATTTCCTGGGATGCCCGAATGTCCAGGCATCCAGTAAAGAGTGACTTCGTTAGTGCTAGCAATATCACAAAGTGCACTGTAGCACTCCCAGACAAGGGAAGTTGTCATGGTGGACTTCTCAAGGGCCATTAGAGCAGCCTGATAATCGGAACAGATAAGTATTTGGTTACTCCTGTACTTTTTGTCTTAGCAAATTCCACAGCACATAAGAATGGCAAAAACCGCAGCCTGAAAGACAGTAGCGTAACTGCCAAGCGGATAAGACAGCTTTGTGCCATCCTCCGGACAGCACACACCAGCACTAGTATTTTGGTGCCTATCTTCGAGCCATCCGTAAACCAAACAATACAATTCTTCTTATTGTAGGCAGGAGTCCTCTTTCAATCATCCAGTGAAGGGACCTTAATTTCATAAGGCTTGTTAAAGATATATTTGACATGAATGCCATCAGATGGCATATGGAAATAAGGGTGACTAATAACATTACTGTTTAGATCATTCCAAGATAAATACTTAGAGTAATATTTCCAGTGCTTTAGATATTTAAGTTTGTTCATGCAAATAAGAGCCTCAGCTTCAATGTGCAAGTAAATCGGGTGCAATCCAAGTAAAAGTACGAGAGTTGCAGTAGGAGTGGTTTTCATGCAACCGAGATTGCAATACACACCATCCGTTGAAGCTTAATGAGCTCTAATTTAGCAGTTTCACATTTAATTCTAACCAATAAATAATGGAGCCATAGGAAATAATAGGACAGATTATCATCGAGTAAATCCAATGGATAGCCTTGGGATTCAAACCCCAGGTTTTCCCAATAGCATTCCTACAAGACCAGAAGATTCTTCAAGCTTTAGTCGTGCAGTAATCCAAGTGTCTCTTCTAGTTGAGTCCCTTGTCAAAATATATCCCTAAGAATTTAATTTCCTTGCAGCAAATAAGCCTCTGTCCAAAGAAGCGAATGTCTCAAAGATTAAGAATGCGTTTTCTAGTAAACGCAACCATAGCAGTCTTCAGCAGGTTAACAGAAAGACCTGCATTATTATACCATGTCTCAACCCTCCTAGGAGCTGTGGACATCATGTCTAAGACAGTATTGTCATACTTGCCCTTGGCAATGATAACACCACCATCTGCGTATCCAACACAGGATACACCAGAAACATTGATGCTCTTCAGAAGAGAGTCAACAACTAGACAGCACAGAATTGGCGAAAGCACACCTCCTTGAGGACACCCTTTATCAGACATAGTTTGGGATTAAAATTTAATTTTCGAAAAACTAATCGTAAAAATAAAAATGAACTCTTTAACTGTTAACATATACAATGTATGTATCCAAAAAACGTTAAATAAGTTCCTTCCAAAGCGCACAAACACTAGATTTTCTTTAAAAAATATTTTCTGAGATTCACGGAACACTACTAAACACTCGAAACGCAGAACACGCAATGATGTGCAATAACTCTGTCATTAGCTCAGTAGTGGTTGCTAGTGAATGCGCATGCGTCATATACGACTACGAGCAAACATGTACTGTGACTAAGCAAAAATCGCAAATCTGACAATTGCATTTTATTTTGTAGGAGGGTTTCCGTAAATTTCAGATCATGTTAGACCGAAACCGTGTTGTTGGATACCATGTTATACTAGGGTTACCTGTGCGCTCTTAATGCAGATGGCAGTATCCATGAACCGATTTTACGCATAAAATGATCATTAATATGGGACAGCCTATATTTGCAATAACAGCAAGAAAACTTGCTTTGTTTCAATTTTGTAAACACTCGTTCATACCACGTTAGCCGTTTTAAACTTCTTAGTAAAGCTGTAACACATATTAGTTAATTATTTTATATTTAAAATATTTTGTTTACGATGTCAAATGAATGAGCTGTACGTTTGGAATGCTAAGACTTGAATAAAAATGGTCCCTGATGAGCAGATTTGTAATTATTTTGAAACTCGTGAAAGTGGGTAAATTTCTACGGTTATTTTGACAATGCGAAACCGTTTAATCCATGGATGTTATTATGTGCAATTATTCCTAAATGATTTGTCGCCTGAAATAACTGCAATAAAGTCTCGATGGAACTTCAAAACAATTTTAAATGAGATGGTAGTATTAAACGTTATAAAGTTCGTTTGGTTTCCGAAGGAACTTTATCGCTGACACTACGACTTAGCGTCATCAGTTATTTGATCTCTCTCTTGCTGCTAAGCACAATGTAGTTCTTGATCAGATGTATGTTGTTACAGCCTTTCTTTATTTAGATCTTAAAAAGGACATTTAGATAGAGCTTTCCGATAATTTTCCTAAATGAAACTTCTGCCTTAAGAAAGTAATTATGGATTAAAGCAAGCCATTTGAGTATGGTATTAAAATTATGTGAATAACTATATCAAATGTATTTACAAAAATCAAAATGCGATATCTATATAATTTTAAAACCCATAATACTCATTATTTTTGTCTATGTTGATGATTTATTTATTCCTTTAGATGACAAGAAGTTACTCATACGCTTGCAAAGCGAGAAAAATATGTAATTCAAAATGAATTATTTAGGTGAAGCTCATTTTATACTTGGAATAAAAATCTCAAAATGTAATAAAAACATGGGATCAATCAAAATGTAATAAAAACATGGTATTTTACATGAAAACTTGCAATCCTACAATCTTGCAATCCCCCCCCCCTTCTTGGTCTGGAATAATTTTTCACAAAAGACGACACCCAAGACTAAAAAAGAAAGAAATGAAATGAAATATGCACTTCATTGAGAAGACGTTGGAGTGTTCTATATGCTTCACAGAGAAAACGGTTTGACATACAGGGTGTCCCAAAAACATTGACCTCTGCTTTTATTCCTCAAATATTGATCTTAGACATATATAATAAATTACAAAGTTGCGTAAAAAAAGTACATAATTTTATGAAATCTATTAAAATTTTCAAGGAACTTAAATTTTAAGAAATACAAAATTTAAATTTGTATACGGCGCCCGTACAAAAACATTTCCAATGTGTAAAATGTGCCCCATACACTAATAAGGTGATGTACAAAAGTTCAGCATTTTATCATAAAAAGTCCCAGAGATATGAAAAGACAAAAATGTTGATTTACACCACTTTCGATGCATCGACCTGGGATCTCAGAGTGGAAAAATCATGTCGGCAGATCGCGTTTCAAGGGTCATACGCAAATTAAGAAAGAAAACAAAGATTACATAAATAAATAATGATTTTGGTATTTATTGGTACAAAAGTATCTACACTGTGTAAAAATAATAACTTTATACAAAGATTACAAAACTTGTTCCAAATGTTTTCCATCCATGCCAATACAGAGTTGCATTCGTCTGATAACACTTCTGTGCACTCCATCAAGTCCTTGTTCGATGATGTTACGACAACCAACTTGAATGCGTTGTTACAACTCAGACAGATAAACAGTTGTGCGTAAACGACTCCACAAATAAAAATACATATCCATGCAAGCCAATCCACTTGTCGGGAAACTCGTTATTGAACCAGCGTTTCACAACTGTAGTATGGTGAGCTGGAGATCTTTCCTGTTGAAACCATACATGTGGAAGTACTGTTAGGGGGAGTTTATCCATAAAATCAAGAATAACCGCATGCAGAATCTCATCTTAGGCCAGAAATCTTCATTTTGAGGATTCATGTATCCATCTTGTTTAAAACAGCATTTGTCAGTCCAAATTACGTTTTTCAGGAAGGAGGGATTTGCATCTTCCTGTCTTAGAGCTCAATTACAAAAATCAAGACGACGTTGATAATCTGTTGGTTTTTGTCCTCGCAAACCATGAATGTTAAACGGATGCCATCTATTCCGTCTCACGTGATACGTTCTGCACGTGATACGTTCATTTTTGAAGCAGCGGTACGGACACAACTATGTAGATAACTGCAAAAGTAAGCCAAAATATCAATTTCTACATCAGTTGAGTAAAGTCTGGGCCTACCTAGTCCACCTGCATGATGTACGCTTCCTCTTTCACGGACTCGTTGCACCCATCGGGAAATAAATCTCCCAGAAGGATGACGAAAATTGGGAAAAGTACATTGATATTCCCGTGGAGTTTCGTTAGCATTGAGATTGCATAAACTATACAGCATAAGCATTTCTAAAAGTTCTTCATTGCTGTATTGCGACATACTGTCGGTACAGGCTAACTACACTCTCAAAATGTAGCAGAAAGGTGAACTACTTAAGGGTCGCTCAGACTGTCGGGCTGCGTAAGCGAGGCTATGGATCAATGACATAGCAAAAACATCTTTCTCATGTGATGATGCATCTGTTGCGATTATGTGACGCACCGATCAGAGGCAGATATTTGCATATGCATACATTTCTAAGCTGTTTTAATGTTCATTTTGATTGTGCCATTTCCAAGTTTTATTCTGCAATTAATCATGTAAAATTGTAAGGTATTTTCCAGGAATCATATTTTTTAAAAATTGTAAATCAATCTAAAGATAAGAGACATATATTATCAACCTATGATGCATTTCTGTGTTGCATCATTTGCATTCTTGCTGTGAATATTTACATTTTAATGTGTGATTAATTCCTCACCAAATTTGTTTAAACATATCCCTGGGACTTTTTATGATAAAATGCTGAAATTTTGTACATCAACTTATTAGTGTATGGGGCACATTTTACTCATTGGAGATGCTTTTGTACGGGGACCGTATAAATATTTAAATTTTGTGTTTCTTAAAATTTAATCCCTTGAAAATTTTTATCGATTTTATACAATTCTCTACCTTTTTACTCAACTTTGTAATTTATTATATATGTCTAAGATCAATATTTAAAAAATAAAACCCGAGGTCAATGTTTTTGGGACACCCTGCATATCATGCAATGAGGGTAAGAAAGTCGTTTTCAAAATGAACCTGGTGCAACACATTAGATTGCTGTGAAAGGAATTTTTCGCACAGACGAATTTCGGAGTGCAATCCTAAATTGGTGAGCTATGCTAGCAGTCAGGTTCCGAGACAAGAAATTGAAAGGTTGCTATTTTCTACAATAGACACGAGGGCATAAGCATACGATGTGGAAGACCCAGGCCGTCCGACTCATCCAAAGACTTGAGCAGTCCACGTAAATGCATCTGCCAGATTGTAGACGCCACAAAATGGTTCCTTTCTAATTTTGTGTACATTTGGTCTTAAATAACTACTATTAATTATATTTGTACAGATAAACTGCAAATAAGTCATTGGTAAGAAACGTATTTTGCTATGATTATATATCACTGATTCGACATGAAATCAAATACACTCTGTTGCAAAAAACATATGCATCCATAAGAAATTGAGCTACAACTTAAAAACTCGGTGCAAATGTCGTTTGAGGATGTATGCAAATGACTGCACATATGTTGCAACTGGTCAGTTAATTCCGTGGTATTCTGAGAAGGCTGTAGTTTCCATCCCAACAGGTCCCACATGTGTTCTATTGCTGATAGGTCTTAAAATCTGGATGATTATGGGAGGGAATTAAATCCTGAAAGACATTGTTGAGAAAGTCGTTCAGTATGTGGCCGACGTTGTCTTGTTAGTAAATGGAACCTGGACGGCGTGAAAGCATATGCAAAACAATTGGCCCCAGAATATCGTCGACGCACATGCCAACTGTCAGATTAGCTTGCATCACAAATAAAGGAGATCGGCTGCCCCACTAGAATGACTGTCACACCAGGTGTGATAGCCGTGTGCCGCGCAACAATAATTCGGAATCGGAACGCTGTCAGTACTACTCCATACACGTATGCGGTGGTCATTAGCACTGAAAGGGAAGCGGGGTTCACCGTCTAAGACAACGTGTCTCCAATCGGACACTATCCAGGGTGGCCGAGCTCGGCATCAATCCAGAAGACTCTGCCTGTATTGAGGAGTCAGTGGTGGGTAGCTTGATGGTCGTCAACACTTAATCACACATTCTTCCAGTCGTCTGTGAATAGTATCTCTTGGTACACATACAGGATACATGGAGTTAGGCATATGTCTACTAATGGCTGGTGTGAACGTAACTCCTTTCCTGATTGCACGATACTCTTAAGCAGTAGTCTGCTGGGGCGTCCTGATCCTCTATGACAGTTAATGTTCCGTCTCTGATTCAATGTTGCCAACACCAAGCAACTACCATATCGCTCCGATCAAGATGACGCTTCATACTTTTGTTGGACCAACCATCGTCTCTTAAGCAGATGATGCGACTCCTCTCTGACAAATGTTTGCAGCACCGTCGAGCGCGTTTCAAAAGCATCTTTGTACACAACTTGCAGTATCGAAACAGAAAGTCTAGTTCAAATTATCCGTGAGTGAGTACATCAGTCGTTTTAAATGCTGCACCATTCGTCGATGTCATGCCCTATGACACCATCTTTATAACTCCTATGACATGTTCTCCAATGAGCCCTATGACATCATTGGCCCTAACAGTTTTCTCCTTTGTATAACTCTTAACGTAGCGTATACTAAAATACTTTAGCGTATACTAAAATAATTTCTATCCCAAATTGGAATTTAATTTTATTTTACCTGTGTTGGATGCTCCTAAAACACTTTCAAAGTTCGCGCTTGTAATGAAGAGAGTCTAGAAACAACTTTTATGAATAGTTTTTATATCTGCATTGTGATCTTTTCTCCTTTTCATCCGAAGCGCCAGATTGTTATAAAAATTCTGCATCTCGAAATTTACTTCTCTAAAGGCAGCCATGATGTCGGAACGAAAGCAATCATCTGAAATGGGAGGGCCCTTTTATGTTACGCACCACCCAAAGAACACTTTGAAATCAATCATGTGCCCAGGCAACAATGGAGTTCCGTGAAAAAAAATACCTCGGCAGCTTGTCTTTTATCTGCAACAATGTTGATATTTTTTTTACGTTCTTGTGATAACCAAAAGAAGAAAAAAAATTGAGCTGCTTTGAAGAAATGCACTTTTCTATTAAGATTTTAACAAAATATCTTTCATGGCTTGAATATCCATGTAAATAATATTTTAATGGCAGTCTAAAGTTCAGTATGGTATATTATAGCAGCTCAATTTCCTTTTATATTTGCAATGCAGATGTTTTTGCGGAAAGTCTTTTGTTGCGCACATCAGATATACTAACAATATATTTTACAAACAACTGATAACATTCTTTCAGTCCTTATATGTATGGGGACTTTTACTTTCGTTTACAATATTGTACGCTTTACAAATGCTATTGTTGCTTACAAATGTAAAGGTGCTGTTTTCTTTGAAAATTTTCGTAGTCGAGATTTTTGACTGATAAGAACGTTTAAAACCTCCTAAACCCATTTCAAAAAATTTTGGATAGCTGTGTGTATGTGCATGAAATATCAGAAAGTGAAAAGAATCAATGGTTTAAAAAATATTAAGTGTTGGTAAATTATGTCAAAACAAGAACTAAAGAGAAATTTTAGCAATTCCAATAATAACTCAAATTTTTCGAATTTTAAGATATTCCAAGAAATATTTCCTCTTGCAAACAATAATACAGTGAATAATGCCATTATACAGTAAATAACTTAGTTTAAATTATCAGTAAATGAATGAATTGATAATTTAAACTAGGTTATTTGATATTGATGGTACATTTCAAAATTTTATATATGAAAAGACCTTCTTTCTCACTGTGTGACTGCCTGTCTGTCTCGTACCAACAATTTGGAGGATAGAACATTTGGTAAAATATAGTTTAGTTGGCGACTATTAAAAGAAGTCGTCAAATTATCGAAAATTAAAAGGCTCGAAAATTAAATTTTATATATCTGATTATCACCGTCGCTTTGTGGGAATTATTAATTTAATATTCTTGATTAAAAATGAGTGAGTTTCACTATTTGTGGAAGATGCCTGTCGGCTTTGGAACTTCCAAGAGTTTTTTTTTACTTTTTACTTCTTTTTCCCAGCTGTTTTTCTTTCTCTCCTGCTTTTGGGATGGAGAGAAAAATCAATGGATGGAGAGAAATGTCAATGGGCTGCCCGATAGGGTGAACCTGCTCATTCTGGAAAGCCTGCAACCTTATTATACCAGAAAAAACGGTGGCATGTAAATAATTTTTTGATAAATATTTATAAAAGAAAACGAGGGATGAAGGAATGGTGTTCATTTGGCAATTTTTCTTTCAACTGGGTATACATTGAACACCATGGCACCTAATTTTTCAAACATTTTGTAAGCAAAGTTAAAATTCGCAAATTACTTCGATTATTTTAGGAAATATTCAAATTTTCCCATGAAATGTATAAAAAAATTTCAGCAAGTTTTTTAAATAAAATTAAAATAATTATAACACCCATATTATATGAAGAGATCACGTAACCCACTTCAAAATAAAATATGGCATCCAATTTTTTTTTCCTCAGAGTAAAAATCATGATTTTTAAAGTTCTTTCAAATTTATATTGAGTGTTGCATCCGTTTTAAAACCGCTTTATTTTTGCGTATTTTCTGTGCATCTGTATACTGCGCCCACGCAATTACAATATTGTTTTAGTTTAAATGATCATCAAACTTTAATTATTTCTACAACAAATCCTAATTTTAACGGATGCACAATGTAAACAAGTGATTTTAAGATGAGTTAAATAAGAATTGCTGATTTTTTTTTCACTCAAAACTATTTAACTCTGGAGTGTGGAATAAAAGTGTATGAATGAAATATTCACTGCTATTACATAGAGAGCCAGCCGATTTATATTTCGATGACCTCATTTGAATAAAGTTCATATTTTTTTTAAGTTTTCAAATAAAATAAATTATTGTAGTTCTGTGATAATTAAAACAATATCTCCGCTGAATGGATCGCATTTTAGAGATGCAATACATTCAACGGATTGCATTTCAGTTGAAAGTATTTCATAACTAGTGCTTCAGGCATGATTGATTTTTCTTGTCAATTCTTTATAAGCGTCACACGAATGTTTACAGTCACGGCGTAGAACGGGCTCATCAAACTAGTGCTTTTGAGAGAGCGTGACAAAGGGGGCGTTTCAAAGGGGGCGTGCTTCGGGCTCACTTTCTTCAGGAGGTCCAAGTCTGACAAAAAATTTCAAAACTAATTGCCTGAATATTAATCACTTGCTATTTTATGCCTATAGTATTTTTATAATTTTTCGTATGCTTTTAGATACGATTCTTTTAAAGTAGAAATGGCTAGCGTATATTTTATCTATACCTAATAACCCGTTTAATGTCAATCATAAACAACTTGGTAACTGGTAAAGATTTTAAGTAAAAATATCGCTTGACTGCCAGCAAATACAGAAATTCCATTATATATTGTACCTTATTTACTGTCGTATAGTGCAAGTTATACAAAGGAAAATTTTTAAGTGAATTTAAATTTTCTCTAATGTATATTATATCGTTACAGAGAGCAAACAAAAACTGGTTTTATTGGATTGCTAAAAGTTTAATGTTATTTCAACTTACATTAATTAAATTAATTAATTACATTAATTTAATTAAATTAATTTTTTGTGTATAACATTTTCACACGATTACCACCTCTGGTCGTCTAAACTGCTGCTCAAGTCTTCGGATGAGTCAGACTGTCTAGGACTTCAACACGATTACCACCTTGTGTGACCAAATTTTTTGTCAGACTGGGACCTCCTGAAGAAAGTGGGCCCGAAGCACGCCCCCTTTGAAACGCCCCCTTTGTCACGCTCTCTCAAAGGCACTAGTTAGATGAGCCCGTTCTACGCCGTGACTGTAAAAATTCGTGTGACGCTTGTATTTTAAAGAATTGACAAGAAAGATCAATCATGCGTGAAGCACTAGTTATGAAATACTTTCAACTGAAATGCAATCCGTTGAATGTATTGCATCTCTAAAATGCGATCCATTCAGCCGAGATATTGTTTTAATTATCACAGAACTACAATAATTTATTTTACTTGAAAACTTAAAAAAATATGAACTTTATTCAAATGAGGTCATCGAAATGTAAATCGGCTGGCTCTCTATGTAATAGCAGTGAATATTTCATTCATACACTTTTATTCCACATTCCAGAGTTAAATAGTTTTGAGTGAAAAAAAAATCAGCAATTCTTATTTAACTCATCTTAAAATCACTTGTTTACATTGTGCATCCGTTAAAATTAGGATTTGTTGTAGAAATAATTAAAGTTTGATGATCATTTAAACTAAAACAATATTGTAATTGCGTGGGCGCAGTATACAGATGCACAGAAAATACGCAATAATAAAGCGGTTTTAAAACGGATGCAACACTCAATATAAATTTGAAAGAATTTTGAAACTTGAATATTTCCTAAAATAATCGAAGTAATTTGCGAATTTTAACTTTGCTTACAAAATGTTTGAAAAATTAGGTACCATGGTGTTAAATGTATTCCACCCGGGTTCAATCCAAAACTAATTGGGTGATATTATTCCTTTACATTCCCTATGTCCCACAGACCGACACAACAAAATAATGAAATTTTATTTTGATACTCATTTTTACGGCAGTTATCGTGCGAACGAACAGACAGAATGATCAAAGTCATAAACACTTTTCAACTATGTTGTAAAATGTTAAAAATGAGTATTAAATACGTGAAATCAGTTTCTCTTAATAGTTAAAATATATTTTATGCAAAGGTAGGAAATTTGAGCAAAGCACAAATAACAATCATTGTGCAATTTGTGCTGATTTACGTTGTTCAAGTTCTTTATATCCTTACTCACTTTCATACGCCGACAACTGACGAGATTTATACTTTATCTTAAGGGTACCTGTCAAGAATTTATATCCTGAACGGTTTATGGGGATAGTGGGAATTTATGGCAATGATGAAAAATCACAATTGTTTGAATCCAGGGCTTAACGAGGCGATAGGAAGAAAAAATATTTTTCGCCATTTTTTTCTTGATTTTTTTTTCTTTAGATATTCTCCTACATTTCAATGGTTTGTTATAAGGATCAAAGGAGTTTGAAAATAAAATGCGGAAGAGTATCAACTATCTTTAAATGGTGATTTCTAAAAACTGTTCAACCCTATGATGGATTGTTGTAACATTATAAAGAACAGAGAAATATGTTTACGCATTGTTCTAGATTTTCATTTTCTTATGCAGATTAAGAAAGTGTCCGTTGGGTACTTCATGATTCATTTAAAAAAAAAAGTAAGTAGTTAAATGTAATAAATTTTAATAATAGAAAACCTTAATGTTTAGAAATACGTTTGTGAGGTAATAGAAATACTTCTGTGTGTTTGTGTCTATCTATGCAATTTACCGTAACTCAAAAACGAATATTCAAAAATATTCAAAATAATAATAACTCAAATTCTACAATGTTATGAGATTTTGCAGTTAAGTCATTTGTAGGTAATACTGGAGGTGAATAGTTTTCATCACCATGTAAAAACAATAAATAGCCGCTAAGGTCCCTTTCTTGGTAGGCAGTCATATATATTACTAAGAAATGAACAATTGAATCATTAGTGAAGGTATTATAGTGTAGGCGAAATAATGTAAAATTTTAGTCATTATCAAACATTGATAAAAGCATTTGTACTGCGAAATCTTCTCCCAAGAATTGCTTCTTGACTGAACAAATTGCATCCGATATTTGAAATGCCATCTGATAACTTAAAGAACTAGTTCAAGTATTTCTTCATCGAAACTGAATTGAAAAGAAAATATTACAATAAGAATAAAGCTATATTTATAGAATTTTATGTTTTGCTTTTGCGTCGAGTATAAGGTAGTATTTCATTTTTCTTTCCTTTTCCAATCCGATTATGCTTCGTTCGAAGAATTTTGTTATGAAACTCAGTTTCTTTTATCTCCGAATTGGAATGCTCCAAGATATGGCGTGGAACATTAACTTTTGAAACTAATACTCCCAGTTATTTTCTGCATTGAATTGTTATAAGAGGATTTGACGGAACGGGGCTCTAAAAGGACACTGTTCTTAGTTTTTACTTTCTCATACTACTGTATAATTTTTTTTAAATATTTCCAAATTCCAGATTATAAAGAAAATCATATTTTTAAGACCTGAGGAATTACAGTAAATTATATTGCAACTGTCACAGAAAGTTGTTCGAGTATTCACCGCTTTAAATTTCTGAATTTTACAAATTCTATTCTGTGAGACCTACACTGAAAATGCATTAAATATGATAAATATTACAACTACTATTTTCCCAGTCCAATCTTTTACAAGTAATTTTAAGCATGTTTTCGGCTCCATATAATGAAAAAACCTGAAACTGCTGTTATCGGTTAAAGATCTAAATCATCTAACCCCAAAATATCATCCCATTACCTCAAAAATGTTCGATTCGTGATCAGGCATGCTTGAAACGTGAAAACTCTCCTGTCGAAAACTCGAATTCCAATTTTTGACCCCGTCACAATACTTTCCTTGTACATTATACTATGTATATAAGGAAAGTAATAATTTATCTAGAAATTGGATTTTCTGCTGAACATTTTTGTCGCTTGTTATTTATATCCATCTTTTATAGTTTAGAAAATATTTCGATTGAATGCAAGCAAAGTGCAACTCGCTCGGACAAAACTTGAGTTATTCTAAAAAAAAAAGTTCAAAACATTTAAATATTGAAATTATTTTTATATATTCATAAACAAAATCATATTTCCGATAAAGCAGATAAACTTAGTTTTTATTTATATCTATTAGATTTGGATATATAAGCGTCCAAAATGTTTATATTTTTCCTAAAGTTTCGATTTCACACAAAAATACCCCATCCTTATATGTTATTGACAAATAATTCAAACCACTGCCCAAATACCTTATCAAAAGATTTACATTACCAAGTTCAAAAACCCACATCAGGAATAGCGTTTCTCATTATTTAAACAAGCGAAGTACACACGCCTGAATTCCCCTGATCAAAGACGTAGGAAGATGGCGCTTGCACCGAACTCCAGTTTCGTAAATGCACTTTTAACTGCCACCAGAGAAATCAAGTGATAATGGAAATGGCTCTCTCGACAATTGAAACAGATAATTCATAATCACTTAAATTTTCGATGCGAAAAGTTTTCGGCTTTTCATAACGGGAGATATATTGTTCCCAAGGGAAAACACTCGGCAGATATGAAAATTCCAGTCATTTAAAACCATTGTGCTCGTTATTTTGTGGAATTTAACCCACTCCACTTTCAGTTTAAGAAAAATCAGATACATGCTAATCTAAATGAAGTCAAAATTATGTAATCGGTGTATTAAGCAAAAAATTGCACTCTATTCCAAAATCGCATATAAAAGAGCTACAATTTTTGCAATCGCTTCAAACTAAAGTCAATGGAATAGCAGACGTTATTCTTACGACTTATCCTCTGCAATCGCGACTGTACTCTCAGGATACAAGAATGAGTCCAAATTTGCGGATAACTAACACTTTATTTACAAGCATAGTTTGAACAGAAACAATATGTAGCAAATAGCTCGATAACTGTCAAATAATCACTAAACAACACAAAACAACAACAATTAATGATCTAACAACACTAAACAGCAATTTACTGCTTCACTAATTTCACAAAACAGCCGACACTAATCTGAAAGCATTGACGTATCTCAAAATTCAATGTAGCTTGTTTCATGTCAACTTCTCTGAAACTGAGTTTTCCTTTCTGGTTCTCAAAACAGACTCCAACGAAGGCATTTTACATGTTCATAACAGCACTTAAAAATGAAATTCCTCAAATAGAATACTTAGTTACATGGGTATCAGATTAATTGCCCGATCACTATGCAAGAGTTTGCCTTCCCGTGTCCATGTGATTATACTCTGATTGAGTTTATGAATTCAAACCTCTAATCCTGTTCTGAATCCTTTGTTGATTGTAATGTAGATGCCATATAGATTGTCATGTGTATTTTCTTTACATACATGTACTTTCCTTACAGCTAGTGTTATTTACGAAATTTCCTTTTAATATTCCAGTGAAAAATAGGTTTGGTTTTGGCGCAATTTTTACGTCTGTATTTAGCCAAAAAAGTATCCATCTTGACTCAATAATAATTATTATTAAAAATCTGATGTATTTCAAAGTGTATGAGAGCAATAACAGAAAGTAAAGCTTGCTGATGACTCTACGCTTACTAAAATTCAATTTAATGTTACCAATTTAAATATGCCGCCAAATTTCAAAAATATATCTTAATTATTTCAATCGACATCACGTCCTCTGTGGACTACGTTAATTAAAGATTACGTTAATCAAATAGTCCTCCCATTAATTTTCAAAAAGTTACACTTTTTAAATTTTTATACGACTCTTTTAGACAAATTTGGTTAATTAGATTATTTTTATTTTTAATGCAACAAGATCATTAAAAAAACCGCATATCTGTATCTTTGAAATCAACTGAATTATGATAAAGGAAAAAATCTGACTTATGCCTCTTTTCCGTACCATGTGAACGGCTATTTCATTAGTGAAAATAGGGATCATAAACAAATTGACGATGGAAACTGTTTAGATCAAAAATACGTAAATATGTGTTAAAATGTTTCATCACAAATGCAACTAAATAAATCATTACACAGATAGAGATCTTATAAAGCAGTGATACTCGCTACGCGGTTGGGTATCCTATGTATTATCAACCAGGTCTATATTTTTTGTGATACGTCACAAATTTATATTTCTAATTTGATATAGGGTCCCCATTCACAATGTTCAATTTTCAATTAAATATAACTCTCTCAATTTTAAAGATATAGGTATGCGGTTATTTTTAATGATCTTGTTGCATTAAAAATAAAAAATTTCTGATTGACCCAATTTGTTTAAGGGGGTCGTATAAAAATTTTAAAAGTGTAACTTTTTGAAAATGAATGGGATGACTATTTCACTAACGTAGTCTTATTTCCTACCTTAATTTCAACATGTTTGCAATTTGCATTGCCCACTTATCTCCAACAGGTAAAGAATTAAAGCGCGTTTCAATCTTTTTGGGACATCCTGTATACACTACCCGACACAGAAAAGATAACACCATGAAAGAGCGAATAGAGCATGATGATAAAAGACACACAGACAGAGATGACATATATACGTTGGTGATGTTAATTCCAGAAGGATAATGCAATATATAATATAATCCAATAATAATATAATATAATGTAATATACAATAATTAGCATATACTGGGTGATCTGAAGGCAGCAGGACCATCTCTTGTGACGATACGAGCAATAACCCTTCCATGAATGAGATGCAATGAGCGTGCTTATAGTTTTCTGAAGGATGGATGACCATATGCCTTCAAAAACTTTCCACTGGTCGTCCTCTATTTGAAACGGAAGCTGGGCAGTCAAACGACGGCCAATCTCATCCTAAACATGATCTATGGGTGAGAGATCTGGAGATAGCGGATGCAAAAGAAGCAGCTGGATGCCTTGCAAGGCTTGTATGTTAATGGTTACTGTGTGCGGTCGTGCGTTATCTAGTTGGAAAACAGCATTTTGAAACCGCTAAAGTTGGGCATTGCATCCGTCCGCATCAACTCATCCACATATCGTCGTGCCTTCATTATACCTTTTATGCGAACCAGAGATGACCAGCTATCGGAGCCGATAGAACCCCAAACCCTGATGCCGCGTTTTCGAATAGTATGGCGTTCAAAAGTCGCAGCAAGACTGAATCTACTACCATGTCGCCTACAGACTCTCATACGACGACTGGCATGCGACAAACAGAACCGAGACTCATCGTTGAACACTACCCGGCCCATTCAGTGGTCCAAGAGGCTCGGGTTCGACACCATTGTAATTTCTCATGGCGGTGCCTTGTCGTCAATAGCAATCTTCGTAAAGGATGGTTTGAGTGTAAGCCGCTTTTGGCTAATCGTCGAGAAACTGTTCTCGCTAATATTGGAACATCGAATGCATCCTGCAAATTCTGCAGAATATCGAAAGTCGTCGTTTGTGGGGCTGCTACCACATGCTTTTAAATGTGTCGATCAATGCGTGCTGACGTGCATCCCGATGGACCTGTACCACTGCGATGATTCACATGCCCTTCTTCAATCGATCTTCTCCAAATCCCTTGCACATTGGACGCATTTACGCGTGTTTCAGTGGCGATACTCCGGAAAAACCGCCCAGCCGTACGTAGACCTAAAATGAATCCCCTCGCACGATCGACCAAATGCTGAAACGGACTTCGGCGTAGTCGGCCAGGCATCTCTTTAAAAACACGGGTCTTCTGAAATGAAACACTGCTCGGAAAACTGGTTTCCGTAGTCGACAGCCAGTAACAACTGTTGACTCATCTGCCGTTTTCATTCCTTTTATCCGGCGCTCTAATCACATGATCTACTTGCATTTTAGATCTACATACATCGCTCAGCTGCGTTCGTCTGGCAATTAACATAATTATAGGGCCAGAGCTTCATGATGTTGCATTTTCTATGTCGGGTAGTGTATTTTTATAAAGTCCATTTTGTGCTCAAGAAAATAAAAAAGAAAATCGACAGATTTAACATTTACTCCATTAAATTACTTTGTGTATCTCCAAGAGTACGTTTACAACAGTGTAGGAAGCACTATTCCATGGATTTTCTCAAAGATTCTTAGTCTTAAAGATCTCAAATAGCTCTGCATAGATAATTTAAATTATCTAACACCATTATCCTAGGTACCTGCTAAAGTCAAATTGCTCCGCTGCACTAATAACGTCCGCCCCTGAAAGAAAAGCATCGTTTAGTCTTCAATTACCATGATTACATTCCTTAATTAGAAGGAAAGGAGCCCTTAGTGATACTTCCTCTTAAGAATCACTTTTAAACACAGGGTTTAGACATTTATCAAACTTTTCTTGAATCGTAGAAATTACAGAAGTTGCATACTATTGCTTGGAAGTTTTTGACAGAATAACGTAACGTTTGTCCGCGGATTTTAACGTGTTCTTTTGTAAAGTTTGCAGTTAGGAAAATCAATGATAATTTAATTTTAAGGATATACTGAAAGACAACATACTCCAATGGCAATGCGTATACTTCATTAATAATAGTATAAACAGTTGTTGAATGTATCCACCGTTTTCAAAGAGACGAAATAGCTACCTTCGCCAGGATAAAGGGACGGAGCAACCGCACTAATAGAACCTCTGTAACGTAAAAACACGTCTGAAAAAAATAGTTGATGCCATGACCCAGAAAGAAAATACACTGGCGT
Source organism: Amaurobius ferox (assembly GCA_951213105.1). NCBI lineage: Eukaryota > Metazoa > Arthropoda > Arachnida > Araneae > Amaurobiidae > Amaurobius > Amaurobius ferox. Next base: position 8,939,084 of record OX578140.1, read on the forward strand.
ATAAAATTATATTTACATACATAAAAATATATTTCAGGAAATATCCAACTAATATCATTAATTTTTCAAGGAAAGGAGAGTAAACCTAATTATAATTTTCCAATCCAATTTGATCAAACTGTTTCTGATATGTAAATGGTGGCGTTGTGTTATCCAAAGGCGACTCAATTACTATGCACGAAGCATATTTTTCTGCAAACTTCTGCAATTCAGGATTTTATTACGATATTTATGGACTCAAAATTGTTTTTTATGGTTCCGAAATTTTATTATGTGGGAGAATCTTTGTGGTAGCGAGTTGACGGTCGTTTAGAGACTAGGCAGGCATTGATGGATAGAGCAACATGGCTGAATGTTTCACTATAGACAGTCTCTGCTCCCCGAAAGCAATTTCAAGACAGATCGTATCTGTTCGTAACTGTCCAACTGGGAGTCGACTGCTGAGCTTGCAGCCTTCACTGTAACTTTAATATCGCGACAAATTATACACAGAAGGTTTAATGAGAAAGGCCTTTACGACAGAAAGCCAATGGTACGGGTTTCGCTGACGTCACAACATACAAGGGCTCAGCCGAATTCGTATAGAGAACATCAGAGATGAAGTCAACAACAATAAGCCTGTGTTCTCTTAAGTGACAAGTCGAGATTCAGTTTAATCTCTAATTCGAAACGTATTTCCATCTGAAGAGAGTCAAGAACTCGAAATATTTCATCCTCCATTAGGGAATATGCCCGTTTGGGCGTTCAAATCTGACAGTATGAGGATGCAGAATGATCAATACAATACGCAGTTGCAGGTCTTCGATAAAGAGTCTGTGTCTGGACAGAGATATCGAGATGAAGTCTTTGAACCCTGCGAAAGGTTTTTATAAGGTTCATGTTAATCTGGCTTTCTTTTTATGGGCGAAAACGCAATGGATTGTGCCAACACATGACGTTTCTCTCCTGAACAACGGGGCTAGATCACATTACATCCTAAACGAACACTAGAATATCCATGCCTGCAGGTAGGATTCGAACCCACAACCTTGCGGCAGAGGACACGCTTTCATTATACCTCTTAGCTACACGTGTGGGAAAATGAATTACTAGTATTTCATAGAAGCTGACATGACTATGTTCATATGTCTGCTTCTCTCCATCAAGGAAATATAACTTTGTATTTAGTGTCAAGTGCAATTCATGCGTTGGACGCACCGGGAAAGTTTGCAATTTTTACACGCAAGGGATAAATTTACACATAACTTTTCGAGGTTAAAATTGCACATACATATTCCGACAAAAAATTCACTTCATCAGCTTGAAACTGATGAAATTTTCAAGAATTAGATAACTTTTAGAAATAACAAATACTTGATTTTTATTTTTGTTCCTGACAATTATTTTTTTGTACTTTAAAACTTTAAAGACTATATCTATTATTCTAGCAACGACTCCCAGTGAGACTGTCTGAATATTTAAAAATTATTACCGCTAAATCCCTTCCTAGAGGCCTGAATCGAAACGTAGATAATTCAACTCAATCTTTTACTATCGGTACGTAGCTAATTGAGTAAAAGGACTATAAGAACATTAACGTTTAGCGAGACATTACGTAAATACTTTGCTCTCAAAAGAAAATGAGATACCCCCAAAATTAAAGGTCCATGTCATTTAAAAGGGCACGCGTTGCAAAATGAATATTCACCATACCAATATCAATATGAAATGAATAAAATGAATGTGAACAATATATGAAGAGCGCTTTCATAACCCTTTCGCTGTAAACCGTTTATAATAGTTATTTCGTAAATTTAATAGCAAATTTACAAATTAAAGTTTACTGTAGCACTGGGGGTGAGGCATGAGATTGATATACCATTATATTTTAGTCCTTAAACGGGATCGCCATAGACATAAACAAATTTTTAACGTCCTGATATAATTTTATACGAAGTCCAGTGATAAAAGTCCAAATTGTTTACACCGTAACACTACAGTAGTGACCAAAATTGAGGAAACCTTTTGGAAAAAGCGTGTTTTTGAGGTTTGATGGCTCATAACACCACTTTTTTTTTACCAATACCATAAAATTATATATAAATGGAAAGATAATTTAACCAAGATTATACTGCAATAACATTTATGAATTATATTTTAATAGAACAGCATTTATAAAGAAGAAAAGTGAAATACATAGAAAAATGAGATATACAAAATTTCTCACCATGTCAGTTAATACTTAGTTGCGTAACATTTAGCCTTAATTACGGCCTTACAGCGCTTTCCCATGGAGTGAATTAAGTTTTTTTAATTCTGCAGTTGTTATAATGTGAAACAAAAATTAAATTATTGCTTCTGTTAATTGGGTTTTATTGCTGGGTTGCTTCTGATTAACAAGTTTCTTTAGACGGCTCCATAAATTTTCAATGGAGTTAAGGTCTAGGCTATTCCCAGGCCATTCCAGCAGTTGAATATGTTGCTCTTGAAGCCGTTTTTTGCACTCACGAGCAACATGGCATGGAGCTGAATCCTGTTGAAATGTAAATGCTTCATTATCTTGGAAAAGATCAAATGCAGAAGTCTGCAGTTTGAGCTCAAGTATTTCATTTATTTATCTTTGAGCATTTATATTCTCATTGATCACGAAATTCTGTCCACACCTCTTGATATCGTACAACCCCAGATTATAACACTAACTGGGTTTTTCACGGTAGGTGTAATGCAATCAAGATGCAAATCTTCTCCGATTCTTCTCCTTACGTATTTTACGCCATCACTACCAAACAGGGAGATGTTGGTCTTGTCACTCCAAATTACAGTGTCCCATTGTTCCGTTGTCCATTTAGCATGCGTTGTAGCCCAGTTTAATCTTTTCAACCTTTATTTGAGAGATATAAATGGCTTTTTTCGTGGAATCCTAGTATTTAGATCAAATCCATGCAGTCTGCGCCGAACAGTCCTTGCACTCAACTTCACATTGCATTGCGTCATTTCACCTTGAATACACCGAGATGGTTTTTCTCTGTCACCTAGGCACAATCTCTTAATTTTTCTGTCATCACTTGCTGTTGTGCACTTGTTCCTGCCTTTACCAGTCTGGTTTTGTAGTGAATGAGTCTCCTTATACCTTTTCAAAAATTTTGAAATGCCACCTTTGATTAAGTTGCCCCCCCCCTCCAATATTTCTTCTAATGCCTTAATAACTGTAGCTTTGTTCATTTAATAGTATTATTTTATATGGCTTTCTATGTGACCAGTCAACTCCTTGCGCCATTTCTTTAATTTTATTGCATTTTACAAGTTCGCTAAATCAAAGAACACAAAGAAAAACCAACCAACTTGATAGCAATCACATAACACACTGATAAATATTCTGCGACCTGTTGGTTCATTGTCAAAACAAGATGACACCTGATTGGTTCTCTAAACACTCATGCTCATTGGCTACATTCAAATGAAGGAAAGCTACTTCATATAAACCTAAGCTAGTTCTGCTTCTTTTTTCTGGTTATTTGGCTATAACTTTTGATAGAATACAGATAATTGAACAAATGTTATTGTATTACAATCTTGATTAAATAATTTTTCCATTAATATATAATTTTATGGTATTGGTACAAGAAAAAGTGGTGTTATGAGCCATCGCACCTCAAAAATGCACTTTTTCCAAAAGGTTTCCATAATTTTGCCTATATTTGCCTGTACTGTATATACATGTGAATACATGCAGTCTGAAAATTTGGTTAGTAATATATGACTTTATAATAAAATTGATATTGGGCAAAAGTATATCATAAGAAATACAAATACGATTCATATATAAATTTTAGCTAATATTTAGATTAAAACGAGATTTTTTAATTCTTTATTTTAATTTTTATAAGGTTTTTCTGGAGTCTACTTTCCTATAGAATTTTGCTCTATGTTTCGAACTACGTATTAGGTTTACTTTAATATATTTACCATGACTATTTGTTTTTATGCAGGATCTACGCTCTCACGAAAAAGGTACACCCTAGAAAGATATCTTTTGCAAAGTTCTGTAGAACTTTTTACATATATCCTCCCTTTAGTAGTGTTGGGATTGATCGTTATTAAGTCTAGAGTCCTCTGTCGAAAAGTATCAAAACTTCTCTGTACTTTTAAAAATGGATGACCTTAGAAAGTTCGCACTTTGTAGGAAGTTAAAACTACTATTTTGTTCATTGACACAAAATTCCTCAAGTAACCCTTAATGCGTTTAGCACCATTTATTGGTCTATGAAGTTGTTTACGTTGTCTCTATAGCTCGAACTATAGCATATCCTAAAAACATTTATTTTTCAATAAAACGTTGTACTTATTGGTAGAAGGGTATTTTTTTTATTGATACCTATTTTCTATCACCCCCCCTCACCACCATACCGGTCGTGAGAAATGCGATTCGTTCTGTAATGTGTTTGATTTTTGACCACGAATGGTTTATATTAAAATATCTTGGGAAAATATGAAATATTACAGGGCTGCCTATAGAAATTGTGGGTCCCCTACACACATTTATCACAGGCACCCTTCATATTTGATTATTTTTTTTTGCGAATTTTTTTTTGTCTATTGTATTTAAGAACAGGGTTTCCTTCAACCGCCCCAACTCTTTGAGTTTCTAATAAATTTCTCGCCATCTGAAGACGATATTTTCTTTAACTGCCTTTACTCCAAAACTTTGTAACCGAATGAGACAGTTTCTTATGCAGATAAATTTATGTAACTATAAAGTTTTCGGAATATGTATCCTCTCCGTCTACAGTAAGCTCATGTACATTATAAAAAATACAGTTTATAATGAAATTGCGTATAAGATAGGGATCAAGGTTAATTTGAGCAAATATTTTATATAATAAGTCAGTCTATGTGTACCGAGCATAGCGAAAAATTCAAGCTTATGACACATTTGACACAGGTGTACCTCAACTCATGCAACGATGAGCATTGACGGGGTTATTTTAAATTTGAATTAATTTAAAAGTTTGGGGATATTTAAATCTAAAATTTGAAAAATTATTTAAATTAATTAAAATTGAAATTTATTTAAATCAAATGAAATTGAAATTTATTTAAATTAATTGAAATTGAAATTTATTTAAATTTATTTAAATTAAAATTTATGTGCATTAATTTAAATTTGAATTTATTTAAATTAGTTTATTTACATTAAAAATTTTATATTTCGCTGTTTTCAAATAAACGCTTTTGCAAAAATCGAGGCACCATTACAATGGGTGGTATCCAAGAGCCTATTTTAAACATTGCTTAGACGTGAAGTAGGTAAAATATAGGTGTTTTCTAATTTAGTCAATTTCAAAGTTACGATTTAAATTTTAAATTCAAAGTATTCTATACAAAAACCCTTTGACTAGGATAATAAGTTCCAGCATTACGATTATTACCCCAGTTGTATTCAGGTTGATCCTGAATGTGTTGTGTGCGAAAACGTGTTTAGGCATTTTAGGTCGAAATGCGTCCGCAAAGCTACAGAAGGCATGGTCAGACGCTTATTTAGGGAGTTACGTAGGGGCACACACAAACGTTAAGCTTAAAAACACTTTATTTATGTTTTGGGACCTTTAAAACATGTAATATCGTTGATAACCCGATTTCACATTCCCCAAACTTCCCTTATATATGTATTGTAGTTAAAATGGAAAGAAATGTGGTGCTTAAAATGTATTTATTTTAATATTCGCAATATAGTCATTTACAAACTATAATAAGGCTAAATTTTTTCAATAATCCAACGAATAGTCTATTTTCTTATACCTGACTTGTTTATACGCAGAAAAGTTGTATATTTCAAACTCCACAACCCTTGTTTTCATAAAGATTTATTATCTTCTATTACGGTAATGCCATGCACTTACTACAGTTGCCAATATTGCTTTGGAGGGATTTGAGTAACAGTCGCATTATGATAGAAGCTTGATGACGATCCATGGTAAGAAAGTAAACATCCTTTATCATCATTGAACGAAAGTATTTCTGTGTGGCATAAAATAAATGTACACGTTCATGTGCATGAAGTAAAATGCATTTCGTTTATTCGATGTTTCCAAAGATTTTATTTTCAACTGATATTGTGACGACGTATCCTCCAAAATCGCGAATGGATTCTAAGGATACAGGAATGAGTCCAATTTTTTGAATAACTTGAGTTTTTCATTTAAAGCACCATTGGGCGTAAACAGGAAAAATATACCGATGTTAACTCTCTAGCTATTTTATAAGGTATTTAGAAAATTATCAAGTACTATAAAACACACATTAATGGGTCGACTCATTCACACAACAGAAGATATTGTTCACAAAATACTGCCGTATTGCGCAATTCATTTTGACTTGTATATATATACAACGATATTACATCAACAATCTCTGAATGATGCCCTGTTTATGAACCTTCTGTGGTATGTTCTCGAAAATGGGCGTAACTCGATAAATTTGTAATCAATCTTCAAAATTTGAGCAGTTTTCCAAACTCGCCAAATGTTGGTAAGTTGGAGATATTGTCCCCCAAATTTGTCACCAGGGTGAAATAACCCTGACTCTTAGATAATAACAATGATGTTTGTAAATGTCATCTCTCCTCGGGGATGGATAATACGTCATGAAATCATTCTGTATATTGATAACAATATATAGGAAGGTAGTTACTGCACCCGTTAGCTTCCTTCAAGGATATATCTATTGGCTAATCCAACTAAACTTAGTAGGGATTTTCTTTAAACGTATTAAAAAGCGATTTTATGAAAGGAATAGTCTGAATTACCACCAGAGAAAATTGGACAGCCCAATGGTTATGGCAGAGAGATTGCATTCGGACGACCCGAGTTCTATTCCGTTTCTGTCCGAACTGTCTCCGTGTTCACTCAGATTATGAGTACGTTAAATATGTGGGATTAGATGTAGTCCCTACTAGTTTGAGTGACACTATCAGTGTCACAGCCGACCAAACAGATACCTCACACCTTCGGGTAGGTTCGGAGGGTCTGGGTTAAAAGAGGGGACATTTGACACTGTAGAGGGTAAAACGAACTAAAAATGCGTGATCTCGAACTGTGAAATTTCAAGGTTATGAAACTAGAAATTTACACCTGAAATGTGATGAAAAATGGTTTTTTTTCGGATTATCTCCTCAGCACTGCCACATAGTTGAAGAAAATCAGTTTCTGTAATGTCATGCTTTTACTATACACACGAATAGCCTAAACAGTCCTTATACGGTCCATATATTCATTTGCATGTTAGAATCTGTCACGTATTCATTTTTTTTTTCATTTACAGTACTCGCAGTCTTAAATGGCCCGTTAGCGAAAATTTTAAAACTAATATTATTGAGGAAAGCACTTCTGCATTCTTTGAGATATGTGTTGTATAATAATTTATCTGTGTCTGTCTATTTGATTCACTTGGCAGTAAATTTAGCGAAATATCGTCAACTTAGTGATTTTGGAAAATGTCGCCAAATAGACGAAAATTTAACGTCCCAGAAAATTGGGGTTAATTTCTTTAATAATATCTGTCGCCTCGTGGAAAATATTAATTAATTTAACATTCTTGATTCAAAATATAGCGTTTTTGACTGGTCGCGTGACGAAAATGTTTGCTACGGGATTGTATGGAGCTTGTGTTTTCTCGGGGATCGTACATGTTCTGTTAGGGATCGTAAAGTAAATATGTTTTGCTGCCAAGGGGGCCATTTAGTAATTATGCTTTGTTGCAGATCTATACAGGGTGTTCCAAAAAGATTGAAACGCGCTTTAATTCTTTATCTGTTGGGGATAAGTGAGCAATGTAAATTGCAAAAATGTTGAAAGTAAGGTAGGAGATAAGACTACATTAAAGAAATAGTCCTGCCATTCATTTTCAAAAAGTTATATATTTTAAATTTTTATACGACCCCCTTAGACAAATTGGGTCAATCAGAAAATTTTTATTTTTAATGCAACAAGATCATTAAAAAAACGCATATATGTAACTTTAAAATTGAGCGAGTTATATATAATTGAAAATTAAACATTGTGAATAGGGATCCTATATCAAATTATAAATGTAAATTTGTGACATATCACAAAAAAGATAAAACTGGATGATAATACATAGGAGACATTTTTGCGAATTCCGCGTAGGCTAACGATGCAATCACGGATTATTAAGTACTTTTCACATTGAGACATGCCATTTTGTATTTGAAAGAATTAAAATAAATAAGTAAACAAATGCAAGTATGTATTAGATTTTGAAATTTAACATAATTTTTCAAAACGAAGAATAGAACTCACAGACGATTTTTCTTCCCTTTAACTCTACAATTTAGCCGTTTCAAATGTTTACACTAAAATAATTTTGAAAAACTGAAGAATGACATGCGACAATTTATTTTTTAATTTACGTATTTATACCCAGTATTATTTCTATTCAATACAACTAAACTTTTTTTAATATTATACCAAAATAAAAAAGATTAGAAATCCTTCAGTGAATCGTCAGCATGTTTAGTTCTGAATTGACGAATTAAGAACACGTAACTGGTTGTGCATTATGGTATTTTTAACAAATAATGAGCTTTTCGAATTAACAGTGATTTATGATCTGAGTAATAAAAATACTGCAGAAACTGCTAGGGATTTTGGACGGCGATATCCATACTTGCCAGAAATTTCCCGTGCATTTGCTTATCGGATGATGAGGAGATTAAGAACTACCGATTTATTTTATCCAAGACCTGGTCCTGGGAGAAATCGTTTGTATACGGAGGACAAAGAAACTGACATCATCGCATATGTTTCTTTCAACCCACGAACAAGCATTCGAAAAGCTTTTTGACACATATTAACGTATTTTTGATCTAAACAATTTCCATCGTCCATTTGTTTATGATCCCTATTTTAACTGATGAAACAGCCTTTCACATGGTACAGAAAAATGGCATATGTCAGATTTTTTTTCCTTTATCATGATTCAGTTGAATTTAAAGACACTGATATGCGGTTTTATTAAGGATCCTGTTGCATTAAAAATAAAAAATTTCTGATTGACCCAATTTGTCTAAGGGGGTCGTATAAAAATTTAAAAAGTGTTACTTTTTGAAAATTAATGGAAGGACTATTTCATTAACTTCAACATTTTTGAAATGTACATAGCACCCCTTATCTCCAACAGGTAAAGAATTAAAGCGCGTTTCATTCTTTTTGGGATACCCTGTATAGGAAAACATATAAATCAAGAGAGATGCGTTGTCCATTTGGGCGTATTCATCAATTTTAAGAGCGCAAGTGGTTCAATTGAGTTAATTGGACCAGAGCTTTATGTATACTTTCATAGGACGAGGTATGTAACATCTAATACTGGTATAGTAGGATTACTAGAATATGCATTCCTACTATATTATGTATAATTAAAATTCTATTATGTATGATTACAATCTTATTATGTATAAATAAAAATGGATTGAATATTCGGATATTTTTTACGCTCATCATCATTTAGATAATTGTTTCCTGAATTTCCGTATATCGGGATTAGTCACTCATACTTCTCCTGAAAACTATCCAATAATGTAAAATATTACACGCATTATCTATTCTTCTAAAAGTGAGTTGTTTATGCGTACAAAAGTTGTCAATAACAAACCTCGTCTCTCCCTCTCTTTCTATAGATTTATTGTCTGCGAGTACGGGAATGTGGTACACTCTCGTAACGGTGTCAGTATTCTGAAGAACATGATAAAAATGTAAAATGCATGTATAATGTAATGCAATTCATAATTCGAAAACCATTTTGTATTCAAAATATTCAAACTTTAAAACAAAGTTTTTTCACTACTATTTAGGTCGTTAAAATACATTTTCATCTTAGCGTTTTCGGACGTATGTCTGCTTTTAATTAGGGGAATATGACGATTTGCAGTACAATTAAGATATACTATATACATACAACCCAACTCCTAACTTAAGTTGCATAATTTCAAGTACGATACTGTCATAGGAATAAACTCGTTACCATTAGGGAAACATTAATTGGGCTATTTTAGCGCGACGTTCCTAAGCGTCTACACACACACACACACACACACATATATATATATATATATATATATATATATATTTCAATTTATTTATGCTAGCTGTGTTGAATGCTTAAGTTTGACCTCAAACTCATATATTGGTCTCGTCTCCCATAATCATGGGTATAGATTTACTTTTAGACTGGTCTATCAAAAAGAGGAAGAGCAGTTTTGTGATGCGGTCAATATCGTTTCAACGAGTCAATGGGTTTATACTTTTTGAACATCTCTAAACACTAAGCAGATATTTTATTGTTTAATTAATATGCTGTCAATATATCTTCTTCTGTTGAATCCTCTGAATTGGCATAAAAAGCACTTGTATAATGCAAAAAAGAGTCAGGTGATCTGAATGACTTCGTTTTATGAAAACCAAATAACTGTTTTCAGGAACAAATCATGCTACTTTGGAGAGCAGGTATCCGATTCAGTGTGTAAACACATTTTAGAAAAAGCTTATATAACAAAATGGGATGTTTGTCTTTCTATGTCTGTTCGTGTGCGTGCGTGCGTGCGTGCGTGTGTGTGCGCGTGAGATTCATTTTTTAAATCAGATTGCTTTGTTTAGTTATTTTATGCTTAAGCACTGTTTTGAGCGATATTTTTACACAACCGCGCCTTAATGATCGGAAATATCATCACAGAGGTTCATTTTTGACATCATCCGAAAAATTACAAAAAAATGTTCTCTCTAACAATCTTAGAATTTTCTACGGAATAGTTTTGTTGTTTACTATTTATATCTATATTTATAGTTTAGAAGATATTTCCTAAGTGAAAAATCGCTGGGACAAAAACTTTCTGTTATTGTGTTGTTACGTATGGAAATCAATCCATCATTTAACTGACATCTCACAGTGATACGAAGGTAAAAATACAAAACAGAGAAAACTAACTAAGCACAAAACAAGAATATTACAAATGAAACAAACACAAAGATCAATGAGAAGAGATCGGCACATTTCATAAAAGTTCTAGCTTCCAAAAATAGTCTGCAAACACCACCTTGCTGCTGGGAATCTTTATCTAAACCCTGGCACACTGCAAGCTGACTTGAGTTCATAACATCAACACTACAAATGGGGCACACATTCGTTGGGTGAATCCCTATCTTATTAAGGTGTTCGGCAATCACGACCGTTTTTAATCTAAATTTGGCCACTGCCTCCCTGCGAGGTGGGTTGCTAAATGCCTTCCAGCTATCTTGGTAAATCTCCCAAACCTTGCCTTTTGATTTAACTGTCAGGTCAATTTTACAATTCGTCATAATTTTACTCTAAACTAGTTTTTGCATGACTTTGGTGGAACTGGTTTGGGCCAAGATAAACTAGTGCACCCTTTTTAAAACTTTCTTATTGTTAAAAAAATAGTTTTTATATTAGCATATTGATTTTTTTTTATTTTTCTCAACGATACACTATGTCCGACGAAACAAATATAAATTGTTTATATTTTTATTTATTAGTTTAAGACATATATGCTAGCAACGTGTTTGCATTTCTCGTAACGATTTCGTAACGATTTTTTGATCGATACTCCGATCATATATCACGTAAAAAACAAAAAAGTTGCAAGTATAGAGTTAAAATTTGCGTATTACAACAATATGAATGTATGAATTGAAAACATCCGACACATAAGCATTTTAATCAACATAAATAAAACATTTAAATCAGAAAATGAACAGTAAATTTTAACTATTTTATTTATTTACATGTGTACCGCTAAATTCTTACCCATATCTCTTTGCGTATATATCCGCAAAAACCAGCCAATTTTCCTCTGCTTGGTGACATTAATTCTAAATTAACGTGGTTCTGGAAAACAAACGAATCTGATGTAGGCAGTACATGACTTTCCTTACATAATGCAATGGATTTACTACTTTTACAGTCAAAAAGTAGGTTATTCTTATAGTAGTTACTTATATTATTTCCAAGATATTGAATTTTCGTCAAATAGTCGTCATTTCCATTTATTTATCTCATTTTTATCCATTTGGCGAGATTTTAGTTAATTTGGCAATATTTAAAAGTCACCAAGTTGGCGACATTCCGCCAGCCAAGTCACTAAAATCTCGCCAAGCGTTATAGACGGAGAAATAGGTTATTCTTATAGCAGATAAATAACTATTCAAGTTCAAATACAAAAGTATTACTCAAAGTATTTTTCTCATGAATGGAACTAGCTAGATCCACGAGAATGATATCACCCAATTTATCGCATGATATTACATAAGAAAAGTGAACATGTTTCTCAACAGTTAATATTTTTTTAATTTAAGGAATTATTTGATAAATTTATTTGAAAATTGTGCAATATCTCGAGAACGGTTCATTCTAGAGTTCTAAAATTTATGTAAATCGTTTTCTAAGAAAACATTACTTAGATATGTCTATTTGCGTAACTTTATTAAAGGTTTTGACTTTTGATGATTTTTTTTTTCTAAATTTCACGCGAAAATTTAGGGGGGTTCTGAACATTCGATTGTGCTTCTAGTATTCACGTATTGTAATTTATGTATCAAATTTCATTCGAATCTATCCATTCGTTCGTGAGATATCGTCTCCATAGACTCATTGACAAACACACTTTCACACACACACACACACACACACACACAGACATACATCATAGGTCGGAGGGTCTGGGTCTCAACAACAACAACACACAGACAACACCTCAAATAGGTTCGATTCATGATTAGGGATGCATGAAACGTGCTCCCCGCCGATAACTCGAATTCGAATTTTCGAACCCATCACAATTCTTTCCTTATACATTATACGATGTATAAAAGGCAAATAAAAAGCTTGGGAAATTATTATTGATGCTCGAAAAACACTAGAACTGACTATACAGAACGATAGCATTTTATCAGTTTAATTTCGTTTATTTGATAATTAGTTATTGTTGGTAACTCATTAAATGAACTTACAATTATTACTCAATCTCTCATGGGACTAATAGTGACAAATTATGTAAATAGTGTAGTAGTAATGAAGTGTAATGACACACAACCATCCATTAATGTTTCTGTCCGACTAGCAACGATGTTATACCGAGGTTTTGACTATTTTCAGAGTTATTTACCGTCATAAATGTTTTATTGTACATAGAAAAATGTTATTTAAATGTCTTAGCTCTTGACCTTTTATCACACTATATATGTACTATTTAATCAGGAAGCGCACAAATTACAACTTCCAGCCATTTTCTTGCACATCTATTTTATTTCCATATTATTACGAAAATGAAACATGCCCTCACTTGAGTCTCTTTTGAGAACTAAGGGCAGAAAACGCCTTTACAAGTAAGGTTCCTCTATATACAAGCTGACTCGTCAAACATATTGAAGCCCACCCAGGCCGAAAACGTAATCCATTAACATTAGCTCTATTCGTATTTTCACTTTAGGAAGTACTATTGAAATAATTTTTGGTGGGTGTTCTGCACCGAACTACTCTAAACATACTAGAAAAAGGTTTAGGTAATTTCGCTTTCCCATAAATGAAGAGGGAATAAAAAGAATGGCTTATAAATTCGGCAGAATCATTGAATACCCGGTACAAGAGCATACTTGTGAATCTAAATTTTACAATATTGTAATTGAAACTTTTAATTTTGTAAAGAGTATTTATTTTAAACACTCAATTTATAATTTCGGTAACTGTAGTATGTATTATTATTGACTTTTATTTGTTAGTCTTATCTAAGTAAACATGGTTTGTAGTCCTGAATATATTATTCTCTTTTCCAAATTTAAAAGTATAATTGCTTCAAATTATATATATATATATTAAAGATTTATTCATCTTACACCAATATCTTTCAAGTTTTATACACTTTATAATGAATCAAAAAACTGCTGAATCCTACTGTTAACAAACTGTCGCCAAGTGGAAATCTTACCATGTTATAATTATTATGTAAACATAAGCTAAAATGGTAAATAAATCGAAATGCATTTATCATAAAAGATAATGACTGATCAAATCGGATGTTTTTACTAAAAACTGATAGAAATTATGTCTGAATGACTCGAATTTACTTTGGGATGGCATTGACATTTTCATCGCCAAGACGATGATTGGCGCCAATCATTTGATGTAAACATTGCCGTTATGTTTAAAGGATCCAGTTTATAGGATTTATTCAATATTATCTTTTAAAGTACTTCAATTCTTTTGTACTAGGCATAAAAATATATCGTTTACAATACAGATTTATATAATTTATTATTGTTATTGAGATTTTAAATGCTCTATTTATCTAATCTATACAATCACAGGTTTATAACAAAATTGCCTCTCTTTAAAATGTTAGTATCTTTAAAATTAAATACACACTTTTACTTTAAACTGCCCCCCCCCCTCCGGTAATTCATCATACACTACTATGTATCATCATAAATACATGTTTCAAAAACAACTTTTCATTATTTAGTACAGATATTTCAAACAATTCTTTCTGAGCTCATCATAAAACCATATTTTATTCCATACTAGCAGCATACCCGTTCTTCGTACGGAGTATATAATATAAAGAAATTTATAATTCGCAATCATGCGCAAATTATGTTAAAATATTAAATTTATTGCTCTTAAAGAGAAGTTTAAGAATATCTGTTCTCACTATGCAAAATTATATTCACGGGCAGATCTGAAGAATAAAACATCCTGGCCCCTTTTCTAAGTAAATTTACAAAAAAAAAAGGAATTGAATCAATATATGCAACCCCGTACTACTTATATTGTCGCAGATTAGAAAATATGTCAGTGTGTGAAGCTTACCCGTATTGCAATATGAGTCTCAAAAATATTTGCCAAATTAAAAAAGATGACTAAATAAATTGAAAGTATCAAAAATCCCCGTAATCTTAATACCAGAAGGTCGTAATTGATTCCAATACATGCCAATATATATCAAAATATATATATATGCCAATATACCTGTACTACTTATATTCTCGTAGATTAGAAGATATACCCATGCATTTGTAGAAGATTACTCGTACAACGTACTATATATGAGTTTCAACAATTTTCGTCATAATAAAACAATTCCATAATAATTTGAAAATATCAATAATCCCTGAATCAACAGTCCCCGAAAATACCAATAATAATGATGTTTAAATCTGAAGACCGTAATTGATATTATCCAGTCAAAAATGCAATGTCAATGAAATTTATTTTATATACATATTTTTATTATTCAAATCGGAAAAGATTTAATAAAAATCGTATGCCGCATAACATATTGGGTCCGTTGCTAAGCGACATGATATCATTTGCTTCAAATAAATTGATAGAAATCATATCATCTGAATAATGCAATCTCCATGGAAGGTTTGGCGACATTTTCGTCAATTTAGCGATAACTTAAAAAATCGCCAAATTTATCGCCAAGTGGGACTGTAGAACTGATAGTCCCATTTTACGACAAATTGACGAAACATCATCATAATACTATCCCCTAACAAAACACAATTAATTTCATTTATTAAGCGCGATTTTATCAATTTCATGATATTTTTGTGGATTTAGAAATATTTTTACCAATTTGGTGATATTAAAAAAATTCCTTAAATGTGTTACTAAGTAGGATAGATGGACAGACCGACAAATGCTACAGAAGCATCATTTCAGTACTCTATTCCAAAAAACAAATTTAATTTCATTGATTTGGGCCATTTTTATCAATTTGGAGACATTTCCACTAATTTGATAAAGTTTAAGAAAAGTTACCAAGTTATTAAGAGATATTCCGCTAAATTCGTAGCTCTGAATTTGCAGATCTGAAGAATAAAATATCCTGATCCCGTTTGTATATACTAAATGAAAACACTAAAATTGTATTAGAAGATACATACACCCGTTCTACTCTTTTTCTGCTTCAACAGTCGGCTATATGAATTTATTGGGTAAACACAATATATATATGAGTTTATTAGCTAAACACAATATATGAGTTTATTAGCTAAACACTATATATGAGCTTGAAAACTCTTTGCTTAAATAAATGAAAGTGATGTACGCAGTCCGCAATATATATAATTAAAATAACAATCAAACCGTTCATTTATAAAATATATTTTTACATCCATTTATTTATTATACAAATAGAAAAAATAATAATAAATATTACCAACACATTTAATTTCATTCCATTGCCGAACAACATGATATAAGATAGAATCTTCCTCATAAAATGCGAAATTAAATAGCCATTTTGATTTCTTTATACTTTTCATCGTTGAGTAAAAATTTGTGAAAGATGAACCATGGAGGTAGATTTTTCATTTAAATTCATGTTTCAAACAATTCATGCTTTCCTAAAGTGACTAATTAATGCAAAAATCCTGCACCAAACTTGGAATTAAAGTTTTATTTCATTTTGGCGTTTTAAACAAACGATTTTCATCCTTTCCGTTTGGATAAACCACGGAGTTGGAGAGTAGATCTCCTAAGAAAAAGTTCCGTTTTACATTAATATCTCGACAACCCCTGGTCTTAGAAACTCGAAACTTGGACAAAATTTATGGGGGGCTATTTCAAGGCTATCCACAAAATTTCATTAAATTCGGTTCAGCCGTTTTCCCGTGATGATGAGACAAACGAAAATTTCGTTTTTTACTAATATCTCGAGAACCACTGGTCGTAAAAAGTCAAATTACGGACTAAATTTTAAGTGGGGCTATTTCTAGGCTACCCACAAAATTTCATCAAATTCGGTTCAGCCGTTGTCCCGTGATGATGGGACAAACAGACAGACAGACAGACAGACAGACAGATTTTCATTTTTATTTATATAGATAATGTTAGAACTGTAACAGATGTAAAATAGAAATATACATCAAAGTACTTCACAAATTTTAATAAGACAAGACCTTGGAAAAAAAAATAATAATAATAATAAATATCCATCTATTTGTTAATCTGCTTAAAGAATGAGAATCATATTTTTGGTTCTTGTTAATAAGTGTCGGTCGTGTAATTACAAATATTACTCCAATCTAATTCATATTTATAAAAATATAACTCAATTGTAAATTTGTTAGCATTATCAAATACCTGTAAAAATCAATATTTGGAGCACGTGTTAAAACGCCCAAATATGGTAGCCCATGTATTTGTAGAAACATTATTGGGCTTCAATAGGTTTGATAAGTCAGCCTGTAGTATAGAAGCTCTGTTTACAGACAGCCATTCCTATGGTGCGAGTTTAAGTTTAACATTTCAGGAGCGTGGGTTCGGGGTTGCCGGTATTTCGAATCTTCGAGTGCTTTTTCGATATAACGAATATTCTACGAGAACGAATATTCCTCTGGAAGTTTCTACAGAGAGTATATGTGATCATTCAGTTGGAGGGCTGGCGTGATGTGAACTGCATTGAATTGTGAGATGCGTCAATGTTTGGAGAATGGTTGCGGTTGTTCTGTGAAATGAGTGGATCGTTAAATGTATGTTTTACTGTAGTTGTTTACTGATATTGGAAGACAGTTATCGAGCTATTTGCCGTATATTGTTCCTATTTACGTTGTTCTTGTGAATAAACGTGTTAATTATACAGAAATTTGGACTCATTCTTGTATCCTGAGCGTACACCCACGATTACAGAAGATATGTCGTAATAATATTGCATGGCATTTCTAAATAGGAATCTGTAAAATTTCGCTGTATGGCATTCGACATTAACAGGGTTTCAGAAACATTTTTCTCTTTTCCGGCGGCGGCCGTCCCCTTTTAGACTCCTACCATTCTTCGCAGTTTAACAGGATCTATTTAGGATTGGATTTTCGAACCTCCACGTCACACTTTTTGAGCAATCTCATTTGTTGACAGATCTGTGTTGGATATTTTCTGCAAAAGTTTTACCCCCTTCTTCGTTGCATGCGGGGCATTTTCGGGTATGCCCCTAATAAGTTTTGGAGACCTCGACTTGCCTTCGTTACTCGGTGTTAAAAAAGTATTTACGTTTATGATTGCTACTCAGCTGCGTATCAGATTCATGGCGTTTTGTAAATAAATATTTTTTAAGTTCCTTCTTGAGTATTCATGACTACACACTTACAATTAGTGCCGTCTTTATAACATCCACCAATTTGTTCACACTAGTTCAAATTTCCAATACAAACTTTCATCCTCCATCTAGCACCCTGAATGTGACATCAAGGCGACATTTTAGAATCATCTTTCAAATCCTGCTTCTTTCTGTTCAACAATATTGCAATATTAATGTCCCTTAGTGAGACCTGTCATTCCAACAATATACATTGGCCAGAAAATCCAATATCTGTCTATAAACGCCGCACTTTAAACAAGTTTGAAGGAGAAAGTGCCACTAATTACTGCTCTTTCTAATTAAAGACTCTAGACACAGTGATTAAAGTTTAAAGGAGGACTTTTCTTTCAAGGGCGAATGATATTAGCATTGTACTGATAATATATGAATGGAATAGGTGCTATGTCTTGTGATTAGAATTTTAACATTCATATTAACTTATAATTTTTACGAATATTTCTGGTAACTATTTAAAATAATTGCATTATTAAAATTAATTGTACATTTATGTACACCAATGTGTAATTTATGTACATAATTAAGTGCAAAGTATAAGTTAATTTGAAGTAGTTTTGCATGTTGTCATCAAGAATCGCGCCGAATTTTAATGCACAACTCTAAAAGTATTCCGTCGATGACCTCGTTATTTCTTGTATTTAATTGAATTCGAAGTATGAGTAGAGCTTTCCTGCCATCCACTCAAATGCGTTTTTGTTACTAACGTTGTTTCTCAGCGACTACTCAACTGATTTTCAAGAAATTTAAAACATTTTTAAAATTTGCCAAGTTACAGGTCATGGTGTCCAATTTAGAATTTTGACTTTTGAACTGAGATAGTTGAGGTCAAAGGTCACCATGGGGAAAACTATTTTTGAAACTTTCAAGAACTATGTCTAGAAATAGACCATTGCTCCCATTAAATGTTTTATTGAGAGAAACACACCGCACACAGTTTGCACCTAATTAAAATGATTTTAAATTATCACGTGACACTTGGTAGAGCTGTTTATTTAATATTAATTTTGATTACAAACACTTTGGGTCACCAGGTTATGTCCAGCAATGCTAATTATTGAAGGGCAATCGTTTATTAAAACCACGGAGCTTAGATTGCTGTAGAACTTATAATGAAATAATTAAATTTCAGTGTTTTTAAATTTTATTTTATTCTTGCCTCAACGTTCGCCGATTGTGATTATATATTTATTAAAATTAATATTCCTTTTGTTTCCTCTCATGTAATGCGTTAAGCTCTGTTATATATAAAGATGTAAGAAAAGCCGTTTTCTATGTCTCTCTGCAAAGGTTGGAAACATATGTAGCGACTATATGGAAAATTTTGCCACATTAGTCAAAAAGACCACCAGATTTACGAAAATGTAGCCAAGTTCAGAAGATTTCAATATCTTGGAAAATTAAACTGACTCGGGACAATGCAATAACTGGCGTATATCATTATCTTAATCATACTGTCAGTCAACGAAATACTATTCTATAAAGAACATTTATATAATTAATTTGAATTCAGTGATTATGGCAGGATGATCGCACACGGTTGACCTAAGTTCGATCCTTGACGACTCTTGAGAATTATCCTTGTATCTGCTCGGAGTATGGGCACGATAAATCTGTAGGTCCGAATTATCCATCTGCACTGCGTTCCGGTTTGAATTGCGTGTGTAAATGGTGCGATGTGATTCATATTCTCACATACTATGTACTGTGGTAACGTAGTTTAAGGCAAAATGACTCCATTTTTAGTCGCTTTAAGGCAAATGATTTAAGGCAATCAAGGTCCTGGACATTGAAAAAAATATTATTGTGTACGCTTTGCTGCTGCTCTTTAGTTTAGGAGTCCCTCGACTCAGCCTAGTATGATTTCGTCGTTAAAAAACTAATGCCATCCCATCAGATAGGGAAATGTATGTTCTGATCACATCATTATATTCATTACGGGGAGGTTAAATGTCGTTTACACTTTCATCTTCTGAATAATCAGGACTACTCTTCATCTGTATTCATTACGATTGTAAAAATGTGAGAATCCTCTAACCCTATTGGTTTTAAACGCGATCCAATGTCTGAGAAAATAGAGTAGAATTTCACACTCTAGATATTTAAAATCCATTCTCCAACAGACAACTGTTTAGCGTCAACAACAAAGGGCGTAATGAAAATATATGGGGCGTCGAGGGCCAACCCTTATTGACATCTCCCCTCTCCGGAAATGAGATGACTGGGACTAGTCATCATTTTACCGGGATGGGTGCTGTCACCACACCCTGCTCTAAGTGCATTACCGGGATGGGTGCCGGGAGGTCGGGTTCGAAGGTTTTCATCCAATTTGGCTTTTTTTTCCTTTTCTATTTGCGTGAACGGGAAAATCCATAAATTTAAGAAATATCTTGAGCTTGGATCGCCATCCAGCACTATCTCTCATAGTCGAATTCATTATTTCTTTGGAAGTGTCAAACACTAAAAACAAAATGAAAAGTCTGTTTTTCGTTCTGAAACAGTGAAAAATCGAAAACAATAAATATAACTAGAGTAATCGTTATTTTGCGATATTTTTCGTGAATTTTAGGGGCTGTTATGAAATTTTGAGTATATCAAATATATTCGCGAATTTCCGACTTTCTTTTATTTTGCGAACATTAAATGCATTAGACTTTAAATGTTCTTAGATGATGAAGATTTGTTTGTTTTCGGAAATATTCTTGTGTTCGAAGATGAGGATCAACGAAAATGTACATAATTTTAAGTTGGTATATTGCATGATTTTGTTCGAAAATAAAGAACAAAGCTAAAAAAAATATGTCCATATCATGAGTGAAGAATTTATACGTAATTTTAAGCAGAAAAAATGATTTATTATTATCAATTTTTTAATATTATCACTTTCTCCGTTAACTGTTCAAAAACGAATATGTCCCTGGAATGTAATTTTCATCAAACTAGGCAGACTGTCTTATTTTAAATGATAAAGACAAAAATCACACTGATCAATTTTTACGAGATCAATTTTTAAGGAAAATTTCAGATGAGTTCAGAAAAATCATATATTAATGCTTCCACATAATATCTACATTTGTTAATCTGAACGGAAATACATGCGTTGGGCGCCTCAGAATTTTAGAGCGTAAAATAAATGCTCCTAGATCAGGAGTAAAAAGTCATTTACAGTTCTTAATGACACTATTATACAGCTCCGTTGACACATCCGCGGCTGATAACGTCGTAAATTTAGTTAATGTCGCGACTTTAACTTGATTGAACCGTAAATCCGAAAATATATCACCATTCTAGACACAAGTGCATAAAAGCCAGTCCAGCTGTGACCGACATTTTGTGTCGAACTGCCAATTTGACGGTTTTCTGTGGATATCACTGAGCAACTAGCTCGTCTGAACGCTCAGCTAGTGTTGTTGTTGTTGAGACCCAGACCGTTCGACCTACCAGAAAGGTGTAAGGTAACTGTTTGGACGGCCGGGAAGAGCCACCCAATTTAGACCGGGACCCAATGGGGGCGGCATTCACAGGGACCGTACCCTCTTTCCCCTGCCACTAACTTTCGGAAGCACTTACGCACCCACATGTTTAACGTGATCGTACTCCTCGTGAACACCGCAGCAGTTTTGGCAGCGGCGGGAATCGAACCCCTAGCCTACCGAGTGCAATTCCCGCGCGCTAACTACTGTGGGCTACGGCGCCCCGCTCAGCTAGTGTGAGGTTTCGACGATAATATTTTTAATTTTAAGGCAAATATTAAGAATTGAAACGGACTTCTCTTCGTCTTCCTTTATCGTCTAGTACGTTATTTTTCAACCTGAAATCAAAAGATTTTATGCAGTTTTCATTGTATATATGTTGATATGAATAAAAGCGTGTAAATAAACATTTCTGAGACTATATTGTCGCATTTCTCAGCAATAGTTTGATATTTATGTAAAATATAAGCATTAATATATTCATTTGTATGTTTCACAAAAGTAAAAATAAATAATTTCAATAATACAATTTTGATTTTCTTGAAATTTGATTGATACTTATTGGAATTCTTAACTTTTAATCTAATTCGAATTAGTCTTACAGTCCCGGGAGTTCCGCTACACCCTTGTAATAAATTTCGGAGAGTAATAGTATAAGTTTCAATTTCATGCTACAGATCTTTGTAAAAAAAATGTTTTTATACGGTTGTTCTTTATAAAATTTAGTAATAAAATTGTAGCTGAGGAAATGTAAACAACAGATATAATTAAAATTATCTTTAATTTACAAAACTATTTACAAATTTACATGTTTGACGTTTCAGGTCATGATTTTACTTTTGGCTTAGACTGAATATGGAAATGTGAGCTGCGGAAGGATGCGACGAGTAGCTTCAGGTTCTTAGATGAATCTCTAAACCTCATTTAAAAAAAAGTCGCTTTCCTACTCCGTTGCAAGTCCGAAGTATTCGAGCCTTCAGATGCGGCTCGATGATTACGAAATTTTGTCATCCAGCCAAATCGCTCATAAAAATGGCAGATTTAAAGGAAGATTTAAGATTTTTTTAAGTTATACATAAACTCCCTTAGCAGTTCATTAGAAGTACAATTCATTAAAAGTTTTAAATATTTCTCTTTTAGAGGAAGAAAGCCGATACGTGTGTGGGATTCGAAAAAGTGCAAATCCTATCGCCTTGAAAGATTATCAGACTTATAGCTGTGGGTGTCAACGTCATCCACCACTTACCCCGTCAGACAGACTTATATATAGGTAAAATTCACGGCGTTTCTGGAAACTATTTGTAAAGAACCTTTCTACCCTAAATGGGAATCAAGACACGGATCTTTGTATTGACCAGCCAACGCTCTACCATCCAGCTACTGGGATGGAATTGCAAGTTCTTATTGTCTACGTGGCCACTGCATTCTCCACGCTCTAATGCCAGATTGGCGTGAAACTGACAATACGACAGACCACTTCCTGCTAATTTTAAATCAAAGTAGCCTCCGGAATCCATTTTTATCCTCCAGGTTAGCTTCCTGCTGGGTCGTTGTCCTCTCGATTTGAAATCGACCCTCCATATCCCAAAGTTCACTGAATACGTATTAGTCATACTAGGGTCACTTTCAGACTGTCAACATCTTTGCAGTAACCTACAGGGTTGATTTTTTTGGACGTCATTGTAAAGTTACGAGCCTTGTTCAGGTTCTAACAGGAAATCGATCTACATGAATCGGTTTACGGGTCTCGAACTATTGGCCAGCCAACGCTCTATCGTTGAGCTGCTGGGATGGAATCGCAAACTCTTATTGTCGAAGTGAACGTTGCTTATTTCATATGACATCTTTATGGCAATTTGTAACCTTGGATGGCACGAAAGTCAGTGAACACTTAACAGGGTCTGTTTAAAAGTGTGCTACAATGGCGTATAGTGGAGACTGGGCCAAGTTGTGGCCCAGGTTAGTGGATGCGGAAAACATTGTGCAATATTACGCATTCGTAAATTTGTATCTTTGGAGAAAACTATTTAATTGCAGATTGAGTACTTTCTTCCTTTCAACCTAGACTGTTCAAAGTACCCGAAGATGTAAGGCTTTTGCTTGGACAGAAGGGATAGTGCCACCCAATTTAGACCGAAACCCAGTGGAGGAAATAATTCATTACGATTATCATTACGATTACATCTACTACTTCGCTTACCATCAACTGTTTACCACCAACCCACAGATTTAATCTTCTCGTATTCCACCTGAGCACGGGATTAAGCGTACTCCACCAGACCAGAGCTAGACGAATTTAACATGTTGAAATAGGTTTGTAAAGGTACATACAAAAAATACTAAAATTCAAAATGCAAAAGTATTGTCTAGTTCCCACGAGTTGGCAGATGACCTTGGATGAGTCCACTTCGTTAAAGGGAAGAAGGTTGGCAAACAGACAATTTGTGCATTACAGGGAAAGGGTTGCTGAACGCAGAAACTTTTCTGGCGATTGCGTTTGTCGTCAGTATTTTGTCAATAATTTGGAATTTAGCATTGTTGGAATGCTTGACAAGCATTGCGCTTGCGAATAAAAATTTGTCTAACTTCCGTTCCAACTTTTAGCGTCTGTTTATTTAGTTAATCAGAAACTGATATTGGTGAACCGTGCTTTTGTCGACAAAATGTCTGTAAAAGGAAAAGTAAATCATTCCATGGAACTAAGTGCTAGGAAGTACTGTGTCGATGAACTTTTAAAGGATATAGGCCATGATGTGCCACAAATACCCCCTTATCGTTACAATTTAAATGTAATTGAAATGCCTTGGGCTTCCATTAGGAGGTATGTGCGAGTGAATGAAACATCTAACATCAATGAAACATCTAACTTCTGAAGGCATTGCCAATATTACAAAGGAGGAGTGGAATATATATTGTGAGCACGTAGTAAAAGTTGAAAATAAATATTGGGAAATTTTCAATTTAGTGGAAGAAACCATAAAAGAAATCAGTTTTGTAGTAGGTGCCGACTCCTCTTCAGAACATGACTCAGAATCAACTGAAAGTGTAGAATCAGATTTCGAGAATGGCGACAGTGATACAATTTTTTAAATATTTTATATATTTTTATATATGAAATATATATATTTTACATTAGTTTATAATATGAAGATAAGTAAATATATATATTAAATATAAATATTTTATGTATTTTTTAAATGTTTTATATATTTTTATAATTTCCCAAATTTTGTATCTCGGGTGGGGGGAGGTGTGATAGATACCTTAAATCACATGGTATGAGATTACATGGCATTCCTTAGATTACATGGCATGAGATTCCTAAGATTACATAGCCATGCATCTAAGCATGTCCAAGCTCTAATGCAGAACTGTCCAAACAGTGGCATACAAACAAGGATAATGGTTAGATAACATATTTAAAATTAATTAAATTACTAAAATTTACTTTAAAATGAACAAATATTAATACTTTATGAAATATGTAACTGTATAAAATGTGAAGCATAGATATTACTGAAATAATTTTCAATGGCAACAAGAGTATTTGAATCGAAAATTTTTCTCTGCATTTGATAGAAGTTAAACAGTGTTATATAAAGTGTAAAATATATAGTGATAAAGATATAAAGATGTGTGTATGTCACGGTATATTTTTCCTTTCTGGAGATGGATCATTAATTCCAGAGTCTTTCTCCAAGTAAATGTCGTACTTCACACGCAATCAACCCATACGTTGTGGGGTGGGGGGAATATCTGCCAAAGGTTTTTAGAATTTTTAAAAATAGCTTTTCAGTCATTTTGCAAAATTTCCCTGTAAAAAAATTTAATTAAAACTGCAATTTCAGTGCCATTTCAAATAATTATTCGTGTTATTTTGTGCATATAAACTCATTTTAATGAATTATGAAAGAAATAAAAAAAATAAATAGGAGTCTGTAGGGAAAGTCATGTTCAGCCTACTTCAGATTTTTTCTTTTTGGAGATGGATATTAATTTACGCGCTTAAAACATGCTGTGCATTTCTCACAAAATAAAAGAGTTTAAGTCCCAAGAAAAGTATTACAACCCGAACTCTTCAATTTTAATATAAAACATTTATGGCCATTATTGTAATAAATAATTGTAATTACTATGAAGAAAACAATTCCACTCAATCCCAACACTTACACTGAATGTAAAGGTCTTTATCGTTTTGCACAAATCATTTTCGTACTGCAGAAATTGTGCATTAATTTGCTCTAAAGACGCCATTTCTGGAAAAATGTTCTTCCTAGGACATTACTACCTATCATTGAATGTAACTAATGGACTCGTCCAAAATGATGTGACCCAAATGCCTTCTAGTTGGTGTCAAATTTTTCTTTTTTCATATATTTCAATTATTATGCATAAATATCAGATACCCTCCACTCCATGACACTAAAGTATGGCACTAGAAATGTTATTGCAGGAATTCTCATTCTTGTCTTAAATTCTAACGCAAACTGTTATATTAAGTAAGTAAAACTTCCTATTCTATAAATACAGCACTCATATAAAGACAAACTCAACACCGCTCGTTCCTCAGAGGTACCCAAAGCAGCTGAATGCTGAATTGTAATTATGCTTCGTTTAATTTATCTTTATTAAATAGTTTCATATTCACTTTTCATAATTCAATCAAAGTTAGTCGAAACTGGAGGGAAGAAAGGAAATCAGAGGATGACAAAATTTCACAAATTCAATTTATCGAAATAAATACTACTAATGTACTTTAAAAGAAAAGAATTCGATTATTTCTATACTGCAAAAATGTGAATTATGGAGCCTTGAGATATCGAAGTTTATTTTCATGCAATATCATTTAGTGATAAAATGTTTCTGACCACTGTCACATGCACTTTTTTCGTATCATATATGTACTGATCTTTTGGCGATAAAAGTGCAATTATCGCCACAGATATCGTATTTTACGAGTTTGGAACTTTTCCTTTTATTACTTGTTTATGTTTATAAACTTATTTGTATGCAGTGTGTTTTTATGAGAGAACTTCTGTATCGTAAAATTATAAATGATTTTTCATCTTAATACATTTTATTCTCTTCGGAATCATATTATGATTTTTAGATATATTTAACAATTTTATTACTTTCCTTATAAATAGTATAATTTATAAGGAAAGTATTGTGACGGGGTCGAAAATTCGCATTCGAGTTTTCGACGGAAGCATCCCTGAACACGAATCAAACTCTTCTGAGATGATGTCTGTGTGTGTGTTGTTGAGACCCAAACCGTCCGACCTACCAGAAAGGTGTAAGGTAACTGTTTGGACGACCGGGAAGTGCCACCCAATTTGGACCGGAACCCAGTGGGGGAGACATCCACAGGGACCGTCTGTATGTGTGTGTGTAAGTGTGTTTGTCTGTGTGTGTGTTTGTATATATATATATATATATATATATATATATATATGCATGTGGGTGTGTGTATGTCATTGAGTCTGTGGAGATGATATCACACGAATGAATGGAGCAATTCAAATGAAATTTGGTACACAATTTACAATCTGTGAATACTGGAAGCCAATTATTTTTAAACGCAATCGAATGTTCAGAACTTCCCTAAACTTTCGAGTGAAGTATTGAAAAAATCATCAAAAAATCAAAACTTTTAAATAAAATCACTCAAATAGTCATTTCTTATGTAATTTTTCATTAGAAAATTATTGACAAATTGTAGAACGCTAACATGAACCTTTTTCGAGATATTGCATATTTTTCAAATAAATGTATGAAAAAATCACGTAAAATAAATAAAAACATTAACTATTGTGAAATATGTTCACTTTTCAAATGTAATGCCATACGATAAATTGGTGACATCATCCTTATGAATCTAGCTCGTTCCATTCATGAGAAAAGATGCTTTGGGTTATACTTTTGTATTTGGACGCCAATAGTGATTTATTGGCTATTATAAGAGTAACTTATTTTTCCGTGCATAATGATTCTCTAGATTTTGACGACGAATTTTGCGGAATGTCGCCTACTTGGCGATTTTTAAATATTGCCAAATTAATGAAAATTTCGCTAAATTGATAAAAAGGGCCCTACATCAATGCCAATGACACAACTAATTGATGAAAATTCAATATATTGGAAAGAACATAAACGTAGATTATAAGAATAACTGATTCGCTTGGCCAGAAATTTAGCGGGACGTCGCCAGCTTGACGACTATTTTAAATGTTGTTAAAGTGACAAACCTGTCGCCAAAATGATAAAAATGTCGCCAAACGGGAGTAATGTTTCGCCATTTTTCTGATTTCTGTCGTATGATGGGCATACTTTCTAATATATAAGAAATGCCCTTCTCTTCGTTTGTCTGTAACACATGGTGATGCATTTGGTGAACTTGGTGAATAATTTAGCAAAGTATCGCCAACTTGGTTATATTTCGCTAATATCGTCAAAATTGCAAAAATAGTAGAAAATTAATGAAAATAACGCATATTGATGAATTAATTAAGAAAATATCTTAATTTATGAACTATATCGCTTATCTAGGATGCTATCCATATTGATAATTGTTTATTTAGAGTGTTTATTGTGCGAAATGTAAGTTAATGTATATTTTGAAATACTTTTACATATTGTCATCCGGAAAAGCGCCAAATGTACAATTTAACGTTAAAAGCAAAGTACCGTGGATCAAAGTTGAAAAAGTGAATTACCAAAGTTGAAAAGTGTTTATGACTTTGTTCATTCTGTCTATCTGGCTGGCTGTCTGTCTGCCCGTTAGCACGATAACTGCCGTAAAAATGATTTAATCAAAAAGAAATTTTAGTATGTTGTTCAGACGGTCTGTAGAACCTATGGGAATATAAATAAATAATATCACCGAATTAGTTTTGAATTGAACCCGGGTTGAAAAAATGAAATACATTGAGCCCTATGGGACCTAATTTTTCAAACATTTTTTAAGCCGAATTAAAATTCGCAAATTGCTTCGAAAATTTGAGGTAATATTCAAATATGTCTATAAAATATATATAAAAAAAATTCAGTGAAATATATTCAGTAGTTCTTTAAATAAAAATTAAAATAATAATTACACCTCTTATATGAAGCGATCACGTGACTCACTTCAAAATGATATATGGCATCCGTCTTGTCTCAAAATCGTGATTTTTTAAGTTCTTTTTAATTCATATTGAGTGTTGTATCCGTCCTAAAACCGCTTTATTTTTGCTTAAATTTTGTGCATCTACATACTGAAACAACACAATTATAATATATTTGAGTTTAAATGATCATCCACATTTAATTATATCTATAATAAAGCCTATTTTTCACTTATGTAAACCGTAAACTGCAAAATAAGTAGAATGAGTTGTATTAGAATTACTGTATTTCTTTAACGCAAAATTATTTAGCTCATGGAGTCTGCATAGAATGAATCATATGAATAAAATATTCATTGATTTTATAGAGAGAAGGACGACCTTTTTCGATGAAGTTTTAAACATTGAGTTTAATTACTTGCAGCTCCATGGTCTTAAGTTTTTAAATAAAATAAATTATTCTAGTACTGTGATGAATGAAATGAATGGAAAAAAAAGTTTATGAATGAAATGCTGCTTTTACAGAGAGAGCCAGGCTTGTTATTTTTTCTATGGCGTCTTTTGAATGGATTTTAGTTGTTTTCGATGAAGTTTTCACATATAATAAATTATTGTAGTATTATGATAATTTTTAAAACATTACCGAGGAATGTATCGCATTTTAGAGATGTTTAAACCAGGCAATTCATATTTCAATGCCGTCATTTTAATGAAGTTTATTTTTTTCGATGAAGGTTTAAGTTTTCAAATATAATAAATTAATGTAGTATTGTGATAAGTTTTAAACTATTACCGAGGAATGTATTACATTTTAGAGATGTTTAAATAAAACTGCATTGAAGTTGGAAAGTGTTTCATTATCAATGCTTTAAGCATAATTGATCTTTCTTTTAGTTCTTCAGTGGATTTAGGAGGTTGTCTATTTCCCAAATATGCGAAACGGTTACATTGTACATTGTGTGTTGCCAATTTCAAGAAATCCATTTTATCTTACATCAACGCAAAAACATTCAAGCTTATTATTTCTCTGCTTAATCATTTTTGCCAAGTAAATACAGCAAAATTTGTAAGATGAGTTGTAATTATCGTAAAGACGTGCATTTTTGACCAGGTTGAAAAATTGTACTGCGCAAGAGCCTGGACATAATCTTCAGAATTTTCGACGACGGGTAAATAAATCACCACATATGTCAAATAATCGCTCAAAAATTGCCGCAATAAAAGCACAATAAATAAAAACTTTATAAATACAGTATGCATATAATAATACATATAATAATAAACTTTTCTACTAGTTTCAAAGGCAAATAATAGTCTTCCTCTTCAGAACCGACAGAATAAGCACGACCGCACTGATTTAAATCAGGTCGGCAACCTGATTTAAGTCGGTGAGTTCGCGCGGCTAGTCATCCTGAAGCAGAATGCTGCTATTTGTCTTTGACACAATAACAGACCAGTTTATTTCTGTATTTACGAAGTTTTTATGTATTGTGTTATAACACATGGTTCTTCCCTTTGGCAGCACATATATATATATATATATTCCGAAATATTTTGAAGTATGTGATAGTCTATGGTCGATATTTGAAAATACTAACTAATTGTTATTAGCCAAAAAGGGCCTTAGGCGAGTACTTTCTCTTTTTGGAAGTGGCCGCGAATATATTAAAAATCAGTTTTCTGAAAGTGGCGCACTCTTTGCTGAACACCTGAACGGAGCATTCCGAAAACCGTATATGAAGTAAATCATAATTTTATTTCGTATTATTAACATACTTATAATAAAAACAATAGTCGAATTTAAATGTCACAAATATGTACATGGTGTCCCCAAAAGATTGAAACCCGCTTGAATTCTTTACGTGTTGGAGATAAGTGGGCAATGTAAACTGCAAAAATGTTGAAAATAAGGTAGGAAAAAAGACCACGTTAATGAAACAGGCCTACAATTCATTTCTAAAAGTTATACTTTTTAAATTTTTATACGACCCCCCTTAGACAGATTTGGTCAATCAGAAAAAAACATTTTATCCAACAATATCATTAAAAAAACGCGCATATCTGTATCTTTAAAATCATCTGAATTACGATAAAGGAAAAAATTCTGACTTATACCACTTTTGCGTATCATGTGAAAGACTGTTTTATCAGTGAAAATAGGAATCATAAACAAATTGACGATGGAAATCATTTAGATCAAAAATACGTTAATATGTGTCGAAATTTTGTATCACAAATGCATTAAATAAAGCATTACACAGACATAGATCATATAAAGCAGTGGTACTCACTACGCGGTTGGCTATCCTATGTATTTTCATCCAGTTCTATCTTTTTTGTGATATGTCACAAATTTATATTTCTAATTTGATATAGGGTCCCCATTCACAATGTTCAATTTTCAATTAAATATAACTCGCTCAATTTTATAGATATAGATATGGGGTTATTTTTAATGATCTTGTTGCATTAAAAATAAAAAATTTCTGGTTGACCCAATTTATCTAAGGGGGCGGTATAAAATTTTCGCAAAAATGTCTCCTATGTATTATCATGCAGTTTTATCTGTTTTGTGATATGTCACCAATTTACTGTTCTAATTTGATATACGGTCCCCATTCACAATGTTCAATTTTCAATTAAATATAACTCGCTCAATTTTAAAGATACATATATGAGGGTTTTTTTAATGATCTTGTTGGGTTAAAAATAAAAACAATTCTGATTGATCAAATGTGCCTAAGGGTCTCGCAAAATTTAAAAATTTTAACTTTTTGGAAATTAATGGGAGGACTAATTCATTAACATAGTCTTGTTTCTTACCTTACTTTCAACATTTTTTCAATTTACATTGCCCACTTATATCCAGCAGGTAAAGAATTAAAGCGTGTTTTAGTCTTTTAGGGACGCTCTATATAACCCCACTGATTCTTCCTTTTGCACTCATTCCTCTTTTGGACTTCGGGTTTGTTAGTTTTCTTGCACTGACGAAGGAGATCCAGCGTATCCTTGAAGCAGCTGCATATTCCGCTATTTGTGCTTATATACTCAAGCTTTACGTACCCCTTGCATAAAATGCATTTTACGTATTTACGTTTAAAATTGAAAATAATTTAAATATTTAGCCATTTGAAATCAGCAGCTTTCATGTTTACATTTCGATGGGGCCATATAATATGCGATCGTTAGCATCTTTTAACCAATGTAACCCAGTTATTGCTGCAACGAATGTAATGTGTCAGTCAAAGCGCAAATTCCTGATCTGTCACCAGCAGTGCATAATGCAGCTGTGTAAGCCGATGGAGTTGGGGGTAACCTACCTATATTCGGTCATCGACTTGATGGGTACTGCAAGCTTGTCGGTCGTATTTATGTGCCAATAGATAACGGTCGCTCCTATGCCCGAGCGACAAACTCTATTACAAACACGATATCGTTTTTATCCCCTTTTTACGAGGACCCTCTATCGATCGATATAGAACTATGAATGACAAAGTTTGGAATAGTGACCCTGCTACTTGAATGCGGATATATAAATAAAAAAAGTTGAATAATTAAAATTACCGACATGACAAGGAAATACTGTAATTAAATAAGGTGCTACCTATTCGATATATATCTTATCAAAAACGACGAAAATAAAATAGCCACCACACTTCGTAAACCTCATGAAATCAATCGATTCAGCTGCCTTTTATAATTCGATTGGCACGAGCGAGAACTAACATATTTCTCCTATCCATTGTGAAGGACGCCTAAAAAGTTTTGCAGGTATTTCTCTTATGGGACGGCCATTGTTGAGAGAATATGATTGATTTCTTTACGGTCTCTCCGAACAAAAGGAATATATGACTCTTTCAACAAAAGTATTTTTATTCCTATTTATTTCTCGAAATATTGAGAAAAGAAAAGGAAACAATGAAGTTAAATCTATTAGTTATTGAGATGGAATTGTTTTTGCATGTTTTGGTTATATAAGTACAATTTTACATACTTATTTACATACTTTAAGTATTTTATATGCATTTAATTCCAATGAAATTTTCTGAACGCAATTTGATTTATGATTTAATCCGGATGAAAGTTGAATAATTAAAATTACCGACATGACAAGGAAATACTGTAATTACATAAGGTGCTACCTATTCGATATATATCTTATCAAAAACGACGAAAATAAAATAGACATTAGTTATTGAGATGGAATTGTTTTTGCATGTTTTGGTTATATAAGTACAATTTTACATACTTTAGTAAGTATTTTATATGCATTTAATTCCAATGAAATTTTCTGAACGCAATTTGATTTATGATTTGATCCGGATGAAAGTTGATATGCTAGACATTTTGATCACCATTGTGTTGTCACCATGGCCGATTGCCGGGTCGAACGGTGTGAGAGCGGTCGTGAGAACTGTGCGAGTTAGGTGAATATACGGTGTAACTAATAATATTGGTAATTATATTTCAGATGCCCATCGTACAGAAAAACTCACAAAAGTGATACTTGATAGAGATTGATTTAAAATACATGGCACTTACAACTTTGGATATACTACGATTTCCCAAATGTCAAATGTTACCATTTCCAGAGTGAACAGAATGGCACTGTGGTAGAAGGTTCACACTCGAAAAACCCGAGTTCGATTCGGAGTATGTGTATGTTCGAAAGTCGGTCCTTCCAAAGGGATGATCTCAAGGGAGGAAGGGTAAGTAAGATCCATGTGAATGACATCCCCAGAAGATTCCGGTCTAATGGTGTTATTACACGGAGCAATTCCTTCTAGCAATTTTTCAGCAACGCCATACATTTCAATGGGGAGAAATCTTGCCGCCGAATTGCCGCAATTCTTTCGCACTCGAAAATAAAAATTGCTCAAATTCTGAGCAGCGAACCAATCAGAAGACGATAAGATTGGACTTCACCCCGCTCCACCTTTCCTCTCCTCATGTGCATTCAAGATGGCGATGTCGACTGCAATGCGAGCACATCGAAGAAGCTCGAATACGTTAGAATTTGGAGATGGAAAATATAATAGAACTTTTACCAAATTACAGACACCTATGGGATATAAAAGCTCCAAATTATACGAAAAAAGCACTAAAGAATGCTTTTTGGAATGAAATCTGCGGCATTAGAGAGGAGGGGCGTGTTAGAAAGGCTGGGGGTAAAGTATCAATGCCGGGCAGAATTGCTGAAGTTTGGAGATAGAAAATAATAATAGAACTTTACTAAACCTTTGGGATGGATATAAAAGATTCAAATTATACGAAAAACACACTAAATGCGTTCTGGAATGAAATCGGCGTCATTAGAGAGGAGGAGTTTAAGTGGAGGGGCTTAAAGTATGATTGACGGAAGGAATTGCCGAAGTTCGGTAATAAAAATTGCCCTATGTAATAACATCATAAATTAAGTGCCAAATGAACTGAGAAACACAATCTCGCCTCCTTGTGGGGTGTTTTCTGGTAACTACGCCATGACAGAAACCATTTTATGATGAGTCAGAGACACGAAACTAATCATCCATTTTCAGTGGAAAATGCGTATCGTGAATGTGTATCATTTGCAACAGCTTTTTTACTAATTAAGCTACCTAAATATATCGCTAATTCTTATACTGACTTAATCAACACAATAATTTAACTAATCCACCTGAATTGTATACATGTGTTGTTCACTTTTGACTCCGATAATTTTCCTAAATGAGTCAAATTGTTTTAAACAACCGAAGAAGATTTTTTTAAAGTCGAGAACTAATATAATGTATATTATCTAAATGCACTATTATTTTTGCAATAATGCATGGTAACGTATAGGGAAAGTATTGGAATCGTGTCGAAAATCGCAAGTTGAGTTTTTGACGGATCTCCACTTTTTAAGCACTCTAGGACAGGAAAACACCAAAACACTATTTTTAACGAGACGTGTGTATGTGTTTGTGTTGCAATGATGTATCCAC
This sequence comes from Amaurobius ferox, assembly GCA_951213105.1. Lineage (NCBI taxonomy): Eukaryota > Metazoa > Arthropoda > Arachnida > Araneae > Amaurobiidae > Amaurobius > Amaurobius ferox. The sequence continues at coordinate 8,973,789 of OX578140.1, forward strand.
TCTAGCTAAAAAACTAATGAATCAAATGTCACAAAATTTGATAGATGAAGCACGTGTGGGGTTACACAGGCACTAATTAGATTTTGGTACAATTCGATAAAAGAACCTACCTATTTTGTGAAACATCGGCTAAAATCGTATATATTCTCTCTAACCAAAAACTAATTGACTAAGTTTCATAAAATTTGGCAGATAAATCATTTATAGGTTAACTTTTTGCTTACGGGTGGGATGGCGTCCATCCCAAACGAAGAAGTTCTCAAAAAGGTAGGTATTGACATAACTTATCCCAAACGGTTCGATCCCCCTTAGCAGGGATTGGCGTCCATGGACGCCAATTTTGAGAGGTTCCCCTGCCTTTCTGAGAGGTTCTTCGTTTGGGATGAACGCTGTCCCACCCGTACGCAAAATGTTAGACTGGTGCTATATATATTAAGTCACGATTTAGGAAAAATGAAATAACCCGTTTGTTTTTCTTGCAAAATTACATGCAAAAATCATCAAAATCTAAAATAAAAGACTATATTCTCAAATATGTCAATTAAATGTTTTGAAAACAGTTTTTGACTATAAAATGAATACAACCAACACCATAACTCCAGGAACAACCGTTCTCGAGATGTTTTTGTTTTTTCACATTATTTCCACGTCGCCTTTCAAAACACGCCCAGCCTCCAAGTGAAAACGAAAATGAAATTAAAACTGCCAAGTTCAGTGTCATTTCAAAAAATGATCCATGTTATTTTCGGCTATTAAATTCAATTCAATGAATTATGAAAGAAAGAAACAGAAATCGAGTTTGAATCTGTAGGGAAAGCCATGTGCTGCCCACATCATATATATTTTTTAATATATGGGTTTTCTCTTCCTGTACGACATTTACAGTACGTGTATAAGTGAAAAATAAAGTAAAATATATTTTTATTTTATAAAAGAAATTTATATCAAACTTTGTATAATGCCCTATAAAAGCTTAAGCTGCACAATACATAATTAAATACATTTTTATTAACACTTTATTACATCATAGTTGAAAAGTGATTATGACTTTGTTCATTCTGTCCGTCTGTCCGTTGGTACGATAACTGCCGTAAAATCAAAATGAAATTTTTGTAAGTCGAGACGGTCTGTAGGACATATGGGAATGTAAATGAATAAGATCACCCAATTCGTTTTGGATTATATCCGGGTTGTAAAAATGAAATACATTGAACCCTATGGGAACTCGTTTTTCAAAACATCTTTCAAGCAATGCTAAAGTTCACAAATTATTTCAAATATCTTAGTAAATATTCAAATTATCCCAAAAAATATATATATATATATATAAAAAATCAGCAAAATATGTTCGGAAGTTTTTTAAATAATAATTACATCCATATAATATGAAGAGATCACTTGATCCTCTTCAAATTAATATATGACATCCATCTGTTTTCCTCCCAGAGTAAACATTGTGATTTTTAATGTTCTTTTAAATTTATATTGAGTGTTGCATCTATCCTAAAACCGCTTTATCTTTGCGTATTGTATGTGCATCTATATTCTGCGCCAACGCAATTACAGTATTTATGAGTTTAAATGATCATCAAACTGTGATTATTTCTACAACAAAGCCTAATTTTAACGCATGCAGAATGTAAACAAGTAATTGTAAGACGAGTTGTATAAGAATTGCTGATTTTTATTCACGCAAAATTATTTAACTCTGGGGGTCTGGAATAAAAGTGTATGAATGAAGTATTCACCGCATTTACATAGAGAGCCAGAAAATTTATATTTCGTTGACGTCATTTGAATAAAGTTCATTTTATTTTTCAATGAAATTTTAAGTTTTCAAGTAAAATAAATTCTCGTAGTTCTGTGATAATTAAAAAATATATCACTTCTGACTGTATCGCATTTTAGCGATGTTTAAATATAATTGCATTTCAGTTTGAAAGTGTTTCGTAATAAATGCTTTATACGTGAATGATCTTTCTTGTTTGGGGCCTTCCTGTTAAAGAAAAAGTATAAATTTTGCTTCTTAGAGTCGCAGCCGGTTTAATAAGATATTTAAGTAAGGACGTACATTGTGAATTTGGTGAACCGTGTATTCAATTAAATAAAGTTTGAATAAATATCAGCTAGCCGTATGTTATATTTCATTAAATGGTGTCTCTTAAATAAATAGGACTGCCTCGCCTGATTTCGTGAAGCATGCGAATGAAGCCTTACTGCCCTTGATTTTCTTCACATAGAAAATGTTTCATTTTCTGGCTGGCAGTTTTATCGTGGGATAACTTTCTTTTGTCTCCTCAGTTCTATTTATTTAAACATTCAACAAGTTGAGATTGTTTCTTTTATTAAGGTGTTTGCGCCTTGGAAAATGTGTCATAAGTTGAAGAAATTCCGTAAGACAATTCATTCCAAAAAACTATTCAATCATAGAAGAAATATAGTGTTATTACTTTTTTAAGGTACATGTATTATAAATAGGGTGATCAAGATACAATATTCATCTACATATGCAAAATTTAAACATAAAAGCTAAAAATAAAAGCTTATAAAATTTTAAAAAAGCCAAATCGAACGTTCCATAGAAGTAAGGCTGTGTAGACGATTTTTTTCCTGAACATTATTTGAAGAAGATTATATTATGTTACGTGCCAACGAGAATAAATTATTTTTATATGTATAAAACACTAAAAAATGTTTATGCGGTAAATGATTTTCTTTTAATTTTCCGATATAAATAATAAAGACAATAATAATAAACAAGAAAGATCAATCATGCATAAAGCATTGATTGTGAAACGCTTTCCAACTTCAATGCACTTTTATATAAACTCTTTAAAATACGGTATATTCGTCGATAATATTTAAAAAGTTATCAGAATACTACAATAATTTATTATATTTGAAATCTCAAAACTTCATCAAAAAAAAGGAATTTCATTCAAATGATGACATTGAAATATAAATGGTCTGGTTTAAGCATCTCTAAAATACGACATATTCCTCGGTAATATTTTATAAATAATCATACTACAATAATTTATTATATTTGAAAATTTCATCGAAATGAACTTTATTCAAATGACGTCATCGAAAGAAAAATCGCCTCTATATAAAGGCAGCATTTCATTCATAATTTTTTTTAATTCTTTTCATTCATCACAATACTATGATAGGTTTCTTATTTAAAAACTTAAAACCATGAAGGTACAAGTAATTTAACTCTATGCTTAAAACTTCATCGAAAAAACTGTCTGGTTCTCTATGTAAAATCAATGAGTGTGTTTCATTCATATCAGCTATATTGCAGACTCCATGAGTTAAATAATTTTGCGTTAAAGAAATGAAGCAATTCTTATACAACTCATCTTACATCTTGATGTGTTTACAATCTCCACAAGTGAAAATTAGGTCTCGTTGTAGATATAATCAAAGTTGGATTATCATTTAGACTCAAATATATTGTAATTGCGTTGTTCCAGGACATTGATGCACAAAATTTAAGCAAAAATAGAGCAGTTTTAGGACGAATACAACACTAAATATGAATTAAAAAGAACTTTAAATATCACGATTTTGATACAAGATAGATGCCATATTTTATTTTGACGTGGATCACATGATCTCTTCATATAATGGTCACGTGATCTCCCCATGTGAAGGGTGTAATTATTATTATTTTAATTTTTATTAAAAAAACTACTAAATATATTTTGCTGAAATTTTTTTTATATATTTTATGGGATAATTTAAATATTTTCTAAAATTTTCGAAGCAATTTGTGAATTTTAAATCCGCTTAAAAATGTTTGAAAAATTAGGTGTCATAGGATTCAATGTATTTCATTTTTCAACCCGGGTTCAATTCAAAACTAATTGGGTGATATTATTCATTTATATTCTCATAGGTCCTACAGACCGTCAAAACAACATACTTAAATTTAATTTTGATAAAGTCATTTTTACGGTAGTTATCGTGCTAACAGAGAGACAGAATGAACAAAGTCATAAACACTTTTTAACTATGTTGCTAAGTGTTAAAAAAAATGATTAGTGTTCTATCACTGTTGGCCATTTCATATATTACGGTATTTGGTATTTTCATTTTTACTTTCCTTATATACATAATGTATAAGGAAAGTATTGTGACGGGGTCGAAAATTCGAATTCGAGTTTTCGACGGGAGAGCACGTTTCAAGCATCCCTAATTACGAATCAAACATTTTTGAAGTGATGTCTGTGTGTGTGTGTGTGTGTGTGTGTGTGAAAGTATGTGTGTATGTGTGTGTGTGTGTCAGTGAGACTGTGGAGACGATAACTGACGAACGAATGGACCGATTCGAACCAAATTTGGTACAAAAATCACAATCCGTAAACACTGGAAGCCTGTTGTTTTTATACGTAATCGAATGTTCAGAACCCCCCTAAATTTTCGAATGAAATTTTGAAAAAATCGTCAAAAAATTAAAACCACTAATAAAGTTACGCAAATAGACATTTCTTATGTAATTTTTCATTAGAAAACGATTGATATAAATTTTAGAACGCTAACGTGAACCGTTCTCGAGATATTGTGCATTTTTTAAAAAAATTATCAAAAAGTCATATAAAATAAAAAGAAAAATATTTCCTAATGAGAAACATGTTTACTTTTCATATGTAATACCATGCGATAAATTGAGTGACATCCTTCTCGTGGATCTAGCTCGTTCCATTCTTGAAAAAAGATACTTTGAATAATACTTTTGTATTTGAACGCCAATAGTCATTTATCTGCTTTAAGAAAAACTTATTTCTTAGTGCATAACGCTTGGCGAGATTTTGGCGACGAATTTGGCGGAATGTCGCCAACTTGGCGACTTTTTTGAAATGTTGCCAAATTAACGAAGATCTCGCCAAATGGATAAAAATGACGCTAAATCAATGAAAATGACGACTAATTGTCGAAAATTCAATATCTTGGAAAGAATATTAGTATCTACTACAAGAAAATCCTATTTTTTTACTGTAAAAGTAGTAAATTCATTACATTATATAAGGAAAGTCATGTGTTGCCCACATCAGATTTTTTGAAGTAGTGTGTGTTATTTTAACAACTCCACCCAATGGGAAATCGGGCACCAAATGGCACTATGAATGTTATTCCGAAAAGCATGAAAAGTGCCCTTCATGGTGTATTTCGACTGTATCTAGACTGTAGCTAGAAAGCTTCGGATAAGCGAATGCCGTAATAAAAAATATAAAAGGATGATGAGATGATGACCGGGAGTAATTCTCCTTTTGGGACTCTCTTTGTTCCGGTCGTGGATATTGTATTAAATAGCTTAGAACCAAGAAGACATATTTCTTTAAGTGTACAGGCGCGTCTGACCTCGCACCAAATACGACTTTGTTCGATCCTCCCTAACTGTAACGGTAGTCACCTAAGACGTTAATCTCGGGCCAATGAGCTTACCTATCTATTTATCATCTAATTCGATTATATCTAAAGTAAAACAGCATTTATAACTGCAAGTCTCGCCATTCTACCTAAAGCAAATACGCTTCTCTAGTTTCACAACTATTTGACACCATTCTCATCTATTTATAAACCCTTTTAAAAGTTTTCTTTTTTCAGCTACACGTATCGATGGACTGTGTACCGGCAAAGTCGCCATAACCAGCAAAATTGCTTTTATTATTTCTATTTGTTATTGTATATCCCTTATTTCTATTTATAAATATCTCTTCGAAAGACATTACATATTCTCTTAACTATTAAACACTGTGTATAGGAACTTCTAATATCATAAAAGTGTATTTCATCTGATGTACCATTACTATATTATTTTGAAATATTTTTTGCTAGCGAACGTATTCAATTTCAAAATTAAATTATATACACTTGGACATTATAGAATTATAAACATTGGCGTCCAGGGACGCCAATGCTTGCAATGGAGAATCGAACTGTTTGGAATAAGGAATACCTATCATTTTAGAGGTTCTTTGTTTCGGATGGACGCTGTTCCACCCGTAAGCAAACAATTAAGGAGCTATTGTTACGAATAAAGCATGAGCATGTGACGTCACACAAAAAATTTTGATCCGTATTTTTCCAAAGCATACCTACTTCTATGTTTAGCAGGATGGAAATTTTCATTATTTATGCATTAGAAACGACTACTTCAGAAATTTACAATTGTTTAACCTCTAATTTTAGTAGGAAATAACTAAATGTATCTTCTTTGATGGATAATTTTAATTTTCCGTAAAAAATATTCACGTAATTTCAGAATATATTTAAAGGAATGATTGAAATGGGTCATTAAATGACACGAGAATAACATTTGCTACCATTACATCGTCTTCATTTTGACGTATGTTGCAGTGTGGACCAATTTTCATATTTTTACTTTCCTTATATACATAATGTATAAGGAAAGTATTGTGACGGGGTCGAAAATTCGAATTCGAGTTTTCGACGGGAGAGCACGTTTCAAGCATCCCTGATCACGAATCAAACATTTTTGAAGTGATGTCTGTGTGTGTGTGTGTGTGTGTGTGTGTGTGTGTGTGTGTGTGTGTGTGTGTGTGTGTGTGTGAAAGTATGTGTGTATGTGTGTGTGTGTGTCAGTGAGTCTGTGGAGACGATAACTGACGAACGAATAGACCGATTCGAACCAAATTTGGTACAAAAATCACAATCCGTAAACACTGGAAGCCTATTGTTTTTATACGCAATCGAATGTTCAGAACCCCCCTAAATTTTCGAATGAAATTTTGAAAAAATCGTCAAAAAATTAAAACCACTAATAAAGTTACGCAAATAGACATTTCTTATGTAATTTTTCATTAGAAAACGATTGACATGAATTTTAGAACGCTAACGTGAACCGTTCTCGAGATATTGTACATTTTTTAAAAAAATTATCAATAAGTCATATAAAATAAAAAGAAAAATATTTCCTATTGAGAAACATGTTTACTTTTCATATGTAATACCATGCGATAAATTGAGTGACATCCTTCTCGTGGATCTAGCTCGTTCCATTCTTGAAAAAAGATACTTTGAATAATACTTTTGTATTTGAACGCCAATAGTCATTTATCTGCTTTAAGAAAAACTTATTTCTTAGTGCATAACGCTTGGCGAAATTTTGGCGACGAATTTGGCGGAATGTCGCCAACTTGGCGACTTTTTTGAAATGTTGCCAAATTAACGAAGATCTCGCCAAATGGATAAAAATGACGCTAAATCAATGAAAATGACGACTAATTGTCGAAAATTCAATATCTTGGAAAGAATATTAGTATCTACTACAAGAAAATCCTATTTTTTTACTGTGAAAGTAGTAAATTCATTACATTATATAAGGAAAGTCATGTGTTGCCCACATCAGATTTTTTGAAGTAGTGTGTGTTATTTTAACAACTCCACCCAATGGGAAATCGGGCACCAAATGGCACTATGAATGTTATTCCGAAAAGCATGAAAAGTGCCCTTCATGGTGTATTTCGACTGTATCTAGACTGTAGCTAGAAAGCTTCGGATAAGCGAATGCCGTAATAAAAAATATAAAAGGATGATGAGATGATGACCGGGAGTAATTCTCCTTTTGGGACTCTCTTTGTTCCGGTCGTGGATATTGTATTAAACAGCTTAGAACCAAGAAGACATATTTCTTTAAGTGTACAGGCGCGTCTGACCTCGCACCAAATACGACTTTGTTCGATCCTCCCTAACTGTAACGGTAGTCACCTAAGACGTTAATCTCGGGCCAATGAGCTTACCTATCTATTTATCATCTAATTCGATTATATCTAAAGTAAAACAGCATTTATAACTGCAAGTCTCGCCATTCTACCTAAAGCAAATACGCTTCTCTAGTTTCACAACTATTTGACACCATTCTCATCTATTTATAAACCCTTTTAAAAGTTTTCTTTTTTCAGCTACACGTATCGATGGACTGTGTACCGGCAAAGTCGCCATAACCAGCAAAATTGCTTTTATTATTTCTATTTGTTATTGTATATCCCTTATTTCTATTTATAAATATCTCTTCGAAAGACATTACATATTCTCTTAACTATTAAACACTGTGTATAGGAACTTCTAATATCATAAAAGTGTATTTCATCTGATGTACCATTACTATATTATTTTGAAATATTTTTTGCTAGCGAACGTATTCAATTTCAAAATTAAATTATATACACTTGGACATTATAGAATTATAAACATTGGCGTCCAGGGACGCCAATGCTTGCAATGGAGAATCGAACTGTTTGGAATAAGGAATACCTATCATTTTAGAGGTTCTTTGTTTCGGATGGACGCTGTTCCACCCGTAAGCAAACAATTAAGGAGCTATTGTTACGAATAAAGCATGAGCATGTGACGTCACACAAAAAATTTTGATCCGTATTTTTCCAAAGCATACCTACTTCTATGTTTAGCAGGATGGAAATTTTCATTATTTATGCATTAGAAACGACTACTTCAGAAATTTACAATTGTTTAACCTCTAATTTTAGTAGGAAATAACTAAATGTATCTTCTTTGATGGATAATTTTAATTTTCCGTAAAAAATATTCACGTAATTTCAGAATATATTTAAAGGAATGATTGAAATGGGTCATTAAATGACACGAGAATAACATTTGCTACCATTACATCGTCTTCATTTTGACGTATGTTGCAGTGTGGACCAATTTTCATATTTTTACTTTCCTTATATACATAATGTATAAGGAAAGTATTGTGACGGGGTCGAAAATTCGAATTCGAGTTTTCGACGGGAGAGCACGTTTCAAGCATCCCTGATCACGAATCAAACATTTTTGAAGTGATGTCTGTGTGTGTGTGTGTGTGTGTGTGTGTGTGTGTGTGTGAAAGTATGTGTGTATGTGTGTGTGTGTGTCAGTGAGTCTGTGGAGACGATAACTGACGAACAAATAGACCGATTCGAACCAAATTTGGTACAAAAATCACAATCCGTAAACACTGGAAGCCTATTGTTTTTATACGCAATCGAATGTTCAGAACCCCCCTAAATTTTCGAATGAAATTTTGAAAAAATCGTCAAAAAATTAAAACCACTAATAAAGTTACGCAAATAGACATTTCTTATGTAATTTTTCATTAGAAAACGATTGACATGAATTTTAGAACGCTAACGTGAACCGTTCTCGAGATATTGTACATTTTTTAAAAAAATTATCAAAAAGTCATATAAAATAGAATGAAAAATATTTCCTATTGAGAAACATGTTTACTTTTCATATGTAATACCATGCGATAAATTGAGTGACATCCTTCTCGTAGATCTAGCTCGTTCCATTCTTGAAAAAAGATACTTTGAATAATACTTTTGTATTTGAACGCCAATAGTCATTTATCTGCTTTAAGAAAAACTTATTTCTTAGTGCATAACGCTTGGCGAGATTTTGGCGACGAATTTGGCGGAATGTCGCCAACTTGGCGACTTTTTTGAAATGTTGCCAAATTAACGAAGATCTCGCCAAATGGATAAAAATGACGCTAAATCAATGAAAATGACGACTAATTGTCGAAAATTCAATATCTTGGAAAGAATATTAGTATCTACTACAAGAAAATCCTATTTTTTTACTGTAAAAGTAGTAAATTCATTACATTATATAAGGAAAGTCATGTGTTGCCCACATCAGATTTTTTGAAGTAGTGTGTGTTATTTTAACAACTCCACCCAATGGGAAATCGGGCACCAAATGGCACTATGAATGTTATTCCGAAAAGCATGAAAAGTGCCCTTCATGGTGTATTTCGACTGTAGCTAGAAAGCTTCGGATAAGCGAATGCCGTAATAAAAAATATAAAAGGATGATGAGATGATGACCGGGAGTAATTCTCCTTTTGGGACTCTCTTTGTTCCGGTCGTGGATATTGTATTAAACAGCTTAGAACCAAGAAGACATATTTCTTTAAGTGTACAGGCGCGTCTGACCTCGCACCAAATACGACTTTGTTCGACCCTCCCTAACTGTAACGGTAGTCACCTAAGACGTTAATCTCGGGCCAATGAGCTTACCTATCTATTTATCATCTAATTCGATTATATCTAAAGTAAAACAGCATTTATAACTGCAAGTCTCGCCATTCTACCTAAAGCAAATACGCTTCTCTAGTTTCACAACTATTTGACACCATTCTCATCTATTTATAAACCCTTTTAAAAGTTTTCTTTTTTCAGCTACACGTATCGATGGACTGTGTACCGGTAAAGTCGCCATAACCAGCAAAATTGCTTTTATTATTTCTATTTGTTATTGTATATCCCTTATTTCTATTTATAAATATCTCTTCGAAAGACATTACATATTCTCTTAACTATTAAACACTGTGTATAGGAACTTCTAATATCATAAAAGTGTATTTCATCTGATGTACCATTACTATATTATTTTGAAATATTTTTTGCTAGCGAACGTATTCAATTTCAAAATTAAATTATATACACTTGGACATTATAGAATTATAAACATTGGCGTCCAGGGACGCCAATGCTTGCAATGGAGAATCGAACTGTTTGGAATAAGGAATACCTATCATTTTAGAGGTTCTTTGTTTCGGATGGACGCTGTTCCACCCGTAAGCAAACAATTAAGGAGCTATTGTTACGAATAAAGCATGAGCATGTGACGTCACACAAAAAATTTTGATCCGTATTTTTCCAAAGCATACCTACTTCTATGTTTAGCAGGATGGAAATTTTCATTATTTATGCATTAGAAACGACTACTTCAGAAATTTACAATTGTTTAACCTCTAATTTTAGTAGGAAATAACTAAATGTATCTTCTTTGATGGATAATTTTAATTTTCCGTAAAAAATATTCACGTAATTTCAGAATATATTTAAAGGAATGATTGAAATGGGTCATTAAATGACACGAGAATAACATTTGCTACCATTACATCGTCTTCATTTTGACGTATGTTGCAGTGTGGACCAATTTTCATATTTTTACTTTCCTTATATACATAATGTATAAGGAAAGTATTGTGACGGGGTCGAAAATTCGAATTCGAGTTTTCGACGGGAGAGCACGTTTCAAGCATCCCTGATCACGAATCAAACATTTTTGAAGTGATGTCTGTGTGTGTGTGTGTGTGTGTGTGTGTGTGTGTGTGTGTGTGTGTGTGTGTGTGTGTGTGTGAAAGTATGTGTGTATGTGTGTGTGTGTGTCAGTGAGTCTGTGGAGACGATAACTGACGAACGAATAGACCGATTCGAACCAAATTTGGTACAAAAATCACAATCCGTAAACACTGGAAGCCTATTGTTTTTATACGCAATCGAATGTTCAGAACCCCCCTAAATTTTCGAATGAAATTTTGAAAAAATCGTCAAAAAATTAAAACCACTAATAAAGTTACGCAAATAGACATTTCTTATGTAATTTTTCATTAGAAAACGATTGACATGAATTTTAGAACGCTAACGTGAACCGTTCTCGAGATATTGTACATTTTTTAAAAAAATTATCAAAAAGTCATATAAAATAAAAAGAAAAATATTTCCTATTGAGAAACATGTTTACTTTTCATATGTAATACCATGCGATAAATTGAGTGACATCCTTCTCGTGGATCTAGCTCGTTCCATTCTTGAAAAAAGATACTTTGAATAATACTTTTGTATTTGAACGCCAATAGTCATTTATCTGCTTTAAGAAAAACTTATTTCTTAGTGCATAACGCTTGGCGAGATTTTGGCGACGAATTTGGCGGAATGTCGCCAACTTGGCGACTTTTTTGAAATGTTGCCAAATTAACGAAAATCTCGCCAAATGGATAAAAATGACGCTAAATCAATGAAAATGACGACTAATTGTCGAAAATTCAATATCTTGCAAAGAATATTAGTATCTACTACAAGAAAATCCTATTTTTTTACTGTAAAAGTAGTAAATTCATTACATTATATAAGGAAAGTCATGTGTTGCCCACATCAGATTTTTGCATATATGTTTATAGACTGAAACGTTGATTTATTCTTTAGATATGCCTGCACGGATAATTTTGTATAGCGAGAATTTAAATTCTTGTACTTTTTTTTTTTTTTTTAGGATAATTAAATCAAATACTCTAAAGGCTTTTTTTATGGCAAAAAATATGATTTTATGATGAAAAATTTGCTCAGATTTAAAACCAGAGCAACACCAATAAATCTACTAGTGCGTGTCTAAAATACATACATAATTGTGTTAAATTCCAGTTACTATTTTAGGTACTAAACTATAGAAATGTTTTTCATATGCTTACCAGTTTGCAAACTAGAGAATATAAATATTTATAGCCGTTTGAAGTCTAATTTATACTGTAGATTCCAAGTAATTGATTAATCTATATTTTATTATTTTTGTTTCAAAAAAGATCAAAAGATTCGTTGTGCTTACTAAAGCGAAAACATCTAATGTAGGCCAATATATCACAATCAAATTCAAATTTTATTTTTCATATCATGTATATTAATTTTATGGTTTTCTAGCACAAAAATTACGTAAATAAATACTTTTTGAAACGTTAACTAGATTTAAAGTTTTCAAACTTTTTTCATTTAGTGATAGGGCACTTTAAATATGAAATCATTGTTCTTGAAAATAATTTAATTTAGCATATTGGGATTGGAGTAATTCTCCTTGTCATCAAAACTACATAAACATTGTTTAACTTAATAACGTTTCTTATTTAATGACCTTCAATTTCTAATTTTAACGATTTGTGTTTGCAATATATTAGTTAGTTACTTCGGTTAGTACAAAGATCTAATGAGTACTGCATGGCCTAACTAATTACCAATGTTGAGGAAAAGCGAACAACTTATTTTTGATCTAGAACTGACAGATGCGTTGCACTTGCAGCAACGTACTAAAAACAAGTCGTCCACGAGAAATTAATTTCACGATTCGCCCTCATTTGAGTGCATTCCCTGTATTGCAGGAAAAGCTAAACAAAATGTCGTGTTTTTAACGTTTCGACACAATTCATCATGTAGCAGGTGTTCGTATAAAATGAATAGGAAACACACAAAATAATCGGAAAATATTATAGATAATACCGCCCGTTCTATCATGTGGGTTTTATCGTCAACCTGACAAGTGACAAAGGAGGGAAAATATATTGTTTTGGGAAAAAGATAAACGTGGGGACATAAGGGGATACCAAAATGTTTCTAGATTCGAATCTTATTGCGCCCAAAAATAGTAATTGAAGGTTGTGACGGAAGATAGTGCGATTCTCTAGTTACAATATATAAAGAACCTTGATGTCCCAACCGGTAATCGAACCATGGATATTAGAACCGGCCAACCGACGCTCTACCGTTGAACCACTGGGATGGCATTGCAAAGCTCTTATCATTGAAATGGACTCTGCATTCTCCATCCTCTGATATCATATTGAGGTGCAACTAACAATCTCATTGGCTATCTCTTGCTATTTTTACCTTCTTGCTGCTATTTTTATCATCCAGGTCAGCTTTCTTCATGGTCGTTGATCTCCGGATTTGAAATAGGCGCTTAATATCCAGAATCCACTGAATCCATGCTAGTCGTACTAGGGTCACTTTCAAACCTCCATCATATTTTCACTAACCTACAGGGCTCATTCGTTCGCGCGTCCTTGTAAAAAACATCGCTGCCCCAGACGAGAATCGAACCATGGATCTTCGGATTGGCCGACCGACGTTCTACCGTTGAGCTACAGGGACAAAATTGTAAGCTCTTATCCTCGAAATAAACTCTACACAGCATGTCAGGTGATGAGAAAATAATTGCATCTGGACCACGTTTATGGTCTTGAGTACTTGTGATTATTGTATTATATTTTCTGTTTTTAAAGAAAAACGTAAAATCGTTTTAAAGGATTATCGTCGCACTGCTGATGAGGTCTGGAATCCCTCTAAACACAATAACGCGTATCACAATAACGCGTCTGCGTACACAACACTGTATATAAAGAATTTATGGCGACAATGCATCATGATAGATGTCTGACATCTTTCGACTTATTGTTCTTCTTGATTAGGATGGGTCTGACTATAAGGCAAGAGATTTACAGATACCATCTTGGTCTGACAGGCAAAGAGGGCGCTCAGCAGTACGCCAAAACATTTTATGCCAGGAACTATGCCGCTTCACTGTAACCTCTCGTACTATCAAAGCAGAAATGTTTCCAAATAATAATACACTATGTTGCAAAAAATATATGCACCCATAAAAGATTGATTAATTGTCTGTTCGCATATTTAAGTTACGCATCTCTAGTTTTTTTATTTAAACAAAAAATAAAGTTATTATGTATTTACAAAACTATCAACATTTTTCTGAAGAACGATGTAAATTTATAATAAATTGTACGTAATATAACTTCCTTACGTGCATAGAATACTGAATAGGAGAAGTATTGTGAAGGGGTCGAAAATTCCAATTCGAATTTTCGACTGTAGAGCACATTTTAAGTATCTCGGAACTCAAATCGACTCAATTCGCTTTTAAAATAATGTATGTGTTTGTGTGAATTATGTTAGTGTGTGTGTCCGTGAGTATGTGGATGCAATATTTCTCGAAGGAATAGAGCGTTTTGAACCAAATTTGGTCCGATTTTTACAGTCGGTGAATACTGACACCCTACTGACAAAATATCACCAACGTAATGTCTTTTTGAAAATTTCGCCAAATTGATGGATATTCAATATCTTGGAAAATGGAGTACAATGTATTTGATAGCTCCGGCCGCTTTGGGAGACAACTATTTAATCTTGATTCAAAATATAGTGAGTTTCACTTTAGAAAATATAGTGAGTTTCTTGTTGATATAGAAATTATCTTTTGATGGGGAGTCGTAAGAAAATATATCAGTATGAAGGCGTTAACCTCCCGTCTTTTAATACTCCCATTTAGGGAACATGTTGCTATAGTAACGAGTTTTGCTTTTTCCAAATTAAACAACAAAATGTTAAATACAATATTGGCATATAAAAAAACATAAGAATTTTGATTTACAATTTTAAGAACTCATTTTATTGGAAGGATTACAGTAAACATTATATAAAACCATCGGTTTTATTCTATAAAATAATTGTTTCTAATTATTAAATATAGTCGTTTAATATACGAACTATGTTGCTTAGCGGATACTAACAATATTTTTAATTGTCAAATTATATTTGCGCAAAATGAAAATTAATTTGGTATTTTGAAATAGTTTTCCATAGTGTCATGAAGAAAATAGTAACTAAATCGAAAAGAGTAAGAGCATTAAACTGCATTTCAACGATAAAAATAAATTGCCGTGAATATTTTGCCTCCTTATTAGGTTGTGAAAGTGGCAAAGTCAATGTATTTTGTAGGTAAAGTCAAGTATTGCCCACATCACATCTTGTAATATATATTATACTTATTTTTGTGAATTACACAACATATCGAAACAAACTGCTTCTATTCTATTTGTTGATACAATAGGATACGAGAAATACATTTCATGCAATAAAACATCTTTACAATTTCATATAGTCTAACAATTGAATGTTATGACATTTTTTCTTAGTTGGAAAAACTCTTTTAGAGATTCTACAAATAACAGAAATTTCATTCTATTACTTCGAACTTTTGAAATATCATTCGTTATTGTTTGTGACTTAAGCTTACAAGATTTCTCATTTGCGGTGTTCAAAAGGAATTTGCAGTAATCATAAAAACGAAACATTGTTAATAACAACACAATAACCACTAAACATTTTGATACCAGATATTAAGAATTGCTTTTTATTTTCTGCCACATGTATTGTTTTAATTTATAACAAAATTTTAAATTTATTTCTGGCATCTTACATGCATGGAGCATGTGCCACTGGAGAACTGTTTATTCTGTACCATAATTTATTTTTATTGATTTTATGTACTATATGTATTATTACTTTCCCTGTATAAATAGTATAAATTATAAGGGAAGTATTGTAAAGGGGTCGAAAATGTGAATTCGAGTTTTAAACGGAAGAGCACGTTTCAAGCATCGCTGAACTAGAATTGAATGTTTTGAGGTGATGACTGTGTGTATGTATTTGGTTGTGTGTCCGTTGGTCTGTGGATGCGATAACTCACAAACGGTTGAAACGTTTCGAACGAAATTAGGGTACACATACAACAATTAGTGAGTTGATTTTAAACGCCATCGAATGTTAGGAAGTACCCCTAAATTTTTTAATTAAATCTTGAAAAAATCTTTAAAAATGAAAACAAACAAAAATGTTACATAAATATTTATTTATGTAATTTTCTTTAGATAAAGAATGACACGAATTTTGGAACGCTAGCATGTTCCATTCTCGAGATTAAGAATTTTAAAATAATTGCAGATTTGTTTTCAATATATTGCGAGATTGCAGATTCTTAAAATAAATTCATCAAAAAAGCGCACAATATTATGAAAGTATTAACTATTGTAAATTATGCGATAAATCTCTTAACATTATTCTCGTGGATATAGTTTTCTCCATTCATGAGAGGAGATACATTAGGTAATAGTTTTTTATTTTTTTACGCCTAACAATTCGCCAGCAGTTATTTATATATAAGAAAAGTTCTCCCCGTCTGTGTGTGTGTGTAATGCTTAGCAATAAAGTTGGCGAACATGGCGACTATTTCAGTGAAATATCGCCAACATGGCACTATTTTGCTCCAGATTACGAAAACATCATCAAAATTGAAAAATGAAGTTAAATTTATTAAAATGAAGTCAAATTTGTGACTTAATTAATTAAAATATTTTAATATATGGACTTTGGTATTTTTCTATAATAATTTTTAGCAAACGTCTGTTGATTTCAATTTAACAATATTGCGGATAAAGCAGGAACGCATATTAGAACTTTCTTTTAACACGATCTCTATAAAAAATCTTGTTAAGCCTTTTTACTCGTTAACCTGTTGCTTGCGGGTGGAACTGCGGCTATCCCAAACGAAGAGCATCTAAAAAAGACAAGTATTTGACATATGCTATCCCAAACAGTTCGATCCCCCTTTACAAGCTTTGGCGTCCATGGACGAAGACATTAGCAGGAAGTCAATGTCTGTGGAATAAATATTATTCAATTCGGATGATTTTTTATGGTGTTGCAATATTTACAAACAGGAGTATAATAAAAATAACAGAGCTTTGTACTTCTTATTGTTACATACGTTTCTTTTTATATACTTATAGATGGCATAACCAGGAATCTGTCAAATTGCAGATAGATCCCATAAAATACAAGAGATCGTTGTAAGAGGTAAGTAAAATTTTTCGGTAAATTGCAGATATTCTAAGTTATAACAGACAAAATGTATTTTCTTTTCATAACTTAAATCCCGTATACTGTGAAGTCATGTATACACTTTATTTTATAAAATTGATGGTCGTTTCACATCAAAGAAAAAGTCATGCCGAAGTTTATGAATGGAGTGCTGTCATGGTGGGGCATTTTCTTATCATATATTGTGACTGCTGTCCGGACAATACCATTGTTAGATTTGCCCTATTGTATTCATTCTGTCAAGCTGACTTTTGTTTTTTGGATTGATATATTCGTGAACTGTATTGTATAACTTTTTGGACCAGGAGGGGGGAGCGATTGAATCTTTGGGGGGACACGTTTTCTATTTGTCCTATATAAATATATCTAAATGCTGCCACATAAATAGAAACTCGATTAACATAAAATGACTTTGGGGGCGAATAATCGTTTTCGCCCTCGGATGTATGTATGGAAACAATGGATCATTCTAGAACGCGCGTTTTGGCCGACTTTTATAACTGTTTAAGTTGAGGCTTTTACAAGCTACCCTGCTCATCGGAGAAAATTTTATTTGGGTTAACTTGTAATGCTATCAGCATCGGTGGTATATGTACGTCTATTACCAACCATTTTACGTTCACTTACAAAGCTTTCCACCTTTTCATTCGACAATTGGAGCTCAATGTTTAATTAATAACTGTGACGATCATTACTTTATTGACTCCATAATTTTCTGAATAGTTCTATTTGGTTTTCAGAAGTTTGTGTACATCCAAGCCTATTTGGGACTTTCACAAAAATATAATGCTTGTAAGCTGGGCGATTGTTTTTTGCGGTATCAATATTAAATGATATACCTTTATGGTGGATATACATCTCCGAATGAATTAATTTTCATTTGAATATGCTATCTACTGCACTTTTACTTATGTACAGTAAAAAGTTCATGTATTTAATAAAGTTGATATTAATTACATATGTGTGAAAGTCCCAGGCCATCCGGCTCGTCCAGAGGACTTGGAGCAACAGAATTAATTAATTACATATTACAAATTACATATGTACATATTACATATTACAAATTACATATTACACATTAATTACATATTACAAATTACATATTATAATTACTAATTACATATGTGTATAATTTTTTCTATTAGAAAAAAATATTCTGGGTAATAAGATTCCAGAGATTGACCTTGCTGTGATTTTGCATACCTTTCGTTAAACTAGTAATTAGCACAGAATTCACAGATGATTTGTTTTGTTGTTTGCATATTTTTCGTTAAACTGAAAGTTAGTACCTTCCTGTATTAACCTGCCAAATATGGTACTCTGAATGAAATCCTCTAATGTTAAATCTGTTATTAGCCAAATATCTGGGTTACAAGAGCTGTCCATTCTCAATATTAAAATATTTTATTGTTGTCAATAAACTATAAGAATAGTTAACTTACAATCCATTTTGAAATAGAACATAATTTCTGTGTAAAATTTAGACGTCATCTATAAGTACAAATCGAAAGTTCAGAACAAGATATCGTACACACAATATTTCAAAGATACACAATGTCTACCATTATAAAATTCTTGCCTAAAATTCTTTTGTACTCCGTGATCGTATCATTTCTTGCATTGCTCAAACAAATAACAATAAATTGTCTACGGAATAATAGGTAATCAGTTGGGCTTTTTCTCGCTGTTTTGCAACGTCCTGTTATAGGGCGAGAGCCCCTTAACTATGCAGATTGTATTTAATTGAAGAAGATATGATTACACTGTAAATAAGGGATAGTTTTTGGGGAGAGAGCGAATTTTTTAAGTCATTTACGTTTGAATAGTTGAACAAATACATAAAAACTAGTTTCTTCGGGACTTACTACATTGAATGATAAAGAAATCCAGCTGGCTTAAAGCTAATAGAAGTTTTTATTTATGTTAAATATAGAATTTAAGATTTTTTCTTCGATCAATTCCTGCAGTTTTCACATGATTATAATTATATATGATATTGTACATGAATATAATTGTATATTATGAACATAATATAGAATAGTCGAACTATTCTTGGTGAATTAGATCGACTATTCTTATTTTGCGCAGAACTATTTTAAAAGAGAACAACATTTTAAAGATGACCCATATAGTTATTTGGAAAGCAATGAAAGCATGCATGCATACACACTCAACTGTACCTTGATTGCATTCAAACCCGCATCTTCCAGACTGGTGCGTGATCAGCTTTGTAACCCATTTTGCATTTCCAGTCAATACATACAAAAGTTTTTATAATGGGGCTCACTGAAATACTTTACTTAGATTTTTAGATTTATGTCAGCAATTTGTCAATCATGATGTCAGTTTTTTAGTCACGATTTATTTTTTTCTTGCTTTTGATGTTTTGGTATCAACATTTAAAATGCCAGTTGAAAAGAATAGAGAGTAGATAGTGAAATATCATAGTGCATAAAAACACGGTATGTAGCTATTATCTATTATTCGTATGGCTAAAAAAAAATTCGATGTTTTGCAACTTTAGAATGTGACGACATTGTCTACGGTCTGCCATTATTGCTTACTTTAACATGTGGCGTTAATGGAAATATTTAAATTATTGAAATAAATCAATTTTATTGCAAGTAAGTTATTGCAAGTATGTTATTGAAAGTAAGTTAAAGTTTCAAAAACTTAAGAAAACTTAACTTGCTGAGGAGTACTAAAATGGTTTTAAATTTTAAAATAATAAAACATGAAGAAAAAAAATCGGTTTTCCACCTTTTTTTTAACTTAACCAAATAAACAAAGATAATGTGTGTTTACATTAAATTTAAATGTTTATTTCCATTAATTTGTATTTTGTTATAGTACGCATTGAATTTTGACATAGTTATGGTTTGGGAGAACTAGAATCCTGCTATGTAGACAGTCATTTTTAAAATCCTCCAAGAAGGTTTATTATTGGTACTCAAATATCAAAAATATGATACGAAATATGATACATCATAAATAACATCGACAATATATCGGACGATTTTATTTTTAAAACTTCACATAAAATCAATATCTGTCCAATACATATTTTAAAGTGTATAAAATTTATGATTGTTTTATCTAAGAAAGTGCCTTGTGGAAGATAAATGAATTGCTTTCATCGTAGGGTATTTTATTATTTTATGATCGTAAATTGTTGCAGTTGGCGTACCCATATAGTTATTTGTTTGTTTCGCTTCAATATGGATTTTATGCCTGTCATTTATTATGGTATAGCTCCCATGAATCAACGGAATAACAATTTATAGGATTATTCTATTTCGCTACAGTGACGACATTTGTAAATATTTTGCCACGGTAGTGACATAAATGGGGACTCGGAGCACAGAGAAATTATCATATTACTGAATTATCTTTTTTTTTTATCTGATACCATTTTAACGATTATATTTCGTTCTGGAAAAATTACTTTAATTCAATTGACGCAAATCGAGTGTATTTTTCATATAGTATTTTTCACATTAGCGAGTGTATTTTTCATATTCGATATATGCTGCTGTTATTACAAGTCTTAACATGTAATATATATATATATATAGTAGTTATGTATATGGTAGTAAAGAGATTATGGCATGTATGGTGTGTAATATATACACAGTGTTTGACGAAGAGTGTCGAATGAATATAAAATCAATGGTTGCTTGGGAAGAAAAAATATAAAATATAATCAACAGAAGATAATTTACATAGTTGCACATACAAGAAACTTAACTTCATAAAAATATAAAATGTTAATTTTTTTTATATGGCCCTTTAATCAAAGAAATCTCAATTAGTAAAAATTTAACTGTGCTGAATTACGGTTCAAGAAATGTGCATGATCTATTTTGTTAAAAATATGTTTCGATGATGATCTCTGAGATGCCGGTCATTGAAATTCTTGATTTATTCCATTGTGCCTGAACTGCAAATGCGAATAGTTTACGTCGTATGAAAGTAAATATTGGAAACTTCAGAGAAATATACGAGTATATATTAAAAACAGAAAACCCACCCATTAAAATTAGATACCATTCAAAGTAAAAAAGAATATTTGGTGCTGGTCAAATTCAATCGAACGAAAAATGACTAATAACACTAATTGGAACATCTAGGCAAATTTATCATCAAAATGTAACCGGTAATTTTCTTTTGTCCAAATTTAGCGGTGTGAAAAGTTTACTATTTGACATATTTTTATTGGAGGGCTATACACAAATTAAAATTTGTATTTTTAGAAAATTATCCTTTTTGAGGAGTGAAACCACCAGATTTAAATTCTCTTCTATTTGCTGATTATTTTTCATATTATATTACTTTCGGACATTTTTCGTCAAAGACCTTGCATAGACGTATATATATGGTACTTAATATTAATAACATGAAACAAAAATAGATAATTCGAATATAACTTACTCTATTGTGATAGTTGTTTTGATCGACATATTTATTAGCAGTTATGTGATATGTTTATATATTTTCTATCTTATTAACACATATTTTATTGAGGTTATTTAGTTTTCAGGTCTCAAATAGAAATATAATTATTTAAAGGGCGTAAAATGTATAATAGGAAGTATTAAACATAAATTAAAATGCTAAAATATATAAAACGTTCATATTAGCAACGGAAACTAAAAGATATGCATTGAAACTTCTGAATAATGAACTTACGGAATCATGATAAGTAATACTTGCTCTTTCGATGTGTATATCTGCTTTTTGCTTAATAAAATGTTCTCATTTTTCATCGCATAAAATTGCGATTTACAATATGCAAAAATTTTGATGACAAACATCGAGTACTTAGAATTATATCGGTGTGAAAGTCTGAAATAATGCCATACGACGTTACTGGACTTGGACTAAAAACTACTACTGGAATTTTTTTTACAAATCCTTTCTGTAAGGAGTTCTGTACTCGTTGATCATCCCATCGTCTCTAGCAGTGATTTTAAATTAGTGACACATTGTTTCGAATGCATGGATATTTCAATACAGCCGCACAGTAAGTGGGAGTCATTGAGGTGGATGTGCTGAGCTAGAGACGTAACCCCTACCGAGGTCAATGACGCGAATATAAGTTTAAGAAATATCTGGAACAATCATGAACTCTAGCGGAATTGTAAAAATTATTCAATTATTGACTCAACCATTTTAGTTATTTCAATTTATATTACTTACAATTTACTTTCTCATTTTTTATTAATAACTGACGGTGTTAAAATATATAATATATATTATATTTTCTCTTTTTTTCCCCATTTCAATTAAGCTACTAATGTTGTTTTTCCCGATACACAATCACGCAATTTTGAGACACTTTTTTTTTAAAATCACTGGTTCACAGAAATCGTGATCCAAAGCTAGTAATGTGGTGGCCAGTTGCACACTTTCTGGTATATTTATTTCCCTTTTTTCGCTGCATTATTGTCATCTGTTCAGTAAAAATTTGGTCATTATTACAATAAATTTGAATGCTTTCTGATTCAGCAATAGTTTTAGATACCTGACTTTATACTAACTTCACGTGAATTTGAAAATTCTTCGTTGCAAACAAACGCTTATTTATATTATTAAAACTAGCAGCATACCCGTTCTTCGTACGGAGTATATAATATAAAGAAACTTGAAATTCATAATCATGCCCAAATTCTTATAGTATACTAAATGACATGTGTAATCAAAATATTCTGTTAAAATATTTAATATAATGCTCCTAAAAAGAAGTTTAAGAATCTCTGTTCTCGCTATATAAAATTATCTTCATGGACATATCTGAAGAATAAAACATCTTGGACCCCTTATGTAAGCAAATATAAAAAAAAATATGGAATTGAATCAATATATGCAAAATAAAAGCGTTAAAATTGTATGGGACCCGTACTAATTATATACGCGAATATTAGAAAATATAACCTGTATTAGTAGATTACATGTATAAATTGAAAATACCAATAAACCCGTAATCTTTAAATCTGAAGACAGTCATTTATTCCAATATATGTCAAAATTAAAGTGCTAAAATTATATGGGAAGATATACACGTACTACTTATAATGTCCGATTATTAGTAGAAGATCACCCGTTTTGCAATATGAGTCACAAATGTTTTTTGGTAAAATACAACAGACGACGTAATAAATTGAATATATAATTAATCCCCTTAATCTTCATACCAGAAGACTGTACTTGATTCCAATATATATGCCAATATATGTCAAAATATATGCCAATATACCTGTACTACTTATATTCTCGTAGGTTAGAAGATATACCAGTGCATTCCTAGAAGATTACTCGTACAACGTACAATATGCGTGTGTCAGCAATTTTTGCCGCAATAAAACAATGGCGTAATAACTTAAAAATATCAATAATCCCTGAATCAATAATTCCGGAAAATATCAATAATAATAATGTTTAATCCTGAAGAGTATAATTGATATTATCCAGTCCAAAATGAAATGGCAATGAAATTTATTTTATATACATATCTTCATTATTCAAATCGGAAAGGATTTAATAAAAATCGCCTGCCGCATAAACACATTGGATTTAAATCCGTTGCTAAGCGACATGATATCATTTGCTTCAAATAAATTGGTAGAAAAAATATCGTCTAAATAGTTATATTTCTATGGAACATTTGGCGACAGTTTCGTCAAATTAGCGACATTTTAAAAAATCGCCAAATTTATCGCCAAGTGGGACTGTAGAACTGACAGTTCCACTTTGCGACAAATTGACGAAATATCATCACAATACTATCCCCTAACAAAAAACAATTAATATCATTTATGTAGCGCAATTTTATCAATTTCAAGATATTTTTATAGATTTGAAAACATTTTTATCAATTTGGTGACATTTTAAAAATTCGCTAAATGTATTACTAAGTAGGATGGTTGGTCTGACAGATAAATGCTAACCAAACATCATTTCAGTACTCTCTTCTAACAAAAAAAAAAAAAAAAATTCATTGATATGTAGAAGACCCAAGCCACACGACCAACCCGAAGGTTTATGGCAGCTGTTTGAGTGTCGTTTATATCAATTTGGCGACATTTCCGTCAATTTGGCAAAGTTTAAGAAAAGTTGTCAAATTAGCGATATCCCTCCAAATTCGTAGCTTTGAATTTGCAGATCTGAATGAAACATTCTTATCCCGTTTCAATATACTAAATGAAAACACTACAATTGTATTAGAGGATATACCCGCTCTACTCTTTTTCTGTTTCAACAATCGGCTATATGAATTTATTGGCTAAACACAATATATGAGTTTAGTAGCTAAATACGATATAAGCTTGAAAACTCTTTGCCAAAATAAATGAAATTGATGTACGCAGTCAGCAATTAATATAATTAAAAGAAAAATCAAACCGTCCATTCATAAGATATACTTTTATATCCATTTATCCATTTATTTATTATTTAAATCTAAAAAAAATAATAAAAACATTAACAAACACATTTAATTTAATTGCGATGCCGAGCAACATGATATATCCTCCTAAAATGTTAAAATTTATTAACCACTAACAGCACACCCGTTATTCGTACGGAGTGTATAATTTAAAGAAACTTAAAGTTCGCAATCATGTGCAAATTCTGTTAAAATATTAAATTTATTGCTCCTAAAGAGAAGTTTAAGAATATATGTTCTCACTATGCAAAATTATCTTCACGATCAGATCTGAAGAATAAAACATCCTGCCCCCTTTTGAAAGCAAATTTACAGAAGAAAAAATAGGAATTGAATGAATATATGCAACCCCGAACTAATTATATTGTCGCAGATCAGAAAATATGCCAATGTGTTAGTAGAAGATTACCCGTATTACAATATGCGTCTCAAAAATATTTGCCAAAATAAAAGAGATGACGTAATAAATTGAAAACATCAATAATATCCGTACTCTTTATACCAGAAGGTCGTAATTGATTCCAATATATGCCAATATATATCAAAACATATGTCAATTAACCTGTACTACTTATATTCTCGTAGATTAAAAGATATACACGTGTATTTGTAGAAGATTCGTACAACATACAATATATGAGTTTAAACAATTTTTGTCATAATAAAATAATTGCATAATAACTTGAAAATATCAATAATCCTTGAATCAATAATCCCCGAAAATATAAATAATAATAATTTTTAAACCTGAAGACCGTAATTGATATTATCCAGTCAAAAATGCTATAAGAAAAATCAAATCGTTCTTTTCTAAAATATATTTTTATATCCATTTATTTATTATTCAAATCGAAAAAATAATTATTAAAATTAACAGACAGATTTAATTTAATTGCGTTTCTGAGTAACATGATATAAGATAGAATCTTATAACATGTTAAATATGTCATGTCTTATAACATAAACTGCGAAATTAAATAACGATTTTGATTTCTCTATACTTCTCATTGTTCCGTAAAAGCGTGTTTTAAATAAACCATGAACCATGGAGATAGATTTCCCCTTTAAATCATGTTTCAAACAATTCATGTTTTCAGAAAGTGACTAATTAACGCAAAAAATCTCCCATCAAACTCAGAGATTAAATTTTAATTCACTTTCAAACGATTTTCAAGCTTTTCGTTTGGATAAACCACGGAGTTAGGGAGTAGAACTCCTAGGAAAAAGTTCCGTTTTTCATTAATATCTCGACAACCCCAGGCCTTAGAAACTCGAAACTTGGGCAAAATTTATGGGGGGATATGTCAAGGCTATTCACCAAATTTTATTAAATTCGGTTCAGCCGTTTTTCCGTGATGATGAGACAAACGAAAATTTCGTTATTTACTAATATCTCGAGAACCACTGGTCGTAGAAACTCAAAACACGGATACAATTTTAAGTGGGGCTATTTCTGGGCTACCCACAAAATTTCATCAAATTCGGTTCAGCCGTTCTCCCGTGATGGTGTGACAAACAGACAGACAGACAGACAGACAGACAGACAGATTTTCATTTTTATTTATATAGATAACGTAATGTGTATTTTAATTATATATTAAAGTGGACATTACGTGGTATTTCAGAAAACGGCTATCATAATTAGACTTTAACTCAGCATAATGATCAAGAGTCCTGAAATTAATTTTGATAATTATGTAGGTTTCAGTATACACGTCTACGATGTACATTTATAGTAATTTAAGAATCCGTGTAAATATTGATAGATTAAAAAATGTGTTCAGAATTTTCCGCAAATTATGTATTTTCTCATGTATTTTTCTGTAATCTAACAAATTTTAAGTTCTCTTGAGAGAAATGTCAAAATTTGAAATCCTATTAGATCTTACTGGAAATCGAAAAGCTTTTTGTATTGTCCACTAGAAATAGTTGAAATAAATTACATCTGAATTAATCATTTAGTTTTGCGAAATATAGTACAAACTACAAGATTAGTAAAAACTAATTATCTGGATGATAATAAATTCAAAGATACCGTTTACACATTTAATAAAATTAAGAATACTTCAAAATTTTGACTATTTTTTAAATTTTATCTAAACAAATTTTATTTTTAACAAAAAAAAGAATAAATTGTAAATTGTGAATAATTCTATAGCATTTTTAATACTATAATTAAAATATTTTTTATGTATATCTGAAATAATATAACAAAATATACAAACGAATAGCAGAAAACTGATTAAATCAACTCAGCTACAAAGCCGGGAAATTCTCATAAATCCCCAAATATCCCTACTTTTCACGCAATGAGGAGCATGTTCCAAGGTTTCTTTTTTATGGGTAATAAGATGGGTCCAGTAACTGCGTGTGACTAATAAAAAGTTATATTCGGAACAGGTCAAACGACATTCATCTTAATTAGTTGGAGATACAATATTTCTTCTGGTAAGGAAGAAAAAAACGAGGACAAATCAATTGAGAAAGAAATTGCATAAGGTTGAGGTTTCGCAGTACATTAAGTGTCATGATAAGAAATTTGGTGGTTACTAATTTAGTAATTGCAAAGTTTTAACCAAAATTGTTTTACGAAATTTGAATTTAAAATCAACATCTCCAAGAGTTAATTTTTCTTGTGAATGGCGATTCAAAATTATTTTATAATTATTTTGTTCCACGTGTAAAACTTTTAGTAAAGTGTAATTTTTTTTTTATAATATCGACTTGATTTAAGATGGTGTTATATATATATATACGGCGTGTTCTTTAAATATAGAGATTTTAAGCGATCAAGGCAAAAATATTAAGTGTTAAAACGTGATAGTGCAGCATAAGTCAGACGTAAGAAAGTGCATATTTCTCTAACTACTTATCTAAAATCAGATCTTCTTATGACGTTTGAATTGTGATTGATTGAAGACCCTGACCACACGACCAACCCAAAGGTTTATGGTAGCTTAATGTGTGGCCGGGTTTGAATTGTGATTGTAAAACTGAGCTGCAAAGGAAATCTCTTTCGTGTGCTATTAGTGACAGCAAATTCCCAAGTTCTTGTTGCTGTAGAATCTGAGAGCAGCCAGTTTTATAAATTGGTTTGCTATAAATATCGAATTTGACCACTATCAGAACAGAAAGTTGATAAGGTGGCCTACGATTTGATTCATAAAACTATTTTAAATAAATTTTGATCATAAATTGTATCTACAATAGAATCGTTACGGAAAACATTTCCTCAATGAAATTAAATAGTTTAAATAAATTTAAATAGTTTCAAAACAATTGAATGCGATTAACGAATATATTTGCATGCAAATT
Source organism: Amaurobius ferox (assembly GCA_951213105.1). Lineage (NCBI taxonomy): Eukaryota > Metazoa > Arthropoda > Arachnida > Araneae > Amaurobiidae > Amaurobius > Amaurobius ferox. Next base: position 9,001,866 of record OX578140.1, read on the forward strand.
CGCACGCTTTGATTGCCTGCTTAAAAGTTATTGTCAGTATACTAGTTGTACAAAGTCTAGTGAGCATGCGCAGTTTAAAAGTGAATGTTTCCTTATGTAGCAAACGGCCAGAAGGTCGTATTAAATGCCTTGATCTGGAGACGTCTTTAGCTCAACGCTATGACATTGGCCTACCATGAGTCGACCCCGAGATTCAATCCCAGCAGTGTCAAATTGGTAATGTGACGGGATAGAGAAGTCACCGCCTTAGCACTGGCGGAGCGTTCGCTGCAGACCCATTACTGTTCATTTTAATAATTGAAATTGTTATTCTGCATATATGCGTGCGAATGTGTAGAAAATTTCATCTTTCCATCTATCGTACTTTATGAGCAAAAAGGATCACAACATTCAGGTTAATTTCAATGGAAATGGATAATGAACTTCGCTCCGATCATCCATAATGATAGATAATCTGTTACTGTCCACTTCGACGATAAGAGGTTCCAAATTCGATCCAGTAGCTCAACGGTAGAACGCGAGCTGGCCAGTACGAAGATCCGTGGTTCGATTCCCGATTAGGGAAAGAAGGTTCTTTACAATGGCCTCCGAACAAATAAACCACGTAAGTTAGTGCAAAGATGGCTGTGGTTTTAATAGTGTCCCTAGTAAGACTAAAACGGATTCAGCGGACTGTGGTATATTCGAGTGTCGATTCGTAGCATTGATTTCAAATCGGGATGACAATGACCGTTCAGGAAGTTAACCTAGGGGATAAAAATGGAAGCAGAAGGCTAACCGGAGGGGAAAAGAACAGGAGATGGTCTGCCATATTGTTAAAGGGTGGAGAATGCAGAGTCCACTTAGACAATAAGAGCTTGTAATTTCGTCTCAGTAGCTTAACTGTTAAACATTGACTGGTCAGTATAAATATTCGAAGTTTGATTCCCGTTTGGGACAACAAGTTTATTTGCAAATTTAGGCAAATGTTGATTTTATTGTGAATAGATAATTTACTTCGGTTCGCTCGTTCATTATAAATTTGTATTCAAAGTACATTTTTATTTTATGTAATGTTGAATTTCGAAATTTTAACATCACCCCATAAAAATACACTTCTGGCAAATTTCGTCAAATTTGCATGAAAGGTACTACATACTGGGATATGCAAATGATTAGCATTCCAGCTTATGCGCACAAAGCAGGTATGAGTAACCCCATCTAAAATCTGTATAAAAGGAAAGATTGTACATCTGTTTTCTCATTTGGAAATCGGATTTGAATATTGGTGGTTTGTGTGAAGGTCGTATTATGCCTCGTGTAAGAAGGAAAAACTCCTACCAGCACATGTCGAAATTCGACCGCGGCCGTATCGTGGTCTATACGGAACTGCGGTTTACCGTTCCTCGACATTGCTGTTCGCGTTGGTCGGCATCCCATGACTGTCAGGCGAATATGGAATCGATGGGTCCAGTAGGGACATACTGAATGCCATGCAGGATCTCAGGGGCCCCAGGCCACTAACGCCCGAGATGACAAATATGTTGTCCTCTCAGCCTTGCGGGATCGTACAGCCAAGTCACGTACCCTGAGTCGGGATCCTGGCTCGTTTGCAAAACAACAAGTATCCGCATGGACAGTGCGGCGACGTCTGCAGCACTACGGACTGTCAGCACGTCAACCATTGTTGCGGCTTCCCTTGACGCTGCAGCAGAGACAGGCGCGCCTTCAGTGGTGCGATTAACGATGACACTGGACACAGGAGTGGCACCACGTTGTTTTATCAGACGAATCCCTGTTCTGCGTGCAGCATCATGATGGACGCATCCGTGTGTGATGGCACCGAGGAGAACGAACGTTGACAGCTTGCATTCGTCATCCTCATACGGGCCCAGCATCTGGCGTGATGGTATGGGGTGTCATTGGGTGCACATTCAGGTCACCTCTTGTTCGCATTGCCGGTAATGTGGACAGGCGCCGTTACATTTCTGACGTGTTAAGGTCCGTGGCTCTGCCCTATCTTCGAGGCCTGCACGACGCTATCTTTCAACAAGATAATGCACGACCGCATGTTGCTCGTGCTGTCCTGACATTTCTCGATACAGAGAGTGTTCAATTATTGCCCTAGCCAGCACTTTCTCCAGATTTGTCACCCATCGAGAACATCTGGTCATGGGTTGCCGAGAGACTGGCACGCCACCATTCGCCAGCCACTACGATCGATGAACTCTAGCATAGAGTTGAAGCCGCATGGAATGGCGCACCCGTATCCCTCATCCAAGCTCAATTCGCCTCGACGACTGTTGTTACTGCCAGAGGTGGCAGCTCTGTGTACTGAATTCTTCATGATGTACCTCAAACCACCTGCAAATTTAATCATGTCTTCCCCCCATTATTCTGTATATGTACAATAAATAAGATTCTACTATTTACTTTCCTTCCTGGTGTAGCAATTTTAATGGCCAGCAGTGTATTTTTAATAAGAACACATGTAGATATTTAGGTTCATTTAGATTAACATGCATTATATAATCTGAAAATTAAAAAGAAATACTAAGGAGTTTCAAAGTTTTACCCACAATGTAAATGTGATTAAATTTTTTTAATCACATTGAGAGAATAATGAATTTAAATTTGTTTTTTAATACAAAAATTCCATAATTGTCCTAAAATATTTTGAGCTATAACTCAAATAATTATACGAATTTTTCACACAAATTATTTTAGAATGTTCCGAAAAATTGATATTTTCACCTATATTTCCTTGACAAAATTGAATTTTTAATAAGTTTTAAGAGTTTTAGCAACCCTTAGAAAAGAATCGTAAAACTACAAATTTTAACATAAACTTTAGCATCTATAAAAGATGTAATGCAACCCTTTTCGTGACACACTCGCAGAAAATTACTAGATGGCTTTATGTTTACATTCATTTGACATCCAAAGCCTCTAGACATGCACGGAAAATTTCTCTCTTCAGCCTGATCCATAAATTTTCATCTTTGTGAGTGGTTGACAATTTTCTCCGTTTCCTAACATTGCAATCAGGTATAAAATGCGCCTCATTATCTCTGTGACATACCATTTATCACTTGATGCCTCCCGATATTAATGATATCAGGATGATGTGTTCTGGCATTCAAGAATAGCGAGAGAGTTCAATATAGAAAAAAATGTCAAAAGGAGTGACACCAGGATAAATAGCATATGGGTCATTTTCCGTAAACGGGAGTTTTACATGTCTCAGGTGTTTTAATAAAAATTTCCCTGACTTGGTACTGATTTTGGACACTGGTATTTTTAACACTTTACAACAAAGTTGAAAAGTGTTTATGACTTTGTTCAGTCTGTCTGTCTGTCTGTCTGTCTGTCTGTCTGTCTGTCCGTTAGCACGATAACTGCCGTAAAAATGACTTAATCAAAATGAAATTTTAGTATGTTGTTCAGACGGTCTGTAGGACCTATGGGAATATAAATGAATAATATCACACAATTAGTTTTGGATTGAACCCGGGTTGAAAAAATGAAATACATTGAGCCCTATGGGACCTAATTTTTCTAACATTTTTTAAGCGGATTTAAAATTCACAAATTGCTTCGAAAATTTTAGGTAATACTCAAATTGTTCCATAAAATATATAAAAAAAAATTGCAGCTAAATATATTCAGTAGTTTTTTAAATAAAAATTAAAATAATAATTACACATCTTATATGAAACGATCACGTGACCATGATATGAAACGATCACATGACCCACTTCAAAATGAGATATGGCATCCATCTTGT